>OX596028.1:85847784-86190284 GCA_951394125.1 Epistrophe eligans | reverse complement strand
GTTTTCCTGACCAGGAAAAAAATTTGTTTCTGTAAAAATTAAATTTTGTCGCTTACCATAAATTGGCAGTTAGGGCTCTATTTGTTTTGCGACTTTTACCTAATTGCAATGAATCTTTTTTTTTCGGAGTTTCTATCAGCAATTAAATTCGTTTGAAATGTCACTTCCTTATTTTTACTCACATATTAGACAAAATTTTGAATTGGGTAGAAAAAAAATGAAATAAAAACGTCAATAAATATATAACAATTTATCTAATTAATGCGAAAACCGATTTTCACCATTCTTATTTTATTTCCAAGCTTAAAAAATACCAAGAATTTTGCTCAGTTGCTACACACTCACCTTAGTTCTACAAAACAAGCGAAAGCTATGAACGTAAAACACCGTTTTAGTCATTCTGCAGTATTCTCTTTTAATCATACTTTAAGAAAATAACCCTTTCTTTGCATGCAAATAAATATTTTAATTAACTTTTTTATATTTGCTTTAAGGATGATTCGGAAGAAGTAAGTGATGACAATGTATCTGAAATCACCCAACAACAGCAGCAGGACCAACAACAACAGCAGCAACAACAACAACAGCAGCAGCAGCAACAACAACAACAGCAGCAGCAACAACAACAACAACAGCAGCAACAACAACAACAACAACAGCAGCACCAGCAACAACAATTAGTGCAGCAACATCAGATTATTCAACATCCACATCAGCAAATAATGCAGTTACATCTGCCCGTGGTGTCATCTCATGACCTTGGCGGTCAAACAATAACAATAACTCAAGCCAACGATCCCAATCAAACGACAACTCTGAAAGCTTTGGGAAGTCATGATGCCACCGTCCTTAATTTACCAACAAGTCTGGCGAATTTTGTGTCAATCGGTTCGGGACAGTATGTTCAAGCGAGCATAGGGGACATAATGGGACACATCAAAATTGAAAAGTAAAAAATAATAATTACTTTTTTCATAATGTTGAACGTATCTTGCCAAGTATCTCTGTTTTATTTTTGTGCATATATAGGTTAATATTTAATATAAGCTTTGGTTATTCGCCACTTTTAGTTCAAAATAAGACACCAACTTGTTTTCACATTTTATCAATATTTATCGATATTAGTGAATTATTGTAAATTAAAAAAACGTTCATGATGTTTTTCAATATTATATCCTTTCTGGGGGTTCGACGTATGTAGGTACGTATTAGTGAGGTTTATAATTTTAAGATTTCAAAAGTCTTCCCAGAGATTCGAAATACAATTCCGACATTTCAGTAGTAATTCTCAATATATTAAAAAAAAAAAAAAAACAGTTTAATTATGCTTTTGTTTAATTAAATGCTAAAGAACTTTGTCAAATTTTCATTTTCCGTCAAACTGACGGGGGCAATATTTTGAAATCTCCAATTTTATTACGAATACATATTATATTACCCTCTCTACTATTAAAAAAAATTAAATTACTTAAAGTTGGTATATACAGTTAGACAAAGAGGGATCTAACTGAACTTACGTTGAACCTTCCCCAAGTGTACAGTACATTTACGACTAACGTAAGAACATCCAGAAAAAAATTGCTGTGTTGTAATTCATAACTTCACGATATCATTTTCATTATTTTTATTTCTGTATATATTTAATAATAATAATAAATATAATATTACCTTAGATAATATAAGACTAACACGAAAAAACAAAACATTAGATCTCTATGTATATGTATCTATAGCAACAAACGGATTTTATTTTTGTTTTTTTTTTTTTCATCAAATTCGCATGAAACTAGTCTCTTCATTATGTTTTTGTTGTTTTGAACTCCATTATAGCACAATTGTTTTACTTTTTAAACTGGACAAATCCTGGAAATTGATCAAATTTTAAAAATTAAGCTCATTTCACTGTTTTATATTAAGTTTATTTAATTTTAAAAGTACATACATACATATATAATAATATAGGACATATAATTATGAGTAATCAAAAAGTCCTGACATCAACAAATATCGGTATAATTATTTAAATTTAATGCTTTTTTTTAGTTTTATTTCGGTCTCAATTAAATTATGATTTGGTTTAAACTAAATTTCTATATGTATAAACTAATTTTTAAGGTATCACATATTTCTAAATCGAATGAAAGGCGTAATATTTAAGTAAGTTCTAAGTCTATTTTTTGTAATAAACTGTCATTAATGTGTAAAAAAAAATTATGAACATTGTAATAAAATGAACGTTGCTCCAGTGCGAATTTATTTTATTTGTAATGTTTCTAAAACAAATAAATTTAATGAAAATATAAAAAAAAAAAAAGTTTTAATTTAGCTCGTGGGTGTTAAAATAATTTTTGGTCAAACCGATATTTTAACGGTCGAAAAATATATCTAAACTCAAAAAAAAAACTTTTTTTAAGTTCGAAATTTTTCCGTAAACGTCGAAGACTTTTTAAAATACCTGTTTCCCTTCCCTATCCTTGTCACTTTCTATATATGTACATGGTATCCCTTAGTCACTGTCGCAGACGAAAAGCATGGATTGCTGAGCTTATTTTAAGTCGAAACACCTAATAGGTGATTTTCTCAATTTCGAATCCTTTTCGAATAATAACGTTTTTTAGGACACTGTTAGCAGTTTTTACCCAACCTACCTGCGGATAACAGTTTTCCCGCAATTTATTATCAAACATGTTTTTTTTTTGCATTTTTAGGTCGTTTTTTTTTTTTACTTTGGTATAATTTTGTCAAATTTTTCAACTTAAAATGACCTCAGGAAACCATGGTCTTTGATTGCTGCGGTGACAGAAATGAAACTCAGTGATATTGAAAAACTTTTTACATATAACTACCCCTTTTCCTGCTGCAATTCCATTTGCTTTCACTACAAGTGGAAACTTTGTGTGACACCCTGTGATTTATACTTTTTTGGACACCAACTCCATGTATACCATCTAATTTCTTACACAAATATCAATTTATGATAAAAAGATGTTAAAAATCGTTGGAGGGGATTTTTTTTTAATGATGTTTTATATATAAAAAATTGAAAACATTAAAAAAAATTAGTTTTGGAAACAAATCATTTATATATTTTCAAAAAATACAAAATTTGCAATATTATTCAAACTTATTTATTAGAAGCTCTTGAGTAAAAAATTAAATTGAAATTGGTTTAATAGATAATGAGATCGTACTGATATTCAGTCCTATCGAGGTATTCGTTCGGGGAATTTCCGATCCGTTGCGGAACGAAATAAAATGAAGCAAACATTCGCGTTCGTTTGACATATGGGTCAGCTGTTTTTTAGATAATTCCATTTTGGCTCCGCAACTATTTCTCATCGGAGACCGTCGGAAGAAATTTAACGCACAGCTGTCAAAAATTCTTTACTTTTCGCAATGTATCGCATTGCGTTGAAGCGCGTTAAATTTTTTCGGAAGATCTGTCCGATGTGTCAATCGAAACGGATACCTCGATTGAAAATTCTCCGATTTCGAACAGATCGGAGAAAATTTTGTTACGAACGGATACCTCGATAGGGCTGAATAGCTCACATAAAAAATAAAATCAAACAATTCGTTTTCGAATTATTAAGTTCTCAAAAAAAAAGTTAAAACTTATTTTTTTAAATTAAAAAAAAAATAAATTGAAGATTTTGGTATACATACTTTTAAAACTTTTTGAAAGATTTTCTATAAAAAAAATTGGTCAAAATCAGTTGACAGGTTTTTGAGAAAATCAAACACCAAATAAATGATTCAATGGTAAACAAAGGGTATTGCCAATTTCTGGCCAAGAGTGAACACAAGCGAATTTGGTATCAAACGAAAGGTGGCGTTAAGTTTGTTATATGAGTGAAATATTTTTGAAATGGGAAATGGGAAAGTCGAAATATTTGAGCCGATTGCAAAATTAAGATTTCAGTTTTTTACAAATAATTGTTCATAACGTGAGAAATAAACGACCTTGTCTTAAAAATAGTACCAGTACTATTTTGTCATTTAAAATACATTTTGCAATATTAAGTTGTAACCTATTAAAACCCAACTTTTTTGCATGGTCTTTCGCACACCGATATATCAAAAAATAAGTGATGGCACATATGTTTTTATCACTAGTAAAGACCTTATTTTATTACCTTTAATTACATATGTATAAAATTAAGTTTTCTTAATTAAATAAATATCTAATTATGTATATGCATATAGATCAGAAAAGATGGATTCTAGGGTATAAAAGTTATTCATTTTCGTTCAGTATAAATATAATGACACATGATTTTAAATTTTGGATACAAAAGACTAAAAAAAAATGATACGACTACAAATAAAATAGTATAATCCTTTTTACGAAATTATGACTTTATTTTCAATAAATTAACATATTTAATTCATAAATAAAGGTATTTTTGAATAATATGCGACAAAGAGCTAGGGCATGTTGGTTGAGTCAAGAAAAGAATAAAAATCGTATGGGAGGGGTCTACTTCCCCCTGTTTTGACAGAAAGGGTAATTGTTTAAAAAAGAAGGACATTTGCATCCCCTTTCCATTTTCATTTATGGTGCACATACAATTTTTTTATATGAAAAAGAAGACACGTCCCTTCAAAAGGGTGACGTATGGTAACCCCTAACTCGATTATAAACTTAATTTCATAATGTTCAACTCATTTTTCACTCGTGGAAAAGGGAAATAAAAAATGGGCCCTATCGGGAAACTCCCGGGGAATTTTAGTTCCCACGGAAAGTTTAATTCCCAAGAAATATTTCTAGTTATCGTGAACCTCCCTCGGAATAAATTTTTCCCAGGGAAAAAACTACCAACATTCAAAAGACAAAATTATTTTCGGAGATCAATTTCGAATTGTGTGCAGTGTTATCTAAGGATCATAATTAAAAAAAATAAATTTAAGTTGAAATTCCCTTTACAATAAAACAAAATATCCCAAACAAATTCCCCATTCATGTGAAGAAAGAAATATTGGGTGCGATCATTTCAACTGAATTGTATAAAAGTGCATAAAATTGTCCTCTTCGATACCTTGCTAGGGTGCACAACAAACAAAATAATTTAATTTTTTCATGTTGTCAATTAGATTTTTCCGTTTGAACGAGGTGTTAAATTTCGCAGAAGAAAAAAATCCCTCCATCTGAATACACTGTCCACACATCGTCAGGTTTAGTGCATGTCTGCGTTTTTTTTGCTGAAGGTGGGTACCAAAGAGGAGTCGGCAAGGACCACGATGTAGGTCTTGTCCAGTCAACATTCTCGGAAGTTTTGTCGAACTTCCTTAACATTTTCGTGGAAAAGCTTTGTCCAGAATGGATCAAAATTCAAACCGTGGAAGAGCAAAGAAAGAAAAATTTATATTTTTCGAAAAATATAAACTGAGTGATCTTTTTCTTATGGTTTTGCATTTTTCGTTTTTTGCTGCAAGAAGGTAATCCAAATGAAGATGCATTTCGGCCAAATTTTTCCAAATCTTTTACCCTGTAGGTAGTAAATCCAGTCTCTATATCTGTATTCTTTTTCATAATACTGACCAGCAGTTCTATTTGGATTTGATTTGTTGAGTTCGTCCCATAATAAAATTAAAAAATTGTGTTTATTTATCAAAAAAGTTTCAATTTCTCCGTCTCGCCTTAATTTCTCCACCAAAATAAATGCGGAAAAATTCCAGAGAAATTACAACAAATTTCCCATGGAAATATTGTTCACGATAGCAATAAATTCCGAGGGGAATTTCGAACACCATTCACGATACGAATTTTTCGAACGTGGGAAATATTTCCCGGGAAATGTCGTTCGCGATAGGGCCCAATATAAAGAATTTCTATACTTAATCTTTTTTTAAATATAAATTATAAAAAAAAAATCAAAATCACATAAAACAATCCCTGTAGCCAGATTCTGATTAAATTTTTGTTTAACTTTAATATTAATTTAAAACCCCAGCTCAAGATGAGAAAAAAAGTAATTACATTCCTGCAAATGTCATTATATGTAAAATTTAAAGTTTAAAACGAGAATAGAAATCGGTTTAAAAGCATGTTTGACTGAATATTATGAACTAATATAGTAGTTTAACTTAAATAATTTTTTTTAAATTCACTTAAACCTGATTTAGATCCAAAGTGAATAATATGGCTGCTACAATCTACAAAGCGTATTCCGAGCTCGCTATTGCGCATATCTATTTTTTTCTTCCATTAAAACGAGTTTTTTTTTAATTTTATTTTTTTGAAAACGATCTAAAAACTGTTAAAAAAATCTAAACCTAAAATATGTTAGTTTTGGTTGCTGATTAGGCACATATTTTAAATTTGGTTATAGTCAATGTCAATATTTGTTTTTATGAAAAATAAACGGAAGTTCTTGTTTCCACACAAACCATTTTAATATGAAAAATATTTAATAGGGCTAAAGAATTCTGCAAAATTGTTGCAAAAAGTTCTGAAAAGATCTATCGTTCGCTGATTTTTAGATCTTCACATTTTAAATTTATGAAGATTTATTTAATAAACAACTCCCAATTAATAGGTAAGGTATTAGATATTTGCAAGTCACTCTTAAGTTGAATTGATTTTCGTTGCTTACCTGATGTGTTTCTATGTTCCGTTAGTTTCAAAAAATGAGATCCTTTCAATATAAAAAGTAGTCCACATTAAGCAATAGTTTATTTTACCGTTGGTTTTAATACTATTTAATTTATAAAATATTTACTTTTCTTTTAATCCTTATTTTAATAGTTGCTTAAAATATACATATAATATACGAACTTATAGTAGCATAACAGTAAATATAAACATAATTTAAGATACACAGCGACTTCACTTAAATATGTCAGAAAATAAATATTATGATGCATAAATATAATGGCTTTACAACTAATAAACTTATAAAGCTTATTCAAACCGTATGGTTTAATGATTTCGATACGTGTTTATTTGAGTAGTTTTTTTTTTTAAATTTTTAAGCAAATAATTTATAAACAAATAAAAAATAAATCAAGCTGTCGACAACCAAATTGAGGAAAATTCCAAATTCCAAGCAAAATTAAATGTTTGTATTATGGGTGGAGCGCGTAGCGTAGAATATGTGTAATTTCAAAAAACTGCAAATTAGGTCATTTTGTGAGGTTTAAATTTGCTTAATGGAAGTCTCGGCAAATTTATTCTTTGGCTTTGATTTTTTTTTTTTGTTTCAATTTCAATTCTTAATTTGTACAAAATCTATAAGTTTTAAAACGAGGCATTTTTCATTATGGATTTTAATGGTGTCGTGGGTAGTTTGTGGAAGCATTCATGATAGCTAAATGAAGAGATATGACACATCACGCAAACCAATGTATCTTTTGCCACAATATGAAAGCTGTATTTACCATATTTTGAAAAGGCATTTATGTAGGTATGTATACTGTGTAGGCTAAGGCATGTGATGAATATTTTCTTTTTTTTAAATTGTATTATTATGAATATCGAAACGTTAATTCTTGGATTTTTTCGACATCACCCCAAACCTGAACGGAATTGATTTCATTTAAATCATAATCGTGCTCGTATAAGCAGATGAGATTTCTCGAATATTCGTCTGGTGCCAAATAAGTGTAGACAATGCCGTCTTTAAAAGCAAATTCGAGGGCAAATCCGGGCCCTGAAATAGATGAAGATTTTGAGTTATCCTTGTTTTGAAATTTTGAGTAATTCATAGCTATTTGGAGTTTCAACGGACCATCAGAAACAGTCCATTCTTTGACTTCCTCTTCCATCCAGTCTCCATTTCTTTTGCTATTTTGAACAATTATATTTTCGGGCAATATTGTTTTGAAATGATATACAATATCTTCAGGATTAGGACTAGTTCCAGTAGCAAAATTTATTGAAAATCTGAAAAAAAAAAGAAAAGAAAAATTAAATAAAATTGACTTTAGTTTGTATTGTTATGTTTGGTAATAAATAAAATGAACGACTGCGTCGCAATTACTTGACCTGTTAGTGAGTTTCTTTGCATAAAGTAAAGGATCAAACCTTAATTTGATATGTAAATTTTTACTTTTATTTAATAAAAACTAATTTTCGAAAAATAAATAATACGATGAAACGGTCCTTAGGACGGTCACATTTAAAAAATATTTGTACACATTTTCAACAGATATCGCCGGTCAAACGGGGCTAATTCAATTTTCCTTTCAATTTTCCATTAAAAATACCTACAAAACATTCGAAAGTCCTTATGCGATCGTATCAAGTTGTCATTCACCTCTTAAGCCCTTTCGAAATATTTGTTAAATGCCAAAATATTTTTTTAAATATTTTAATATACCTGCAAAGATATGTTTTCTTAATACTGTTAAGAAGCATAAAATATCTTTCAAATCGGTTAAATCGAAAACAAAAAGAAAACTTCTATTTGAGGTTTGTTAGTAGCATTTTTTATTAATACTTTTTCCTAACACACAAAGAAAAATCGTCGTTTTATCGTGTGGGTCCCAGGTTCGAACTGACAACGAAGAAGAAGAAAACGAACATTTCGGATTCCAAGCCGCTTCACGGATCGAGAGCTTGTTTATTAAGTAAGTAAGTGGTAACAGAATTAATTAACCTAATATGAATCATAGAAAAACCGAAAGTCTGCCGTCAACAGGATCTTGGCCAATGTGCTTTCACTAACATTTTGGTGAAGTTTGCAGGTGGGGTGAGGTGGCGTATGTGGAACATTTTTTTTCAATATTAGATACTGAGTGGAGATTAAGTCAAGTGATGGAATTTTTTTTTTAATTTTGTTATGCAATTAGGTTATACATACATATGTATTCTATACATATATACCTATGTATTTATGTATATTTAGTATCCAAGAACAATTTTGTTTTATTCAAATAGAATTTCTGATTAAAATAAAAAATTTATTCAGGCGAAAAACTCTGAGTAGAAATATTTTTCGAGTAAAACTGACAAATGGCACAATGAAAATAAATTTCGTCTAACTCAGAACTGCTAACATTAAATAAAATAAAAACCATTGTCTTTTGGAAAACTAAAAAAGAGCGGCACATTTTAAGGTTGCATAGCTTATTTATGGTAATCATTGCGTAATTTCTGAGCTATGTAGACAAACAATATTTCTGAACTAAAAAAAGGTAGGTACTTTCAAAGTGATTTGGATGATTTGGATAAGATACAAAAACTACTAGAGTGTGTTGTGTAGATTGGGTTAAAAAAAAATCGTATATTGCCCCCAAATAAAAATTAAATTAAATCTCAGTCAAAGGTGCCACTTAACTGGAAAGTCAGGGAATAGTAAGGGAACGAAAATTTGCTCAGGGAAAGTCTGGAAAAGTCAGGAAATTCAAAAGCGGTCAGGGAAAAATTTTTCAGCAGAGATTTTTTTCATAATGAAATAAATTAAATATTTCGTTGTACTCTTTCCACACTTTTCGGCCAAAAACTATGTGTATTTAGCGAGCTCACTAAATACTGCCATTGGATTGTGCATAGAAAGAATGGGAAGAAGGTTTATGTGGAATTCCTTTCAATCAAAGATTCGATTCTGTTAAGAAAAAGAATCGTATTTTTTCTGTCAAAGAAATCTTGCATATTTTGCAAGATTTCAAAAAGAATTTACACCGATTTGTATGCACACTAGCAAGATTTAACATTTCTGAAAACTCAAATTTAATTTCGCTGTGTTTTCAGAAGGTAAACTGTGTTTTTGGTTTCAACGAATTTTAATTTCAGTAATTATTTTAATTATATCTATTAAATATTTGTTTGCTCTTTTTTAATAAACAAAAAAATACATTTCGCTATAATAACAATAAGTTTTATTTAATTGAGCTGTAAAACATCAATTTCATATCTCAGTTTCATGTATTTTATTTGGTATTTAATATAATGTACATACATATGTATAAAAATAAAAAATAAAGTCAGGCGGATTTATTAGATTTTAAATTAGAAATTAGATTAAATTGGTCAAGAAAAGTCAGGGAAATTTATTTTGAAAAAAGTGGCAACTATGTCATTGCATAAAATTTGGCTACACTTTCGCGCTAAAAACAATATGTTTCTGGAGATAAATATACAGGGCGATTCGCATATGGTGTGACAAAAAGCTAGATCGGGTAAGATGGGTCAAGGCAAAGAAACGTATTCAATGCTCTTATTAATTTTTATTAAAAACAGAAAACCGGACGCTTGAGCCATCACACACTACAGACTTTCTATCTCTTAATCATTATGAAAATATATAAAAGTGCGCACAATTACAACCATTCAGTTTAGGCCGATAAATAAGTTTGATTGCCTTCAAACTTATCAGTATCGGCAAACTTTCGGCCGTTGAAGTTAAAAAAAGACCCAGCTTATTAAAAAATTAAAGTCTTAAATATGTATTCTCCTTCGCTATTGTTGGTCCAACTAATTACCCAAGTTTATTGAAGCTGGTTATGCTCATACGATAAAAGGCCAAACATTTTTTGGGGTAATCCAATAATTTGGAATGCATTGTGTAAAATTTTCTATTTAATAATTCATATCACTGTTGATAGGATACGCCCAATATTCTCTGCAAAATCTGTTTATCGAGTATCGACAAGCAAATCGTTCAAGTAAAGTAGCCCGACTGTCGTCTAGTGTGCGCACTCACTTCCAACCCGACTATTTAATCGGCCCAGTGTTCAGTGTAGCCCAACTCGACCAAACTATCGGCCGATAAAAAGTGTGTAGTGTGCGGAGTCTTTAAATGTCTTTTAGTTTTTAACGAAATTGAAAATAACAAAAATAAGTTTCTCTTAATTTGACTTTAATTCGTGGTTTAAGTTGTTTGATCCTATTTCACTAAGAAACTAGTTAAGTAGATTTAGTTATTTTTAATTACATATCTGAAAACCTGGAAGAAATTTAAGAATTCTTTTTTTTTTTTGTTTTTGACTAAAAATTATTGAGTGCATCGAGTTTTAGAAACAAAAAATACAACTTAATTACGTACAATTTTGAAAAAATTAGTTTGAAATTTGAAAGAAACAATTATTCCTTTTTCGTGACCTTTAATTCTTAATTCAATATATATTTGAATCCTATTTCTGTGAGCTTCAGGTCTTTCTTTCTTTATCTACTTTTTGATAGACGACGTTTCGTACGAATAAATATAATTTCATAAATATACAAAATAGATAAAAACACAATTCTTCTTTCAAATAATTTTTAGAACAGAATAGACCTGAAGAAGTACTTAAACAAGTACGAAACGTCGTCTATTAAAAAGTAGATAAAGAAAGAAAGACTTGAAGCCCACAGAAATAGGATTTAAATATATTGAATTTAAAAGAAATATTCGTTTGAAAATTAATGTTTCTCAAAAACTTAATTAAAAAATAAAATCAAAGAAGAAATTTCTGACATGGCAAGTGTGTAAGTGTTACAGTTGTTTTTTATAATTTGTTTTCTGTTTTAAGTCAATTTTTTAGAAAATTGCCTCGTATGGAAATAGACCCCCTCCCATATACGATTTTTTTCTTGTCTCAACCCAACATACACATTACAAGCTCTGGCTTTTTTTTGCACACCTTATGCAAATCACCCTGCAGATTAAATGGCAGATCTCGCCAGGGTCATGGCTACCGGAAAACTTGGACTAAAACTCTTCTAATAGCCCCATTTCATTTTTTCAAAAGGCCAAATATGTTCATTTAAAAAAAAATAACTTTTCATGAAGTAGGTACCTACATTAGTTAAAATCTAAAGGTCACTAGAAAATAATCAGTTGTCATATTGAAACGTCGTAGGTACACTACACTACACATAGACGTACATTGTACCTATTTATTCTATGAAATATTCCAACTAAACCTTTTTCAAATCGAATAAACCTAATTAATTTATCTTTGTTGAATCTTATGACATAGCAGTTGATAAAAGAATACCTACACAGATTGTAAATATATTTATTTAGTTGCGTAAAATGTGTAGATACAGGATATATGAATGTATATCTACTAACTCATATGAAAGAAAGCACATATATAATGAATCAATAAATTGATCTTAAATACACTTTTTATCATTGTTAAGTATTAAAAGGCAAATAACAATGACACATGAACATTTCTTGTATGTACATATATTGTAAATATTTAAGTTAAAGTACAAGTACAAGAAAAATAAGACAAAAACAAAATATTTTTTGATTGAAGTTCGATTAAGAAACCCCTTTCTGATTAATGTAGCTATCTAACCGATAAGAATAACTTTAATTATCTGTTGAAAACAACAATGTCAACAATACTATTGAATTTATGCAATACTTACATATATAGGACAGTTGGTAGTACCTACAGATCATTCTAATTTTATTTTCAAAGTTAATTTTCAAATTTAGAAAAGTTAAACTACGTTTTCATTAGATCTGAATCGAGGTAATTTTGCAAATTACTGAAAAAGTGTTTTAATCCCAAATTAAATATTTGGCATTTAATCGCTGGTTTTTACTGTCGTCTCTCATTATGTCTGTTTCTTTTCTGTTTGGGAAAAAGTTTTGGCTCGAGCTTTTCGATGTTGTTTTAATTGTTTTTTATCTTTTTAGTATTCTTAATTTCTTAAAATTATTTCTTAATCTTTAAAAAAAAAAAACTTTTATAAACTTTTTATGTAATCTCTGTAATAAAACTGAATTAACTTAAAATATAGCTTGTTAAAGGTTTGTAATAGGCGTAAGTTTATTAAAAACTGTTAGCTATTTTATAATCAATAAAAAAAAAAAAAATTTTTAATCAGAAATGAAATGTAAGGAAACGCATTTAGGATGTTTCTGATTTTTTTCTAGATAAACGTCACATTTGACAGCAGAAATTATCAAGAAAAGGCAGTAGGTATAGGTAAAATATTCGGGTAGATTCTTGCTGGAGTGGAAATGAAATAATTTTAAAACGAGTCAAAAGCTCTGGCATTTTCGTGCCAGAAAAAAAGGAAAGGAAACACATTTTTGGTAGATTTGGGATACCACGGGACCCTTCGGGCAAGTAAAGAAACAGACCTGACATCAGTGTATTATTCTACAGGGGACGCCAGTTGAAGAGGTCGAACAGTTCAATTACATGGTGGCACGGATCTGGACGTTAAAAGCAGAATAAGAAAAAGTTAGCGCTGCCTTCAGTACTCTGTTTTAAATTTTGAACTCTGGTCAAATCTCCCTACAAACTAAGTTGAGATTCTTCGAATCTAATGTTAAATCCATGCTATTTTATCTGCTTGCAAAAAATTATAGCTAACTAGGATTTAGGAATTGAGGCGCAGGATAAGTCAAGAGAGGCTGGACATCGATGTAAGAAACCAATCATTTGATTGGTTGGAAGACCAAGAGAAACATGAAAATCAAAATATAAAATATATAGCTGCAGACCGTAAAGGATAGAGACGATTTGTTGGAGCCATGTGTAAATGTGTATAGATGCTGCTTAAACGTGATCTATGGGATGATTATTATCAAACAAAATCTGTTGGTCAATCATTTTTTTAGGGAACAAATACTTTTGATATTCGTGGTGTCTTTTTGTCTTAAAAATAAAAGACTATACCTTCACCTTGCACTCCTTGCAAGTTTTTATCTACATTTATGTTTTAATTTATTTTTCTTTAGGAATTTATCTACAATAGTGAAAAGAGAGAATATAATTGAAGATAGACACAGTAAGCTATGAGCAACGACTTAAAGAGTCTGATGATCAGCTTGATGCACGAGTATATCTAGGTATAATAATTTAGGCGTCAAAAAATAATAACGAATTTTTGTATAGGTACAAAATACAATAGAATTTGTTTAGCCCTGGGAGTTGTTTTTTTCCTCCTTAGGCGGAATGGGCAATTTAAAAAAAAAATACTTTAAATAACAACATTTATAATGAAGCACCTATAGGTTTACTTGTTTCGAAAGCCAGAATTTTTTCTATTTTTAAAGCTTTCGATTGCTTTCTTCTCTGTCTACCTGTGCAATTGATTTTAAACTTACCTACTTCAGCATGAGTTAGTTAGCAGTTAGCCATACAAAACCAAAAACCATTTTGTAGAGAAAGGTGGCAATAAACAATTTTTAATTCTTCAAAATTTAAAATTTTTCATCAACTTTTACGTTTTGTAAAAGAGAAAAGCAAATTGATTGTGGAATTTTTGTATATGCTAAATTGTATTCTCAGAGTCACCCATAACGACGATTTTTGCAGCTGTTCGAATCGTGTTGAACGCAGTTTCAAAATAAACACAACCTTACTCGCCTGCCTTTAAATTGAAATCAATTAAAAAATTAACATTTTGTAATTATAAATGTAACGTACCTATAAACATTGAAATTGGTGTTAAGTGTTAAACACACTCGTATTGGTTTGAACTTTTAAGGTTGCCATCACATCATGGCCTAATCGGGCAGACGACATACTATATTATGCCTCAATATTTTTTTTTAATAACCAGAAATATTTTTGTAACAATTTTTAAATGAATGATTAAAAAATCTATCTATCTATCATAGACTAATCAAACTTTTGATTTGATTCTAGAAACTGCTATAAATTCGAGGATTTTTAAGCTGGACATGCACGAGGGAGTCAAATTTCATCGTCTGATTTGGCTCAGTTCATCCATTTCAGGAAATTAGATATATCCACGCAACAAATTGACTCCAAGCCAAATAGCTCGATCTTGAATGGCTGGCTTTAGACCTTTTGGAACATAACGTAACGATAAAAATACTGACGTAAATTATGTTTTTAAAGGTATGTAGAAAAGTACTACAATGAAAGTTAAACCGATTACCGATAACAACAAAAACAAACATTACATAGGTAATGCTAAAATAAATCAGTTCTGTTTTTATTATGCTTGTAAATAAAACAAAGATAGAAGATAATAAGAATGAGTAGGTATTTGAAAAATGAAACTTATCACAAAAATCTGTTTGTTTTTGAAAAAGAAAAAAAAATAATGTGAGGAAAGTAAATTTAATTTATTACAAGCTGCCCCACCCCGACTTCGCAAGAGTTGACAAACGCAAGTATCGTAAGAAATTTACAAAAGAAAATATACATAAATAATATATGTAACCAATTAAATGTCAATCACCCCAATGACTGAATCCGCCAGCTTATTTCAGATTCGTAGCTCTAAAACCTACGACTACATCGTACTAATCCAAGCACTCTTCGCTCTAGATACATTTATTTTTCTTTTACATCCACACCAAAAGTGTAACGGCTCAAAAACAAAACATTAATCTGTTACGAAAGGTTCTTAAAATAAATGTGGAAAAGGCCTCGATTCCCCGGTAGTCAAATATTGCGGATATTATTTTTTGCCTTTACCCAATTTTACCCTATAAATGATGAAAATATTAAGCCAGGAAGCCACAACATATCTAGCCTTTAAGTGATTCCCTTAATATCCCTAAAATTCCCTTAAAAAAGAAGATTTTATTTATTTTAATTTTTACAATATAATTCTATTTTTTTTTAAATAATTTGAGCAAGCGAATTTAAAATTTGTTTTAAGAGTTTTGACAGTACAACTGAGAAATTCTTATGAGAAATCCTATTTATGAATCTTAGTATAGCGGGTGTTGCTTTCATGCCCAACAGATGGCGCTGTTTTTTTTAAAGAAAAATAATTCATAAAAACGTGTGCAGTCAAATGCAATGTTGTGTCAAAACTTGAAAGAAATCGGTTAAGAACTTTCGGAGATTTGCGATTAGGAACAAACGAACATTTATATTTTTACTTACATATATTTACATATTTATGTATGTAGATTGTTGAATTTATATGAGAATTAAGTAAACGGTACATTTGATATATAAGGTATATGTACCTATTTTATAATTAGGCTTCATAATTTGTGAATTTGGGCCCCATATCTCCCAAACATCTTTCAATGGCAACTCTGTTCTTGGATATAAAATTAATATTCCCCATTAAAATTTTTCATTCTAAAAACAACTGCTGCTATATATTAAATTTATTCTTGTTCGCCAACGCATACGAGATATTTATCTTAGGATATTATCAAATCATTTCAGCGAATTGATTGCAAGTTTAAAGCCAAAAATATATAGGTACACGCAGAAATGTTGTTCACAGCATAAATTAATAAAACCACAAGAGCTCAATTCAGGCTGGTAGCACGAATAAGTAATTAAAACTTCTCGTAAGTACCTCTACGTCTTATGAGAAAAAAAAATGGAAGGGAAGATGTTTATCTTGATAAATACTTGCCGTTTGGCGTTTAGGTACTTCAAAATGTTCATGGATTTTTTGTATCTAAGTGCATACATTTATATATGTTTATATATGAAATAGGATGCAATACAAATTAGCTTTGGGAATCCCACAAGAAAAAAAAAAATACCTACAAATGTCTAGGTATACTATGAAATTAAAAAATAAGCGGCGGGCGTCACGAAATGGTGACAATTCCCAAGAGAGTTGTAGACTTGTAGGTATGTATGTATACCTAATAAAATTAAAATAAAAAAATCAATTTGGAATGGATTTTTTAAGAAGGCGTTGAATATAAATTAATATTTAAAATTAGATTCACATTTGACCTAAGCGAAAGTTTAAAAATAAAGAAACGAAAGACGTTTACCAATTCTATTTGGTTTGATAAAAATATCACGATAAAAACTTAGTGAATGATTGTATAAAAGTAGATATTTTGATTAATTTCAATGCATATGTATATACGTCTTACATACATTAAACCGCTAACCCTTTCGTAAAGGTGCTTTAACACGATTAGAAAAGTTAGTGATACTGATCTGATCATATATGTATATTAACAGTAAAGTTCTCACCAAAAAAAGATGTCCAGGCTCTTAAGGCATTAAGAAAGTCGTCTAGATGAGGACGGTGACAAGGTTCATAGAGGATTTCAATGGATCTACAGTAGCACGAGGTCCATTCACAATCGAATGAGTCAAATTTCCATTAAAAATCTCTACCTACATAACTTGCGAGTTGCGACCATCATCTCAACGTATATGGGCCCCTTTAAGAAACGTAGTCATAAAAACATTTATAAAAAATCTTTGTTACCAAATAGTACGGTTTATTAAGTTTTCATTATATCTACCTATGGTGGTTTTTTTTAGAAAAAAAATTCTGAGACGAATTTTGCCTGTCGTTTTGCCGCCATCTTGTTACGGTTATTTTGATTGTGGAACGTTATTTGCGTATTTTTGAATTTTGATCCTAAAAAAATTGACATTATATAATTCTTTTCCAAACCACCCTGGGGTAGGAAAAGTTTTTCCACTGCAAAAAACAAGTAATTTGCTAAAAGTTTCTAAAACATCTTTTTTTTTGTTAGGATCAAAAGTACACAAGTTACTTGCGAAAATCAAAATAACAAATGTAATTTTGAAAAATTTGGTTTTCGGCTCGTGAACTTGTATTTTTTCGAACTTCGAAGGCAAAATTTGTCTCGGAATTTTTTCCCATCAGCCTACATACATAATATCCCGTTTACCTAATGTATATAACATATACGTATACATATGTATACATATTATATTGTGGCGGATAATTCCAAATATTGAATATGGGAACTTTAAACAAATGGCAGCGCCAATTAAATGTGAATGAAGGAAACAGCCGTGAATGCGATGTTTGATGGTCCACATTCCATGTCTTTTTATTTTTGTGGGATTAACTTTATAAATAGATTATATAAACAATAATAAAACACGTCTATTTGCTGTGTTGAAGACAAATTCTGAAATAGAACATACAAGGTATGTTTATGTTTACTTATTGTGTGACGTCATAACCATTAACCATTTGGTTATTTTCAGATAGAAGAAACATTTTATTTTATTATTTGATTGTTTTTAATCACAACTTTGAAATTTTTGTTAAGCCTACAATTTTCCATCTTATCCGACATGAGACAAACAGAGACGGAGAGTTTGTACAATCTTTTTAAAATAAAAACAATTCCAAATCGAAAACAAAAGATGGAAAATATTTCAAATTTCAACCGTTTTAGGGCCAAATTTTCAATTATCAATTAAACATTCAGTTAACCATGAGAGAAATAAATTAGGAACATATTTTGTTGCATTTAACATGTAAATTTCTTAGCTCCGATCCATTTTTTTCGTCCAATAATTACAAAAAAATACGCCTATTTTAGCTTTAACTGAAGAATGAGTATAAGTATTATCTGAATACTGAAAATTTGGCCCTTAAAGACAGATTAAAATAATTATAACCCATGTTCACGAGAAATTTTAAAATGTTTACAAAATGTAAAAAGTTCAATATTTAGCTTAGGACCGACTTTATGCATTTAAAATTCAAAATTATTATCACAATTAATTTTTTTAACAAAAAACGCACCAATTATCCCGGTTTTAAATATGAAAGCTGACTAAAACAGACTTACCTACGTACATACATATATGTATGTATATTTAATTTGTATTCAAACGATGTACGTATTTGTTAAATTAATATTAAACTTCTTTGTAAACTAATTGTAGGTACTAGCCACTGGGGTAAAGATTTAACCTTTTCGGAATGTGTATTTTATTATATTTTCATCACTCCCTCCCCACCAACAATGAGGTTAAATAGCAAAACTAAAGAAACAGACGCACAAATTAAATTACCGCATTCTATCGGCAACCTCGTCCATTGTAATCATTCACAAGAACACATGAATAAATATTTTTTTGGCTCAAACACGCGAAGATGATGTCATGAAGGCCCTTTTGCCGTTTGCCCACTCAAACTCAGACAAACTTGCCAACAAAACGCCAAGCAGTCTCTATAGACTAGACAGGTATAATTTTATTGATTTATTTCTGTTTAAGAATGATTTATCAGAAATAATATTTTTTAAAATACACAAAATTATCCTTGAACTTACTCATATGCATCATCCTTTACGAGCCCCTTCAGCAAGACTTTATCTCCTTCGTTGATTGATTGTGGAATGATGGCAATAAACGGTCGCGACATTTTAAAAAATATAATTTATTTTTTTTATTAAATAAAAAAAACAGGCTTTTGTTGACGGTTTAAAACACTTCAGATTACTAAACTAGGGAACAAGATTTGTGTTCACTTTTATATCAATGATGAAATAATTTATGTTATCTTTATGTTTTGTTTGACGCCTTACTCGAAAAATCGTTGCTTAGTAATTACAAAATTGTCAATACGCTTTCAGAATGTTATTATTTTTTTAAAAGTTATTTCCTTTTTCAAATTCTGCGAATACAAATTTCAAAAGATTTCCACTATACCGTCTATTGTATTAGCGAAGTATCGACAGTCTGAAAAAATTCTTATCAGATTCCGTGTCTTAAATATGACAAATTACGTCACAAAATATAAAAGCAAAAAGTTAAATGAAATGACTCGGCGCGCGTTTAATAAATTTTTGATTACTACAATTCGGTCCGGGTGTAGGTATATATCTAATATTAGTCATTGGGTTAATACTTCTTGACACTCAAATTCCTTCTACCTGTACTTAGACAAAAGCCGGTTTGCCCGAAGTTCAATTTTCGTCTTTCAAATTACCTTAAGAACTTCGGTAACGTGACGAAACACACTCGTGCGCGACTTGACCTAGGCTAAGAAATACTCAGACTGATTTCCGAAGTATTTCCTCTTTGACGAGAAAGGTAAATTTTCCCAACGTCTAATGTTCTTGTCCGACTACCGTGTTTGTCACTACCACTATCGACTATCCCCATATGTTTTGTCGTCTCTCGTATCATGTGGAGAAAACTCTCAATATAAAGAGCTTTAAGAATTTATTTTTAAAAGCTCTATACATGTTTGGACTATGGAATAATTCTGTCAGTAATGTGGTAAAAACTGTGTACTCATGATAATAACAAATTCATTATAAATAAATAAAAAGAAAATTAACAAATTTATTGTTATAATATTATAATATATGTAGCTACATTTCCAGTCTTATCAAGAAAGTTTCTATAGCGATGTTGATAAATCAGACAAGGCAAGACTATGTATAATTAGATTGAAAATTGTTGATGTGTAAACGTCTATGCCGGGAGTAGGGTAAAATAAAAACGTGCGCCTTACGTGCAGCACTTACGTGTATCATGTAACGTGAATCAAGTTACGTGTAGCCTGTTACGTGTAATACGTATTTACATGGTACGATATGTAAACCGAAATCTGGCATTCAGGCGAACGTTTACCATATTATATACATATATTCTAAGTCCCAGCTCTCAAATATTTTTTTTTCGCTATCACCGCTTTTTCGAATTTGATGGGGTCCTCCCCGATGAAATTTTGAACTTGTAAAAAATCAAACTACAGTTCAGATTTTAATGAAACATGACATTAGGTAGGTACCATTAATATAGGTAGGGTCTGAAAAACAAAGTCCCTCAATTCTGTTTGTCACTCGTTTGTTTTTCATTTTTCATTTTTAATTCATTTTTATTTTTTCCCAATCTTATAACTATCTTAAAGCTAGACAAAAATTCATAAAAACTAGCCTACTTATAAATAACTTACAACTAACTTACTGGCCCCATGCGGGCGCTCTAAGTTAAACTATATTGGCCTTATTTATAAACGTTGTCTAACTTAAGACAACTGTCCAACTTTGAAAAATGTGTTCAAAAAACTTGTTTATTGTTGTCTTATAGATAGCTACCTGACTTAGACACAAGAGTAGATTGTCTTAACCGTGAATAATGTGATATTTATATTTATTAAATAAAACATTAGACCGTGTCTAAGTAGACAAAAATTTAATAAACACGACTGTATATATCTTAATACTAATGCCTTTCGGCCTAAAAACTAATTTAATCCTAAAATTCCTTATCAGTTTTGTTTTTCACCAAGAAAGAATTTATAAGTCACCCGTTTGTATGTAAATTAGAATGCTCCTTATATGGTTTTTTTTAGTTTTTCGGTTTTGGGAGGGTTTAAATCAGTTTTAAATGAAGACAAAAGTACTCAATTTTTTCATATTTTTATTTTCATCCAAAATAAATGCTGTTAGTTGCTGTTAGCTATTTTAGATTACAGTAGGGGCATGGTAATTCGTGTTTGATGCGACAAGAAGCTAAAACTAAGGTACATATGTAGGTACATCCCTTTAGTTATGGCATTTAAACAAAAGTTGATAAAAACAACATTTTACGTAGAGTACATTTTAGTACTAAAATTTAATAACAATATAACAATTCATTCTTTTGTGCGCGAAAAAAGAAAGGTGGAATCTAGCGATCCGTTAGTTTAAAAAAAATATTCTCGGATTAAAGATTTTTTTATTGGTTGAGTGTGATTTATATACTGGTCCTACCTGCACATAGTTAAAGGTCTTGTGTGAATTAATTGGAAATCGCATCCGAATTTTAATTTTTAATTTTTGACACAATTATGAGGTGAATCTATACGTGGAAACATCCAAATTATCGTGCAAAAAATAAGGAGTTGAACGATTTGAAAAGGGCGGAAGACAAAAAAATCAAGACTGGTTAATCTAACAGAGAAAGAGGAGCCAAGGAATGGAAAACATTTACAACCTTTTTGCAGCAATCGAAACTTTTCCATCCGGCAGTACGCAAATCGTCATTTGAGACAATGCAAACGCTTAGGGGAACAATCCCCCCTCTTTCTAGCCCATGGGTCGCTACGGCACTGGTAGTGCAGAGAAAAGAGAAATAACGTATACATGGAAGATAAAAAAAACACAAGGAATAAGCGATGCGGTTATATAAAACTGTAGTCATTTTGCTTCGTATTGTTTTATCTTCATGAGATGATCTAAATGGATCATAGCAATACAAAAATATGTACAATGATACATTTGTACATATAGATCATCACAAAAAAACACCGAGACTCGAGGTGAAGATGTGAAAATATCCGCATCTCAGGGAGCAAGTAAAAATCGGGATGGCAAAAATAAGGAATCCCCATTGAATAATACATAAAACCATAATCTCCAAATATGTATATACTAAATCCCACATGTTTAAATTGTCACTCATTTCACTTAATAATTAAAAAAGATCGATCCGCAACGGCAGCGTTTATTTTTTTTCCCTATACGGAGAGCTAAGATATTTACACATCAAAAACGAACAAACAAAATTAACAGCCAATTCAAAATTTAACTGAAATATTTCTCTCGAACGAATGATGTACAGTATCCGGATCGTGCATAAGATACCCAGTATTTTTCAGAGACAACAACCCTTCGCGTATGATTCTTACCAATATTTACGATCACTTCCGCTACATTAAATTACATTTTCATTTTTCCCACGCGAATAGAGCTTAGATGTTTACACATAATTATTTATTCCGCTGAAAGATGTTTTCCAAATGGTTTCCGTGGTAAGAAAAAGGAAAAAAAAACTAACGTAGAGATGGTTATAAATCCTTGTTTTCACTCTGAACTTATCGTTTTATTTTCATCGTATAATAAAAATATAAGCCCATTCATACCGAATCAAAATCTGGACTTTGTCCAAAAAGCACCAAACCTCATCGACATTAACAAGATTTCCATACATTTATTTCGTAATCTTAGATTACATTTAATTACACATTTTTCTCTTAAGTATAACAGTTCATTCGTTGTGAAAACTTGCCACAAACGTCATTTTTTAAAAAAATATGTTACACACGCTGACTGACAGGTATCGCCACTCCAATAAGAACTCTACGAACATACCCATTTTCTCATTGAACTGAAAACGCTTACAAAGATGACGTATTGTAATGGACCAATCAAAAATCGACAAGTTCGTTCACTTCAGTGATGTGTCAATTTGTGTTCATTTTCAATTTTCACCGGTTGTAGTTGTCGAAGTGGAAGTCGTGTTAAATGAAAGAAAAATCAAGCATTTTCACATTTATTGTTTTAATTTAAATAAAATTGTTAATAAGTATTTGTGCTTGATCAACTGTGTTATCGAAAATCCCACTGAAAGCAATTCATCTCATCGCTTCAATAATTGCCTTAGAAAAATTAAAATAATAAGCTCAAAAAATCTGCCTGCCTAGCACAACCAAACTCAACTATTCTAAAATAAAAATATATTTAATTTAATTCAAAATGAAATCACAAATATTGATTGCATTATTAGTTGTACTTATTACACAAACTACAAATGGCTTGAAAGAGGAAGATTGTGAAGGTAAGTGGAATGAAATCTAACAAGGAAAAGCAATCTAGCAGCTTTCTCTGACTACTTTCAGTTTGTGTCAAGACTGTCCGTCGTTTTGCTGAGACTCTCAGCGATGCCTCAAAGAAAGACTTCAAGAAAATCGAAGGAGAATTCAAGAAATTTTGCAAAGTTCAAAAAAATAAAGAACAGAGATTCGTAAGCTATTACCGCCCCCTATTTGTTGATGGCAGATCTTAGTAGTTTTGTTTAATTTTCAGTGCTACTACCTTGGAGGCCTCGAAGAGTCGGCCACTGGAATCCTTAATGAACTCACTAAACCACTAAGTTGGTCAATGCCCGCTGAGAAGGTTTGTGAAAAACTGAAAAAGATGGATGCACAGATTTGTGACCTTCGTTATGGTAAAATAGACACAATCAAATAGCGTTCACCAAGAACTTGAACATAATTATTCTTTTTGTAGAGAAACAAATTGATCTAAGCGCTGTTGACCTTAAAAAATTGAAGGTGCGTGATTTGAAGAAGATCCTTGCTGATTGGGACGAGACCTGTGATGGATGTCTTGAAAAGTCGGACTTCATTAAGAGAATAGAAGAGCTTAAACCCAAATATGTACGCAATGAGTTATAAGAATAAACCAACAGCATTCGTAAGATAAGAACTTTTATTGCTTTTTGATTATTTGTTCTTGGAGTTTTCAATTCATAAGAGCGCCATCAGCTCTTTGTTACATAATTTCTTCACTTCATTCATTATTTTGTAAACAATTGAGTGAGCAACAATAAAATTAGTCTAACAAAAATTAATAATTATTTGAGAACATTTATATTTCACATAAATTGTAGGACTTGGACTGAATGAAATGGAGCTTAGGCTTAAAACGTCTAGTTAACAGTTCCCACGCGATAAATAAAATGCTATGCCCAAATTATGGCAAGCCAAAATTATTGAAAATATTTTTTTGCTTGATTTGGTAAGAGATAGAAAAAAAATTGTCAAAGTGTAGATTTTTATTTCTGGATTCTTCTTAAAATTCAAAAAAAGTATTAATTATGTTTGTCCCACTAGACTTGTTTTGCGGACGCTTCTGGACGTCTAACAAAAACGAAATTAAATAGGTAGTAAAATGTGGGGCAATGATGGTATATAAGTCAACAGCATTGACATTTGGTAGAAGATGAGACATACTATGGTTATGGATTTTTCTGCAGAAATTAAGTTTTTCTTCTTAATGATGACATTAAGTAGATGATGATTTGTTGAATAGCTATTTGTCCGTTATGTTTTAACTGCATAAGTGATAAGGTTGATTTAAGTCTTTGGGTTCTCTTCCGATTCAAAGCTTCATATTCATATCATTGAGGGTATGATGTTGATGCGATGAGTTGATTTTTTGACGAACTAATGTTAGAATTACGGAAGTAGGTTGTTTAGCTATATTGCGGAATTCATTTTCAGCGATAAGGCTTGAAATGCATACAAAGGAAAAAAATAGAATATTTGAGGTATCCGCCCACTTTCCCAGAATTTTTATCAATTATAGGAGCACTTCCTATTGCTATAGAAGGATATTAGTATCTTTAGAGATTTTAACCTGTTAAAAAATAAAAATCTTTGCAAAGAGGAGTGATTTATGTTTCTTTTAAATATAAAATATTTCGGATTGAGCATAAATAGCTAAAGCTAAACAAAGCTGCGATAATGCAAGAAAAAGTACATATATTTCAATTCATGTACATATTATGCATCTACATACATTATTTTAAATAATTCTTACAGCAAACACCTACCGGTTTTTTTTTTTGCAAAAATTAATAGTTGACTCAAGCTTTATATTGACATCAGCATAATCACTGATTTGGCTTTTTAGCTATAGGTTATGGGATGATACGTGGAAATTTCCAATTTCCAGAATTATTCCTGTATTGAAGATTTTTTTGTAAATATTGAGTTTATTAAAAGTAGTTAGCTAATTAAAAAAAAAAAATAGTAATATTTCATGGGAAATGCAGTCGGTGTTTTACCTTAGCATAATATCTGGGATTGAAAGATATGAAGTTTTGAATCACCAAGATTTTTCATTGAGGAAAGTCGATTTGAATTTTCAGCCCGCTTATTGTTTTCAGATCTGAGCAAAATTTTCAACTATTACTATTGGAAAGTTAATTGTTTAGTAGTAGTAGTAGAATGCAAGACGGGTAGGCTAGGCATAAACGCTTTGAGGAAATTTGCAACTGTTTAGAATACTAAAATTCAAGATTGTGGTATTTATAAACAATCAGAATATTTTCACTGGCTTGTGACTGTTTGCTAAAGTACCTGGTAGTCATTTAGTTATATTATATTAATAAAATGACTCAACTGACAGCATTACCAACGTAATGTACATATGTATGTTTTTTTAAACTTTATCCATTGGGTATGTCCAAATCCAAATACAGTTGTAGAATCTCGAAAAGATGAACAGATATAAAATAGGGCAGTTCAACTTTTCGAATTGTTCATCCTTTCGAGCATCAACATTTCGTTGAGAAAGAAGATATAGTTATAAATAAAAACATTTAACATAATTTACATAACAAGTTAAAACAAGCCTAAGAGTACCATTCACAAAACTAAATAACGTTACATAAATATAATATGAGGAACTAAAGGCAAAGTAAAGAAAAAGTAAAAAAAATAGTTGAGAATAAAGCATTCATCTTTTCGGGTACAAAATTTCAACTCGTTCATCTTTTTGAGCACTGAAGAGTGAAAATATTTCGTTCATCTTTCCGAACTGTTCATCTTATAGAACCGTTCATCTTTCCGAGATTCTACTGTAATTGTTTTTTTAAGAAAAGATTAATTTAAAATTATTTGGTAAATCAAATGTTTTATTTTATTTTATGTGTGAGTATTATTATGCGTTTTTTTTTAAACTTACAAGTTCTTCAAAAGAAAGACCATTTTGACATATTAATATTGTTTTTGTTTTGTTTTGTTTTGTTTTGGTGTTTTTTTTAACATTCTACTGATTTGTATAAACAATATTTAAAGTATTAAAGATACATATCTACATACAATAAATAATTTTTTATTAGTTTTAATATTAAAATTATAAGTTAAAGTTTACAAAAATATTATTAAAGATTAATGATTCCAGTTTAACGACGATATGGTTGCTTGTTGTAACGTCCTCTTGAGCTTTCTTCTGAAAGTGCGTAGAATTCACTGTAAACAACGCACCAGCAATATGTTAAGATCACTAAAATGGAAAAAAATGTATTCATTAAAAATTTTAGTTTATTTTTAAGACATGAGCTTTATAACAAAATAGGTTGAAGATTTTTGTCACTTAAAAATAATTGAATCTGTAGTTTGCTGATACGAAACTTCTGTGCTATTATTTTCCTTCGCGTAAACTGTCATATAAAAGCTCATATTGAAATTATATGTTAAAGATTCGTTTCAACAGATGGGCCTTTAGATTATTATTTAAGCATAGTACGCAGCTGAGATTTCGTTCTCATTTTTGTTCTGCAGTACGTACTGTTCAACCAGCAAAATTAATAATAATTGTAACTTTTTTCTTTTTTCTTTGGCAATTAGTGTGGTTTCCGTTAGGATTTTACTATAGTGTTGGATAGCATGTCTGCAGAAATAAAATCCGCTATGTCCCCTTTCACACGAGAAAACTGAGTTTCCAGCAACTTTCAGTTTTTAGGTGAGAGTGACACCAAGTAAGGGGAATGAAAGGTCTACGATTGGTGGAAATAGGAAAACGTCAAAAAATCTTGTTTCCTCAAGTGAAAGGGGACCATGAATTTAATTACAGACAGTGATTTGGTGGCATGCACGACACACACACTGTGCAATTTTGATGTTTTCATTAGTTTTGTTAGTTAGTTAGTTAGTGGGAACGTTTCTAATGCAAAAGGAAATATGGGAAAGTATTGCTGAAAATAAGTGTTGAAATTTACAAATTACTGCCTAAGAGAACTAAATTTAACAAAACTGCATCTGATATTTCTGACCGCGTCCGGTTAGGGGAGTGTTCGATAAAGGGATCATAAAATATGTGGAATTTAAATTTAAGATCCACGGTCGATAGAATTATGGGAGTTGTTCGCAATAGAAAGTTTCACTGATGTACACACAAATAAACCAAGTGTATTTAATTTGGTTACAAATATTACTTTCATTAAAAATAATGAATTTGTTGGTAGGTAATTTTGAATAACAATACTTTAAAAATGTAATTGCGTTTTCTTAAAATGTTTGAACTAACCAACATTGTTGTACCAACGAAGTATTTAATATGAAAAGAGATTCGGTAAAGTAAAGAACTGTCAACAAACTTGGTAAACTTTAGATTGCAAAATTGTTGACACCTATCTAGATAAACAAACAACCAGCTTATACATACATATGTAGATGTCTTATACCAAAACAGTTTCAATTTTAAAATGAATGTCCTACAGTTTTTTTAATATTTCTGATTGATATAATTATCATCTATCACAAAGGTGACTCTGTAAAATAATGATACACTGTGACGTATGCGTACTTTTTTATTTTTATTTTGATTTGTTTTTAGTTTTGTTATACAACGTACCTACCTACGTTACTTATTAATAAATGTAATTTTATTATTTTAAATAAGCTGATGATTACTAAATTGAAGTTATATTGTAGCATTCCCATAAAGAGTCCCGTAATATTTCTGCATTAATACTTGTACATCTCCGTGTTTGATAGTCATAACATAACCGTAACTGCCAAAAAAAACTTTATGATTGATAATCTTAATCACCCCTTTCAAACCCCTTGCTAAGGTCCTATATCACAGCTATGTATGTTTATTCACCAGGCAAATAAATTAAGGGAACAAATATTTTTTTTCAGTTTTTTTTTACTATTTTTTGAAAAGTGGTAATTTTGAGATGAAACCAAAAGCATTCTAAGCCTTAATTTTTTTATGAGATTATTTTTTCTAAGGTACAAAACAGCACGAGATTTTTGATTTCCTTCAACTAGTCTAGAGTTTCCTCCACACATTTTTTTAAGGACCAAAAATAACTGTACCTGCTGTACAATCCTATTTTTATTTTTCTTATTTTATTGTTCTCAAAACGACAAATTTTATAAAGAAAAGTATAATAAAGTTTAAAATTTTTTTTTGGATTTAAAAAAAAGTTAAACATTTTTTTGAGAACTTAATAATTTAAAAACTACTTGGTCGATTGCTATTAAAATAAAGAACCTAGTATTTTTTTTAACATTTATTATCTAGTAGATTATACTGTGAACATTGGAAAACGTGAACAACCCAAAATGTGAACTACCCCAAAACGTGAACACTTTTTTTTTTACATTGACTGTTCTTAAACGTGAAAAAAATCTAAAAGCTCTAAAACAGACCACAGCTGCAGAAATAAAATCCGCTATGGATTTTGAATCTGGTTTCTTTTATAATTTTTTTTTTGACAGAAATTTATGGTCTTATTTATAAACGTTTTCTAACTTTAGACAACTGTCTAACTTTCGAAAATTTGTTCAAAAACCTTATTTATTGTTGTCTTATAGCTGCCTAACAAGAGTAGATTGTCTTAACCGTGAATAATGTGATATTTATTTTTATTAAATAAAGCATATTTCCACCAATTTGATAAAATTCTAAGTAGACAAAAATCCAATAAAGACTACTGTAAAGAAAATGTCAGCATATGAGCATAAATAAATAAATAAATAAAATAAATGAGCATAAATAAAATAAAGCTAAACATAGTGTCGTACGTGTCATTCACAAGGTAGTACAAAATACGGTAAATTTTTATGAATTTTCATTCTTTCAAATTTGTTGAGGGAATTTCATCCTTGTTCCTAAAAATTTTACAGTTAATAAGTTTCTGTGTGTGTGCAAAAGTAAAATATTGGACCTAATAATTGTTAGTCTAAATTAGAGTTGGGAAATAATGATTACTTTTTGTAATTTATTTCAACTTTCATTTCAATTAAAAGTAATTAGTTATAGAAATTTTTCCATTACAATTACACTTAATTGTAATTGAAAAAAACATACATTTCCATTACTTGTAATTGTAATTGGAAAAATTCAATTACAAATTACATGTAATTGAAAATAGTAATGGGTTTTTGCAAGTTCTTGAAGGAAAACACTGTGTTAATTACATTAAAGGTAATTAATTTCATTGAATGTAATTCATTACAAGTTTTTATCAATTAATAGTAATAATAAAAGTTAATAAAAGGTATTTTAAGATAAAACTAAACCAATATTCGATTCAGAATAGATTTTAACGGCCTTTAGTCCACAAAAATTGGCGTTTTGTCCTGGTAGTCCCCAATTGAATATTATTGTTTTCTAACAGGACTTATTCAGATAACGAAATGTTAATTTAAAAACTTGATAAAAACGAATAAAATATATGTTTATTAATGAAAAACAACTATTTGTGCAATATCTCGTAAAATGTAATTGAAAAATAAAATACTTTAATTACATTTTTGTGTAATGATTATTGAAAAGGGAACCATTACTGCTTTTTTATGATTACTTGTGTTTTCAATTACATTAATGTAATTGAATTACATGTAATTTACGATTTTCAATTACATGTAATTAGTAAATTGAAATTCTTCAATTACATTTAAAAGTAATTGAAAAAATGTTTGGAGATTTCAATTACAGGTAATTGTAATTGAAATTTGTTTACATCATTTTTTCCCAACTCTGGTCTAAATCCACAATTAAGTAGCTGTTCCACAGATTGTTTAATAAAATTTGAACGTGAAAAATGACGAGAATTTATATCTTTGTACGGTCGAAAAAAAAACAAATAAATTGAATTGGTTAAATTTAAATAAAAATCGAACCAAATTTGCCCAAATAAACCTACGGCAGAGTTCTTTCGGAAACTAATTTTTGTTTTTTAAACTCAGCAACAATACAATGACGCTTTATGAGAGCCACAGGACGGTATATTAACATTGGACTTAATCTTCCTGACTCATTTTGACTCCTAAGTGTTTTATCTCGCTCTTACATCATGGTGACGAAGAACACGAGGAAGACAGGAAGCGAGACAAAATACTGAGACACCCAAAGTATTCTCAATTGTTCATTTTGTTCCATTGGAAATAATTATGAGACTTTTGACATATTTAACTAAGATTTATGTATAGGTTGGCGCATAAATAACGTTATTACGTTTATTGTAGAGATGCCGCGAATAGTGACTCGGCCGAATACCGAATACCGAATGTTCGGCCACACTCGTCGGCCGAATACCGAATATTCGGCAGCCGAACATTCGGCCAAATAGTGAGAGACTATTTTCATAAGCTGGAATTGTTTACGAAGATAGACGTCATCGTTTGCTACCAACGAAAGCCGAAAAAGTAGTTTTTGTTCACCACAACTTACCATTAGTAGATTTTAAATACTAAAATACAAATTTTTGAATAAAAGAAAACATTTATTATTTATTAAGATAATAAGCCTTTTTTATTCTCCATTTGTTAATCGGTATTCGGCCGAATGTTGTGAACTATTCGGCCGAATACCGAATATCAAAAATATAGGCCGAATAGTGGCCGAATATTCGCGGCATCTCTAGTTTATTGGTTACATTTTTTTTTTTTTTCAGAATTTACTTGGGAAATTTATGACGAAAAGAAAGAACAAAAAACCAAAGTTCAATTTTATTTTGAAAGTCGAAATTATTCAAGCACAAAGATCATATCGAAATTTCTTTCATGTTCGAAATGCGCCTAGTGCTCAAACAATTTACCAATTAGTCTATCGTTTTCAGCAACAAAGGGCTGTCTGTGATCTTCCGCGTGCTGGAAGACCTCGTACAGTTTGAAATGATGTGAACATTGCTGGGGTGTAAGCAAGTATTGAGAAAAACCCAGAAACCCACCAGGCAACGTTCTCAGCAGTTGGTGATTTCTAGGTGGTTTTTGCAAAGAATTTTACTGCAGTTATACATTTTTCCATTTAAAATTGGTTCACGAGTTGAAAGCAAATAATTAAGTACCCATGCTCAACGTTTTCTGTATTTAACTGGCAATCGTGTTCGCCCGATTTAACGGCTCCAGATTTTTTTCTTTGGGGCTACCTAAAAAGTGGTGTATGCGAATAAGCCAAGAACCATACAATAGGTTAAGTCCAATATTCGACAAAGAAAGCACTGGGTCCTGAAATTCTAAGAAAAGTAATGGAATAATTGTCTGGAAAGAGCGATCGAAGCAAACAATGGGTCATTCATTTTTCGCTTTCGGAAGTAATTTCGGAAGTATGTATCTCGGCCATAACTTGAGGAATATTAGTTTTTAATGCGTCTAGAGTTCGGGGATTATTCGCACGGTCTTTTGCATAGCTCTAAAAAAAAAAAATTAACGGTGTCAAATCACATGGTCTTGGTGGTCAACTGACGTCGCCAAAACGTGAAATTACGCGACCAGGAAACTTATCAATGAAGCCATAATTGGTCGTGTTGTGTGGCTTATTGTTCCATCTTGTTCCATATCGTCCAAATGCAAAATACGCCATAGTGAGGTGTACGTCACGATCAATTGCTGTGAACGCCGGGAAATCGATAAATTCGGATCATAAGCAACACTTGCACTTGCAGCAGCAATATTTTCGACGCTTCCACTCTCTTCAAATTTCTTCATAATTTAACTGATTGCTTGCGTAGTCGGTCGATTATGTGGCTACGTTTGAATAACCACTTTTGTAGTAAGTTTAAATAATTTGAACGCGTTGTTCGTTTGTTAAGCGATCCATTATCGTAAATGGCAAACATTCAACTAATATTATGACCTACAAATGACAGCTGAGTTTGACAGGTGTCAAATTCCAGTACTACCAACTTGAAACCACGAAATGAATGACCCGTTATTATCTGTAAAACATAATGTGAACATACATAATATCCATTCCAAATAATAATTTAATTTTTAATAAATGCCGAGGTTGAATAAAACCAGAAAGAAAAATGTCATTCATCAAATAAATCATAACGTTAGATACTTATGCGCCACCCTGTACAATATACATACATATTAAAATCTTATTTTTAGAGTTCACCTTTTTTTATTTATTCTATTTGACTGCATTTTCTTTCTAATGTTTATAAAATAACAGAGATTGCTAGCAACAAAAAAACTTTCTACTTCCGGATAGGTAAAATGTTTTTCGCGTACCTTTTAACGTACAAATGTTCTACTTATTCATAGCAATCTTTCGCACGCTTATTCTTCGCAATATGACACCAACCAATAATATCAAATTTTAGCAACTTACCGACACAAAGTAATCCAAATATAAGCCACAGCACACCGGTTAAAACAAATCCATCGATGAAGAACATCACCGCTGTGTAGATAACCGAAATAAGCAGGCCAATTGCAATCATAATTCCAAGCACAACCCATGGCAGCATAAGGTAATGATTTCTCTGATTATTGTAATTATAAAACAAAAAATAAATTATTTTACATAGTTACTTATATAGGTATCAACTATATTCGTAATAAAACCACTTAATAATAATAATAATATCTAACGAATACGAACTTCGGTGTACAATTTCATATATGTATATGTATCTAAAAGCTGATATATTGTAAGGTTTGTATCATGTATCCAAATTACATCTCACCCCATCCCTTCCAATAATCTAACCACATACCTTCAACACTCCGACCATCATTAGTGTTGATATCAGAATCGTCATGCACAAATTGATCACCAGGATGATTTTAACCACATTCGACGGTAGCCAATCGAATAGAATGGTTTTAAATTCCACACGGGTTATCAAGATCACTACAATCGTCAAGATAGAAAGTATTATGGCCAAGAGTCCGGATATGATTGAGCCCGTCCGCAGCGATGTGCATCTGCAGCATGAGTTGAGTAGTGGTCCAGCCATTATTCTGATAATAATTTAGAGAGCTAAACAAAAAAAGAAAAGATAATTTTTTTTTTAATTATAATTTTATAATAAAAAGGTAAAATTCTATAAAAATCTTCTAAATACATTCAACGAGAACTTTGCTCCAAACATACTTAACTTATGCTTTAGACTGAAAAATTGTTAAAATATCTATATAAGTAGAAATAAATAAATTAAACAACTTCTGAAATTGTTTTGAAACCAACTATCTGATTTACACAAATATCAATTTATGAGAAAACTATTTTAAAAATCGTTGGAGCTGTTTTTTTTTTAAATATTTTTTTATATATAAAACTTTGAAAATATTTGTAAGAAAAAAATTGGTACGCAATATTTTAGTATTTATTAATGCGGAGTTTTAAAATCAATTTTGAAAAAAAATCATCTAGCCATTTTCGAAATAATTTTCAAAATTTTTGACATATCCAAAATTTGATTTTTTGAAAATTTTGATAAGGTAAGTGCATATCCGGGGTAAGTGCATACCCTGCCCAACAAAGTTACAGTTTAATTGGAAAAAAATGTTTAATTTATGAACACGGAAGTCAAATATATTTTCTTTCTAAAACAAGAAAGTTGCAAGCACTGACTAATGTTTTTGTTTACATATTTTTGACATTTTGAAATCAATTTGTTTTTGGTTGCCGGCAAAGTCGGGTGTGGGAGAAGTTAACTCCGCTAGTTTTTATATTTTAAGGAAATAAAAAAAACAAAAATGGTAAGTGTATTGTTTAAATGTTGTTTATATTATAATAAGCATGTATTCAATTTTGGTGATTTACCAATATAGATACGTTTTTGGCCATGCTATGCAATTGCTCCTTCAAATTACTATGAAGGGGAAGTGCATAATTGAAGCCCAGGGTAAGTGCATTTTTTGAATATGCACTTACCCCAGTATTATTAAGTCAGAAAAGCTTTGATTTAATGTATTATTTATTCGATTTTTTTTTCTTTTTTTTTTACAAAGTTTATTTTTAAGGGCTTGGAGCCGTGTGAAAAAGTTTGTAACTTTTGAATATACATATAAAGATATCTTTAAACCAAAAATTCTTTTTAATAGACAAAATACTCCTTATTTATTATCCTTTACAGCAAATAATTCATGCAACAAACAAAAAAGTTTTCCTCAATTTTATGCACTTAGCCCAAATCATGGGGAAAGTGCATGTGTCTTTTTTTGTTTTTTATTTATAAAAAAATTATACGGTTTTGAAAAAACAACAAATTAGCTTTTAAACTAACCGTAATAAACAAAGCTTCAAGGCAACACCATCGGTTAGTATCGATTTTAACAACTGAGTTTTTGACATGGGTTTAAAGCTGAACTTTTGATTTTATGGGCCGCACTTACCCCATCTTACCTTAATGTTAATGTTTAAAAATTTTAATAAAAATCGACGAAGTCATTTCCGAATTATTATGTTCTCAAAAAAAAAAAAATATTGAAACTTTTTTTAAAAATAAAAAAATGAATTTTGTTTTAAACAATATTTTAAAACTTTTTAAAATTTTTTTTATAAAAAAAAAAAATTGGTCAAAATTATTTGAGCCGTTTTTGAAAAAATCGAAAATTCTAAATAATTTTCTATGAGAGGTGCCATTTATAACCATTTTTCCGAAATTTTTAAAAAAAGTTGTTGGCACGTTTTTGAGAATAATAACTTTTTTATAATTTAGTAAACAAAATTGTACGGCGATAACGTTATTTTAGATCTTAAAAAAAATTAAAAAAAAATCGTATCGGGGGAATGCCCAAAAACCGATAGGTGCCAAGTTTAAAGAAAATCGATCTATCCGTTTAGGCTGCAGCTGAAAGGACAGACGGACAAAATTGCTAGACCCACTTCGCTATCATCGTAATGTCAAGTTTTATCAAAATCTCCGGTTCAATTTTTTTCCGTAGCCATAACTTGCCATATATGTATATGTTATCTATATACATAAATATCTCAAGTAAAAATGGTAGGTACTTGCAGGTAATTTGTAGGTCATCAAGTTCTCTACAAGATACAATATTGATTCAGAAAACTTTTGCTTGAAAACCACAGTTAAGCAGTTATTGCGCTGTAAAGTAGGAACAAACTGAAAATTTTACAAAAAAACAAATTTTATAATTTATAGCCTCTTTATAGTATTGGTTATAAAATAATACCTACTATCAAGATCACATTTGTAGAAAATATTACTTTCTAAAAGTTTCTATATGAATTTTTTGCGTAAAAATACACCAAAATGAAGTTTTAAGCTAAAGACTAAAAAATTGCTAATTTTCAGTTGTTTTTTTCAGTGTTGGGAAGTGTGTGAACAACAATACTTAATGACATATCAAACTATCCAACTTTTTGTATAGTAACCTTCTGTTTAGTGGGTTATATGTCCAGTTGAAATTATCAAAACGCCATCGCGGCTCGTTACATCCCGTAAAATGCACAGTTTGATGCGGTGGAGTCATCAGACCATATTTATTTTTCAAAAATGAGGTTAATCAACATGTAAAAGTCAACGCCATATTAGAGCCATGACTAATTTGTTTTTTTTTCCCTGATTGAATGACGACATAAATGTGAAAGATATAAGATTCCAGCAGAATGGCGCTATGTAATATACAGCAAAGAAAACTCATTATTTCTCTTAATAGTCCTCCAAGATCTTGTCATCTAACGCTTCTTGATATTTTTCATTTAGTATCTAGAAGGACAATAGCCCTTTCCGATAATAGCAAGTTCAAACGACCCAGATGAGTACTCTACTTTTTGACTATGATAATAATAAGTGACCTGCAATTGCGAGATCTTTTTTTATAAAGATTTATTGCAACTCAATTAATACTGCGAATATAATTCTAAATAAAATATTGTTTTTTTGGCTAACCAAACAATTTAATTATGTACATACATACATATTTATAAATACATACTACCTACAAAAAATATTTTTGGAGAAAGTCAAAATTGCCAAGAATAAGATCTGTGCAAAACAAAATCAAAATTAAATATGACGTAATTTTTAATGGAAACAGTCTATATAATAAATATACGATACAAGAAGAAATACAAGGTTATAATTTATGTTGTGTGATGATGTGCGATTGTTAAATGCGATTGCAGAAAAATAGCCTCATTAATGAAATGAATTATATTTTTTTTGCCAGTTAGGCAAAAGCGACGTTGATAAGGTATTTTTTTTGTTTTTTTTTTTTTACAAATTGTGTTCCTAGATAATAAAAAGGCAATCAAATTTAACCAACTTATTGCCACTGAAATCATAAGATTAGGAAAATTTTTCCAAATATTGAATGAATATTACTCAAGGGTTCTGGTATAAAAATTGTTAAAATTTATAGTAGTTTTTTCTTTAACCCTTTCAAGTTCCATTTAGAGTACCATTATTTGACAATTAAATTTGATATTATTTAAAGTTTTGAAGAAAAATTAATTTAATTTATGACTGCTTACTTCTTCAGAACGATCTTTTGTTTTAGGGCATGATGTTTGATGTGAACCAAATTCGCTGCCGATATTGTTCAATTAAAATGTTTATCTATATGTTAAATTTTACTAACAAATAAAAGGTTGGTTAAGACTAAGTAAAAATGACAAAAAATCATTTCCGATCAACTGTGATATTTTAAATCAAAATTTAAGTTAAAAAAAAATTATTTTTGTTTTATCTTTACAACAGTGGCGGATCTAGGAGTTGGTCATTTGGGGTCCAAATAACCGATAAAGGAAAAGTATTTTTTGGAACTCTGGCCGAATTCCTAAACGCAAAACTTGCGCAAATTATGCTAAGCAGACAGTTTCAAAATGCAAACGTAAACATCCCTGCAAAGCAGATTGTCCCAAAATGTAGTAGATTTTTGTTTTCTTGCGCAAATGAAAATGCATTTGTGCAAATGTAAAAAAATATCTTGCTTTTTGCATTTGCTTTGCATGCGTTTTGCTTTGCAAATTTGCGTTTAGGAATTTGACCTCTGTTTACGGGACCACGAAGTCAAGAGGCAGATGACACAAATTGTAAAAATTATAGGTATTTATAAATGTAAAACCTATTCGCAATTTATATCATTTAAACAAAGTCACCATGCATTTATGGGAGTTTTTATTTTTTAGTTCAGAGCAGAGCCTGAACTGTCAAAAAAAATAAAATGTGTTTCTTTTTTAGCTCAGAGCATGTTCAGAGCATGTTCAGAGCATGTTCAGAGCGTGTTCAGAGCGCGCTCTATGAGCTCAGAATAAATTGATAGAGCAGACGGAGTTAAATAGCTGAACACAAATTTGACAAAAAAAACATCAAAACAGTAAAAATGGCGGAAATAAATAAACCTGAACTCTCAGAACAGAACACGTTCAAAGATCGCTCAGAGTATGTTCGGAGTGTTCAGACTCTGTTCAGAGCTCTACTCTGAACTAAAAACGAAAAACGCCTTATGATAGCAAATAATATTTTGGAAATGCTTTGTTTGCATGTGTTAGATATTTATATGTTGTGATTTGGCCAGACCTACAAGAAAATTAGCGCGTTAGGGAATCCTGTTCATCTAACTGAACTGGAAAGTAACTGAAATGTGTGCGTAGTGTGTCTATTAAGCATGCTTTTTTGCTCACTTTTGGCGCCTAATTATGTCTTGAAAAGTGTGTCAATTTTATTTAGGTACTTTGTTCTTAATTAAAATTGAGTTGTTTTAATAAAAAAGTGATTTCCTTGGCCACAACATAAAGAGGATATTACGTTCGTATTTTAATCGTCTTGATCCAGGATGCGACCCAGAAAAGAAAAAGAAAAAGAAGATAAATTAAAATGACGTCATACGCATTATGATTCCTTTTTTTTTTATAAACTTGAAGAAATCTTAAGTTGAAATTTTATAAAAAGATGAGTTTTCTGGAATTAAGTAGCTCAAACATGGACCAACTATAGCTAGAAGAGAACTAAATGTTTAATAAATAAATAAACTAATATATTGGGTTTAAATGCTCCGGGGGTGGGGGGGGGGGGGAAGAGGAGTCCCAGACCCGGCAACGTATTTAATTGGATTTTGATTTTCGTCAGATGTTTTCCAAATTTGGCAAAATATTTCAATAATTCGTAAGGCTTCAGGGGAGTCCAGAAACTGCAGTTTGGTTGAGGGAAGCATATCGAAAAGCCGTTTTTCAAAATCATTTCTTCTAAAATCTCGCATTTTCAAAATTCCGATTATTATTATCCCGCTCTTTAAAATACCGAAAAATCCCGCAAACCCTGTTTTCTACAGTATGTACATACATACATATATTTAAAAAATACATACATACAAAAAATAATACAAAATAAAAATTAGTCGACTTAAAGAAAATACGTTTTTGATTTTCACTGTACCTACTCGTTTGTTTTCGCTCACAATTTTTTTATATATACGTGGTCAATATATTACTCCGAAGTACTTTATTTAGCAATAATATTCTGGTTTATTAAAATCACCCTTCCTGCATAAAAAGAACTCTTCCTTTTCTTTGATGAACTTGCCGAAAATTCTTTTCTCGAATTACTGACATCCTATTCAAAAACACCCTGTATTTATGCAAAGATACCCAAAACAATTTGGTCAGACGAATAAACGCGCCTTAAAATTTTAATCAAAAAAACCGCAATTTAGTTGACAAACACTTAAACGTTTATTTTGTCTAAGGTATTCTTAAGAAATTTTTCTCTAATCGAATACCGTAATAAGTGTGATAATTACAAAATGAAGAAATCTTAAAATGTACGGTATAGATTTATAGATATGTACACACATCACAGACACTTATAATATTCATTTAAAAATCCAAAAAAAAGCTCTTGGAGTCTTGGCAATGCTCAGCTTATGACTCTTGTAACAATCTTATTCTATTTTTGCACAAATAAAAATTCACATTATGACCTCAATTCTTTTGTTATTTATGAATTTTTTCATTAAAAGCATTATGAAACCAAATTATTTTGTTTACTCCAAGTAAATTTTTAAATATTTTGTTTTTGTTTTACATCCCATATAATCTTGTGTATCTCCCTGCAAATCAATTAAATTCTTTTATGGCATGACGTTCAGATACACATTCCGCAATGTTTTTAAAGATTATAATTAAACGTTTATCAATGACCTTCCTCATTTTACCAGAAAATTATAGAAATATTATGTAGGTAGTATAGATATGTAATATGGGCAATGATCCTTAACGGTGATTAATTGCCCGCAACGGCAACCACTGACAGCGGTATTCGAGTAAATCAAAGCCCTGATGTATATTGTATATATGTACATACTTATGTATATATAAATACATCAATTAACATTATCTATCTTGATGTAAATCTTTGTTTATCAATGAACTTAATAAGTGTTCAGAATGGTGACCATACTCACAACAATCACTGATTATTCAATCAGAAGTAATTTTTTTTATTTCTTTTTATATTGTTATTTATTTATTCTTTTAAGTATTTTCTGATGCGAAACATAAATAAGTTCAACTTAAATGCTTATTTGCTACTTTTTTTTTTCTTGTAAACTGTAATACAAGTGCTTATATTTTAAACTTAAAAATGTTTAAGGTCCAGTTTAAAAATGTATGTCATTCTCAATGTCAAAATTTTAACCCACCGATTTTGGCGGATTAACTGAGGTTCAATCGGGGTTCAATTATATATTTTTGGCTATTGAAACTAATTTGAAACTTGAATCCTTGTTGAACCCCAGTTAATCCGTCAAAATTGAAGCGTTAAAATCTTAATCCGAAGATAAAAATGTCTCAATGTCAAAATTTTAACCCACCGATTTTGGCGTATTAACTGAGGTTCAATCGGGGTTCAATTATATATTTTTGGCTACTGAAACTAATTTGAAACTTGAATCCTTGTTGAACCCCAGTTAATCCGTCAAAATTGAAGTGTTAAAATCTTAATCCCAAGATAAACACGAGATACTTATAAGAAGACCAATTATGTATATCCCGATAAATTCACTGTTTGTTGCTGATTATGGCCTTACGGAATCTTTGGTCCATATTTCCTTCGAAACGAAATACTGGGAAGCCGCGGTGAAAATTTGAAGGATGACTTCAGTACTTAATGCCATAAAATATTCTTTTAAATAAAACAAAAAATGATATTTCTCTCACAACTTGTTTAATGTCATTTACAAATTGAGCATCTTTATTATAAAACACCCAAAATTTCGTTTAAGCAAATTGGAATTAAAAGCATTACTTAACAGCTTTTTTAAATATTTTATTTTTATTTATAAAAGGGGCTAAAAAACATTAATGTTTTGTGGAAAAAAAGAAAGGCTGGTAACCTTATATAGCACAGCTTATATTAGGGCTGCATCCGATTGCTGGGCAATTGAAAACATTTCACTCATCTTAACCATAGATATACACATTCATAACACCACACAGATGATATATATACAAACACTCAGAGTCTTTCCTGGTTCAAATAAATTAAAAGCTTTAATATTTTGTGTGTAATTTTTAGTTCGATTCTTTTGATTGCGTAATCCAGATTGGAGAAAAAAAATTAACAACATACGAAACAACATAGGAAGATCTTTATTACATATGGGTTATAATAATATGTTGCTCTTAAATTGGAAATTGTTGCTTGTTGATTTTGAGATAAAATGCATGACTGGGTCGCACGTACTTGCTGTGAAAAATTAACGAAAAAACGAAAAGCGTACATAATTGTGTAGGTGGGCGTTAGATTAAAAGTAATAAATTGTATTGATAGGTAAATACATATACATAATATATATATTTATTATGTTAAAAAAAAAAAATTACAGTGTGTTATCGCACAATTTACATATTTTAAAGTACAGAGATTTGGTTTACAAAATATAAATCTTTCTACTGAATAATTTATAATAAAACTTTATGTTAAATATAGTAGGCAGTAAAAAAGAAAACCATTTTTGAGGAAACAACGATTAAAACCTCAATTTAAGTTAAATATACATTATATTTTATCGTTAAATAATGTAAAATTTTTGATAATCAATATATTATAGGAGGTGTCGGGAGAAGTGTACTCTTATGTCTATTTTTTTTTAATATTAATGAAAGAATTTCGATTTATTTTTTTTGTGGCTTATAAAATTTTAAGAATCTTATTTATTTAATTATTTATTTAACTATTTCTGGTATAAAAACATGTATTATTTTAGGCTGTTTATTCGAAAATAGATAGTTGACACACAATTTTCGCTTTAAATCAGGAGAGTGAGCTAAAAATATTTTTAGATGGTTGTAAACAAAATATGAGAAATTAGGTGTAATTTACAAATTTTTCAATTTGCAGGGATTTTGAATGTAGGATTTTTTTGAAATATGTACAATCATTTAAAAAAATCGTTTTTGAATAAATTCTTATTTTTATAAAATTATGGAGAAACTGCAATTATAGTGAAAAATTTTCACAGTGAATTTGTATTTTTATTTGTGATTGAATTTTACACTACGTTTTCATTAAAACAAATGAGATGATTTCGTTAAAAATTTTCAAATTCGATTTCAAATCATTTTATTTTCCATATAAATTCACATTGATTTAAAATCAAATTTGCACAAAATTAGAATTACGTGCAAAATCGATTTAAATTTCCAGTTGTCCAGAGAGCATTGTTTAAAAACATACAGAGCTGTAAAGTATCCAAAAATGACTCACGTCAAGATATGAAGAAACGAATATCTACATATTTGTCTATCTTTTAGGGTGATACTTATAACATAACAACAAATGACAAGCCTCTAATTCCATTTGTCCAGTTTTTTTTTCAAAAAACTGAAAAGTATTATTGCAATTACGACTGGCCACGATACGAGAAAAGTCTCAGCTTCTTCACGCTTCACCAAGACTATCTACGTCCATAGCATTAGAAACGCAAGTTTCGTCGATCTAACTGGTCTTGACAGAAAAGATTAAAAATAGGATGGGTGCGTTGCGACCTACACTGGGTCAGGTAAGAAAATTCTTAATTCAAAATCTTAAAAGAAATAGTTATAAAATTTTGAGTAAAATAAAATTATTCCGAAGTCGATTTAATTGTTTGGTTTTCGAGATATTAGAGGCGAACAAAGTTTTTGAACAATTTTTAGTAGTTTTGTTTTGCACTTTTTTTGCCTAGAAAACGAAACTGTCAATTGAATGTTTCTACAAACTTTATCAATTATTTTGAATACTTTATTGTGAGTATAATAGAATTAGCCTGGCCGCTAAATTAGTGTTGGTTCTGAAAATATTTTTTAATAATAATTTTAATAATAAAAAATGTTAAAAAAATTTGATATTTTCTTGTATTTTTGTTTGCTTTAAAAAAACTTTCAATTTGATTTTTTTTTGAAAATTATATCAATAATCAAATATTACATTGTATATAGAATAAAATTAGCCCAATGTCAATATCATTGTTTTGTCTCAAAATATTGGAAACGAAAAACGTTTTTCAACAAATTTTGATTAAAAGAAACGGTCTATAGTTTTTATTTAATTCCTTTTAATTCTTCATTCTGTGTAGAATAAAATAAAGCCGAAGTCGATAGCATTTCTTGTTTTTCGAAATATTCGAGACGAAAGATTTTTTACAATTTTTTTTTTTAAATTTATGTAGTAAAAAAAACCACCAATTTCATTTGTTTGAAAATTTTTTAAAACGTTATTATCTGTAAAATAAAATTTATTCGAAGTCGATATCTTCATTCTCGAGAAAATGTATCACGAACGTACGGTACAAACACGCATACAGACATCTCTCTAACAAAAAAATGGGTTCGGATTCTTGGGACCTCAAAACGTGTACATATGTACAAATTTTGGATTCTACAAATCGGACCAATTACAATAACTTCCAATGGAAAGTTATAAATAAAAACATTACGATGTAAATATTTATTTAGTAGCTTCTAGATTCAATATTTCTTCCACAAAAATATAAAAAAAAACCATAAGAATAAGACGATACCGAGACTTGGTTATTCGAAACCAATTTCGAGACTACAAATATATTTTAAGTTTTAAACGTCTCAGAAACACCTCATGGCCAGTCTTTATGTTGTATTTATTTAGAATCTATACATCAATATAAATGTTTTTGTTTTTAGTTTGTATTTTTTTTTATTTTTTTTTTTAAATTAGAGAAACGTCAATGATAAACACGATCCCCCCCCCCCTTTCTCCTCTCACCAAAGTTACATGGGGTGGACCCTCCAAAAAATAACAGACTGCTTTTTTTTTTGGAATACAATATACATTATGTATTTTATGTTGTTCATTTCATTTAAAAAAAAAAATAAATAAAATCCAATTTACTTTTAAATGATTTTAGGCATTTTTGTATAATTCCTTTTAAAATTGATTCAAAATCCAAACCATATTACATACCTCACACTTACCTACTTAATCCTATTTATAAGCTCAGGGCCAAACTAAAGAAATAAACGCGTTGTTAAAAATTTGTGTATAACATTATTTTTTATTAATGATTTATTGTTTATCATCAGGAGAAATGTATACATAACATACATTATGAATGTTTATATGAACAGTTTAGTTTTATAATAAATAATAAGGGATTAATTATAATTCCAATAAATGAATTATGATTATAATGCTTATAAGAATTTAAATAACATGAATTTAAAACTAAATGAAGTCATTAAATTGAATTGAATATTAATAATTTTTATTTATGAAAACACCAAGAATATACATACATACATACATATGTATAGCCATTAAATAAACTCGAAGGTAGGTAATTAAACTCAATTGCCTTTCTTTATGGAAGGCAAGTACAATTTACATATGTTATTAATTGTGGACGTAGATTTTATTCATGTTTCAGGCAATAATGAGTTATAAAAAAACTTCAATATCTTGGTTGGTACATACATATGTACATATTTATAATTTTTTTGGAATTTTGTTTTTAGGTAGATTTAAATTTTTTTTGATCATTTAAATTATCGTCTCGAACAATACTGGTTTTCATAACGGTAAATTGGGTGCTTATATTGAAAAGACGTTTAACTGGTTAAGAATATCCCAGAAATGTCTTCAGATAATAACTAAATCTAACACATTTATAAAAAGTTAAATTTAATTTTTATCATGAGGTGTTTTAATACATGAGCCAAGTAGACAATTTAGCACTTTATTTAATTGGAATTGTTGAATTATTAATTGAAAGTCGATTATAACGGCTTGGACTTATCAGTTAACTAGTGAAGACCTTGTTAAGATGAAATGTTCATTAAGTTCAGTTCAACTTACACAGATTTTTTGATAAAAATCTAATGTTAACTGAATTTTTACAAATGTATCTATATCAAAAAAAAAAAAAAAAAATTCTTAGTCATTAAACCTGGAAATTATTACCATGGACCAGGCATAGATATGAGTAGTTATTATAGGTGAAAATTTTCAGAACGATTACTGCCGAAAAAGATTACGAAATGTAAGAATCAAGAAAGAAAATAAAAAAAGAAGAAGAAATTTAAACAAATAATAGATAATCGCTTGAGTAAGCATAAAGAACTAAGTTAAATAATATTTAATAACAAACTATTTTAACTCCACCACGCTTCGCAGCGCTACTTATATAAAGTTTGTCAGACTAACTGTCTAAACATAAAACATTTCAGTAGAGTTTTTGAATATAATCCATTCATTTGAGGTCAATGGATCGAGTGCTTTTCGAGCTTATATACTTAATACAAACTATTTATAAAATTTATAAAAAAAAATGTACCAGTACTGCTTAAAAACATATAGATACAATAAATCTCAATTGATATTAAAATTAAAAATAAATAAAAGTGGGTGTGGGTGGGCTTTTAAAATAATTATACATGTCATGTTTTCATTCAAGAGAGTTTATAATTACGTAATTTCAGCTTTCCAGCGGTGTTAAATAAGTAGAAAGCTTGAATATAGAAAAAGTGGGCGTGCTGGTAGGGGTTTTCTATTAAAAAAAAAAATAAAAAAACAATCAAACATGCCATACTTCAAGTTAAAAGTAGCTTAATTACAAATATTTTAAATTAAAATATGTATGAGAAAAGTGGGCGTGGCAGTAGGCGAACAAAATAAAAAGAGAACACAGAGAACAAGAATATTTAATTTTAAGCTTTACTATAAACATTGATTACCTAAAGGGAAATTCAAGCAAAAAAAGGAGGTGTAACAGCAGGAAAGGTAGTGAGCTCAAGGCCTACACATTCAATTTCATTATTTGTTAAATAGCTTTAAAAAAGATCAATAAGGATAGAAAACTCAAATATAAGAAATTTTATCTAAGTAGTTATTGATTTAACCGCAAATTCCTAATCTTTAAACCTTTCTGAAAATATCAAAAAAAACGGCTCCATAGTTTTTGAGTCTAAATGGTGGGCCATCCAGTGGCTTCTTTTTAAATCATAGGTTATTTTGACACTGACAGCTGTTTCCTGTTCGAAATCTTGACAGAAAGTCAGTATCATACTTCCGCGAAACGAAATGAGTCACTTGACTCTTGAACAACGTTGGGAAATATTGAAAACTTATTTCCAAATTGAGTGCTGTTTAGCCCAAACAGTGCGTTTTTGAAAAGAAATTTTGGCCGAAATGCAGCATCCACCGCGCCTGCTGTACGCAAGTTTGTGCAAAAAGTTCGTGAGACTGGTATGCTAGTGGACAATACTCCATGGTCCCCGTCCTCGTAAGGGGCGCACATCAGACGAGAATGTGACTGCTGTACCCGAGATTGTGAGACTCAATTCACGAACATCAACTCGTCATCGATCTCAACAGCTTAACATTTCACGCACTAGCCTGATGAGAATTCTGCACAAAGATCTCGGATTATTATTCGCTTACAAGGTCCAATTGACTCAGCGTTTGAAGGCGCACGACCATCCGCTTCGTTATCGCTTCGGAGTTAGGGCCTTAGAGAAGCTTTAATTGGACTACGATTTTGGTCACGTACCTACATAATTATCGAGAAGTATATGCATCCACAGAGAGTGACAGTTTGGTGCGGATTGTGGAGTGGTGCCATCATTGGACCATTTTTCCTCGAAAATAAGGCTGGAAACAAGGTTTCGGTCAACGGTGGACGTTACAAATTCATGTTCATCGATTTTTTTTTTTTTTTTTAATGAAATTGAAGACATGGATTTGGCTGGTTCATGCCACACAGCACATGCCACAATCGATCTTTTGCGCAACAAATTCTCAAATCGTGTTTTCAGCCGTCTTGGCGATGTGAATTGGCCACCTCGTAGCTGCGATTTGACCCCTTTGGACTTTTTTTTTTGCGGGGAACCGTGAAGGACCGATGTTATGCCAACTATCCGGAAACGATTCAAACACTTAAGGCCAATATCATCCAAGAAATCCGTGAGTTACAGCCCAAAACCATCAATAAGGTCTTGGAAAATTGGAGTAAAAGAATGCGCTACTACCAAGCCAGTCGAGGCAGCGACTTGAACAACGTTGTGTTACTAATAAAGCGCCTAATACATGGAAAAAATTAAATTTTGTTAATTTTATTTTATTTTTAAAAAGAAACTTGTATTTGGTATGTTAAGTAAATAGTTTCATTAAAGTAGGCATACAGTTTGATTTGTAACTTTATTAATTCAAACTTCAAGTGTTGCACAAGCTTTTAGTCCTTAAATTTTGAGTACAGATTTCGAATAACTATTATTAAGTACTGATGTTCTTCCATTAGCCGCACCTCACGGATAGATAGGGATTTACCTATTACTCTATTTATCCCTCCATTTTAATTTTAGTATACAAAACTTCAAAAACAATTTCCCTATCGTTATTTCCTTTTAGAGAAACCTACCTTATTTTCTGTCTAATATTTTCAACGTAATCCAAAAACGTTTTTTCAAATTTTAATGTATTCAAAGATCTTTCGAATGTTTTTTTTTTTATTTTCGTTCTTTTACCTTAATTTGGGCATTGCCCAAAAAACTTCAATCGTCAACTTAATTTAAAACAATTAACAGTAAAATCTCAACATGAGGCATTTTTTTTTATAAAACTCTCAGCCTCGGTACTTATACCGTAAAAGTAGTAAAGTACGAATAATGTTGACCCATATATAATTATTTATCATTCAGTAAATCGACAACACTATATAATAATTCAAAATGCATGACGAGGCCCATAACCAACGACGACGACATAACCATCAACAAAGGCGACGAATCCGCCTGGCTGGTATAAAGACTTCAACAATTTGACGATTTATTTAATAAGCCTGTTTTTTTTCACTCGATCGTCTATATGGCGAGACAGTGAAATAAAAAACTTCGTAAAAGGTAGCTACACCTTGAATGACAACAAACCAGAGGCCTTTAGAAGGTATTTATACATAACTACATGTACATTATTATACATATATACTTGTGTAGATGGTGAAAAAAATATTAACATTGTTCTATTCTTAAGATATAGGTAGGTAAAGTAACTTGCTCTCTTTCAGTGTGAATAGCTATTATGATCTCGCTTTCTTTGGTCAAAAAATTTCAACCGGTTTGTTTAAGTTGAGTTGAGCTTGAGAGATTGATCATAATAGTCAAGGAGGTACCGTTGCAATCAACATAATTATATTGCTTACAAAAATGCAGCAATACCTTTCGAACTATATCGATTAATGTTAATTGGAATAGTTTGCAAAATAAAAAAATAAATTATAAAATATCAGAAATTCTTTTTTCGGAGAATGCATGGAAGAGTTTCGAAAATGGGTCATAACTTTGGCAATTCTTTCTTAATCTTCATTGATGATATCACTAATTTTGTTTGTGAAAATCAATGAAAACCCCGAAAAGTAAGAACTGGTGGAGCCATTAACGTATTATAGGTTAGGTTAGGCAATAGGCATGTTCAGGGAAATGAGATCTCGATGATTACACCAATCACAGTACCATGAACAGGATTCATCAGCAAAATTTCTCAGTTTTGCTGTTAAAACTCTTAGGAAAAAAATTTTTGGATTCGCTTCCTAACTTTTTGACGGAACTAAATCTCTAAGATTTAATTTTTCTGAACGCCAATATTCTATAACAGTTATGTGATAACCATAAATGCAGTTTTTTTTCAATTTCTTTTTGAAATCAAAAGTACGGAGAAGAAATATTTGACTGTTAACAGTCGAATTGTTTTTTCCTGAACACCGCTTATTTTAATAAATATGATTTAAAATCACGAAAATAAATATAAACCAGCATAAAAGTGTTCATATATGCGTTTCGCCCCGATGTAATGGTTGGGCTCATCAGAAGATGACCATTACACCTTGTCTTGACGCATATTTTCCCGAATAAATCGAGATTCCATATAATCCATATCTAAAAATTTAATTTAATAAAAGTAGATTGTTTTCCTTGAAAAAACAGCATTGTGAAATTTGAAATTATCTTATGCTGAATGCAATTTGAGCTGGAACTAAACCGCTGAACCGATTTGCTTTAAACAACGAATTTGTATGTAAATTAATTGCCTTTGAATAAATTCAAATTTTTGCTTAAGCCCATCTAGTACACCCATTCTATTTAAGTAAGCTAAAACAACTACAGAAATAAAATACGGGTTATTCCATTTTTCTCTTTAATGATTAAAAGCTCCCCAAAACGGGTTTTCAGGAATAACTCCCGAATGGTTAGTTGTAGAAAAAAAATATCAAGGATTAATTTGTAGCTTAGAAAATTTCCTACAAAAAATATTGATATACTTTTTTCATAAAAACAACCATTTTCGAAATAAACCAATCGGAAGAGTTAGGGGTTTTACTTTTCTAAGTAGTTGGGCGGTTTAATTCAAAAATTGTGCATTTTATGATTAAAGCATAATTTTTTTAATTGCTTATACATTATATGTACATGATTTTAAGATATTCGCCTACTCTATATGCCCCCCCCCTTTAGGTGGGAGCGGCAAATTAAAAAAAAATCATAAAATAGAAAACGAATATAAAAACACAACGGCAACACTTACAATATTATGTTAAAGGTTTTTTTTAAGCCAGTAGTTCATTCTTTAATTGTGTTTTTAAGTGAAGTTATTTTAGTGCTTAGTTTTTGAATAAAGAATTTTCAAATTATTTTTTTTTCGAATTTTATTTTCAAAACTTTGAATTTGAAAATGATTTATCCAAAAACTACGCACTAAAATAACTTCAATTAAAAACACAATTAAAGAATGAACTACTGGCTTAAAAAAAACCTTTAACATAATATTGTAAGTGTTGCCGTTGTGTTTTTATATTCGTTTTCTATTTTATGATTTTTTTTTTAAATTTGCCCCTCCCACCCAAGTAACTTCTATTTGTTCAACCAAATGACTTTACTATACAGTAAAACCCGCTTAAGAAAAACGGCAAAATGTTACAGTATTTCTTTCGCTTAAGTGACAAAAATTTCGCTTAAGCGGAGTCCGGATAAGTGAAAAAAATTTACCTAAGCGGATTTAAAAATTCCATTAAAGCTACAAAAAATTGAATTTATCTTTGGAGTAATAAAATAGATAATAGATAGATTAAATAAAATATTTATGACATAGGTATCAGAAATTCAAATGGCATTTTTGTGGTGAAAATGGTGGAGGTGAAAAATAAAAAAAAGAAGTGAAAGCGTTCAGCAAATTTTTTGTTCTGTTCGATTAATTTTTTTTTTCACTTAAGAGAGTGTTTTTTCAATGAAAAATATAAAATTTAACTGATAATGTGTTTCATGTAAGTGGGTTTTTCATTTAAGCGAGTTTCGCTTAAGCGGAGTGTTTTATAGGTAATTGCTCGAAAAATGCTCGGAGATAAAAAAAGTGGGTTTTTCTCTTATGCATGTTTTACTGTACACAAAACCATTGGAGAAACAAATAATTTTGTATTATTTTGAAACGTTCTTGTTTGTATGTTTCAAATATAATTACACATTTTTTTGAACCAAACATATATTCAATGTCAATTACCTTATGATTATTTTAAAACACAAAAAAATTATTATTAATTTTCCGATAATATGCAAAACTTTAATAAATCTTAAAGGTAAAAAATTTTAAATTTTAAGGTCCAAAATCATTTGCAAAAAAGAAATATAAATATAAAAGATTTAGAGAAATCACCTAACCACATTTTTTCTATAACACTAGTGATTCACGAAACGCATAATTCACTTTAAATTTTGTATATTTTTAATATTTAATACAACTGCGGGTGAAATTCACCCACGCACCTAAACGAATGCCAGAATTAAACCAACGAAAATATCAAGATCATTGAAAGTGTTTCCTCGAAAGTAGATTAAAGACAGCGACCGATCATTTTAGCAAAACACAAGGACCAAGGTCTTTTATTTGGTTCATTCATCGCGGTCGCCCATCTGGTGATTTTTACACAAAAGTTCCATAATATCTCACAGTAAAGACTTTTAGTCGTAAACAAATACAAGTGTGTGTACCTATATATTTTTGCTTTCATCTCACGTATCTAAAAGATACTTATTAAGATTTTTCATTTATACAACTTCAAGGGAAGATAGATGCAAATCCCAATCGATGACCTAATTCCCACATCATACAAGTAGCATTTTAATATTTTTCATGAGACATCAAACTAATTATAGATATGTTTTAAAATCATTTATAATATGTATTTATTACCTAAATGTATTTATCTAGAGTGGGTTCAATTTTTCGAATGTGTTATTGTTTTGTACCTGTAGATTTGTTTTTTCCTTTTTTTTTTTGTTTCCTTGGGAATGAACTTGAAACTGATTTAGAATTATAATTTGATTTTTTATTTTCACGATGACGCGAACCAATAAATTAGTGACGAATAACTTACTGAAAATGTTTGTATTTTTCGTTTATTAAACAACAACAACAACAACAAAATAATTAAAAATAATATCGAATGAATGCGGCGACGCAACGTGACGACGTATTTTAACTTTCGAGGTATTTAGTCGGAGTTAAGAATGACAACTGAAAATTACCTAGAAACGATCTAACAAATTACCAACACGATTCCGCGATAGACAACATTTTCATTCTGCTTTCGGGTATAAAAGATGCGAGTGTTGAGGTTGTTGATGTTAATGTTGTGTTTTGTTTAAACTTTTTCTCATTTCATTAGATGGTGTTCGCTTATGATTGAGGTTGTATCAAACTATGAGACCTGGAATGGAATAGATGTGTGCGAATTTGAGAGATTTAAACAAAAAAAAACACCCGCTCGCGTTATTTTTTTTTTTTATGTAAACAATCTAAATATTTAATTGCTGAGTACTGACCGACTTGATCGTAAGTCAAGTGAAATATCACTGATGGTTAAGCACAAAAATACAGATCTCATCTACCAATCTAACCAGTAGCGCGGCAAGCGTTGCAAAAATTAATGCTTTTGTATTTTGTACGAGATTTGTATATTTAAAGTTGAAAAGAAGCTTTTGTTAGCTTTTAGTACGAATGTATATCTGCTGTAACACTGATGGTATATTATAACCAGTAGCGTAGTTAAGCGATAAAGGGCGCTGGGCAAGAAAATAAACTTTGCTCTTAAATGGATAAATATTTTGTAATTCAAAATATAAGCTTGTAATATATGATTTAAAATTGAAAAAAACATACATGGAAATAAATTATAAGAAAATATTTTTTTGAATAAAAAAGACACACATTTCAAACGAAAAATTATAAGGTGTATATAAAGAGTCACACGCATGCGACCCACATTTTTCGATATGAATGTATGTAGCTGGAAGAAATTATTTTATACTTTTAAGTAGGTACACTTTTAAAATATGCTATATTAAAAATTGATTTTTATTCAATGAATAATTTTATTTTAATTTTAAGCCATGTATGTATATGTGAAATTTTGCAATCGATTTTAAACATCATAATAAATGTATTTTTTTTGGGAATCTACAAGCTGATATAATTAAAAGTCTTACAAGTTAGTTTTTTTTTTAATAAAATAATTTATGTTATTTTTTTCAAAATTTGCAGCCAAAATAGAAAACATAACAAAAAATAAACTCAAGAAAAGGGTTTTTTTCGTGGGCTATATCGTCATAAACAATTTTCACCGTTTCCGTCTCATGCAGTAGAAGAAGTCATCGGCGTTAATTTTTGCATCGCTGCTTATGTTTTGCTTTCTAATTATTATATTAATGATTTTTAAGATATTTTGAAAATTTTTACAAACAAATCAGAAACTAGATTGCAAAGTGACATCTTATCTTAAAATTCGATTATTTTTGGTACAGCAATTTCTGAGATCTTAGAAATAAAAACTGACTAAAAATTATCAAAAAGATCGATTTGTTTGTATAATTAAAAATTTAATTCGTAACAACATTTAAGAACAAAACTTACAAAATTTAATTCGAGACTTGAAGAGACGTCAAAAATTCATCCACAGTAGGATACTTTAGCTTTTATCGGCCGTAAAGACCTTAAGACCTTAATCTTAAAGTTTCGATTATTAGAACTCATGTTATTAGTTTCCTTAAAAATGTTAAGTACCAATGTATAGATATAAAAAGTATTTTGCCAAAATATCAAAATCGCCAATTTTTGTTTAAATCTTTCTGTTGATTAATAAAAAAAAAATTGTATTCGTTTGTAAGGCCTATCGATAACATTATGTATGGAATATAACATAGTTCAAATGTTCGCTGTGGCTTCCCTGGGTGGCACATATTCAAAATGTCCAATTTTCCATGACTGTGTCGCATAAATCAGGCTGAATTTGACCAATTGCATGAATTATATTTGCTTTAAGGGCCGCCGCTATGGGTTGCACCTTATTCGCATAGGCCTGCGACTTCAAAATAACCCCATAAGAAAAAGTCTAACGAGGTCAAAACAGGAATAAATCGATGGCCAGTTCACATCACCTCCACGTGAGATGACCATGTCCTCGAATCGCTCGTTCAGAGTTTCAAAGGTGGCATGAGCTGTGTGGCACGTAGGACTGTCCTGTTAAAACCAAATGTCGTTGGTGTCCATGTCACCCAATTCAGGACAAAAGAAGTGGACTTATAGCGTTCGCCATTGACGGTGATCGTTCTCAAAGCAATATGGATCGATGACGCCGCGCCGCCGCCACGAGCACAAAATCCACACTTATTTTTGGAACTTATTGCACGCTCTTGGATCTCATGTGGATTGATATCGCGCAAATTCGATAATTTTGTTTGTTGACATACCCATTCATCCAGAAACGGACCCCAACGCTGAAGATGATTTTTCGATGAAAATAAGGGTCACTTACCAACTGCTCCAGAGCCCATTCAGATTCAGTGAACACATGTCTATATGGTCATTTACCTTCAGCTCCTGAGTCAGTTAAATTTTGTACGGTTGCAGGACCAAGTCACCACGCAAAATTCGCCAAGTTGTGGTCTGCGAAAGGCCGAGTTCTTGTGAGCGACGCAAAATCGACTGCCTCGGGCTCTCCTACACACACTCACGGACAGCGGCAATGTTTTCGGCAGATCTTGCGTTTAATCGACGTACGGTAGTTAGTTTATCCTTTCCTGAACCAGTGGACCACACTACGAATAGTCCTATCGGTAGGACAATTATGGCGACCGTAAAGTTGGCGAAGCGGGCGGAACGGTGCCCGAAAAGAACACCCAATTTGATTAAAAAAAATTTATCGTTTGCACGTGTCAACTGTCAAAGTTCGGAAAATTCTATTGGAAGACCCTTTATAATTATTATGAGCTTTCAAAAAACATAAAACCTGTCCAATTTGAATCTTTCTGTTTTTTTTTTTACTCTCTGAGAAATCAGTAGTTGTTAGTTTTCAACTTTCCCTTTATATTTAAATGTAGATAAGGTAGGTATAATTTATTCCAAGCTGGACATATGTACAAGTTTTTCAATTAAAATTGAACAATGACCAAGCACCACTGAAAAGGAATCTGATGATCGGCCTGGCAATAGCTATAATTCCAGCCTATAAAAATCTTGGTGGTTTCTCCATCCAAGTGTTGTTGTTTCATTCAAACCTTCAATATTAATATGGTGGTGCGAAAGCTTGGCAGCCTAACTGAAAGTGTGTTACACACAAAAACCCCTTATAAATACACGTTTCAACAAAGGATTTCTCAGGGACTTAAACAGATATTGTAAAGATTTAAATGGAATGTCAAAAAGAAAGATTAGTAACTTTTAGGAATATTTGAATTATTTGTAAAGAAAAAATCTCACGGTTGTAAATTACCTTCAGAAAAGATAAAAAACTGGTTGTTCTTAATTTTTAAACTGTATTATCTCTAAAACTCGAGCTTATGATGTAAAACTAATTGAGTTCAACGTCTAAAATTATGCTCAGAAAAAATCTTGTCTGTCCGTATCAAAAAGTTAAACGGTATTTATGAGCCTTTTAAATTTTGTCAAAATACTTTTTCCACCAAACATTTTTGAAATATAATTTTTTTAATTTAAAAACTATAATATTGATAATTAAGTGCTTATTTTTTTTTGAAAGCTCATAAAAATCTACCATCATCATATAAATATTTTCGTCGATTTTTTTATCAATCGTTTTTCACATGAGAGCGGCCAACGACCGATGAATGAACGAACATTCGTTCATTTTGAAATTTCGTTCACATAGCATTTTCTTATTCGTTGCGAATGACGTTTAAATGTTTGTTTCAGCCATGACTAATCACCAAGTAAACAAAAACAAGAATGATTTTGAGGTTATTCGCACGCAAACAATTCATTTGTTGTGCAGTGTATAGATGTTTGACAGTTCGAATAGAATAGAATAGAGTTTGACAGTTCGTAACAACCCAAATTGGAATTCGTGACGACCAATTTATTTTTTTTTCAAATTTTATCTAATTTTAGTATTTAAAACACAAATTATAATTTGTATAATTTGAGTTTTATACTCAAACAATATTGCATCCGGAAAATTTGACATTTCACTTTTCACCTATTGTTCATTCTCCTTATTATGAACATTCACTTCAGGCAGAATGTAATGCCATTGAAAGCCTATGTTCACTTATTTTTAGTAAGCGAACGAAATTTCGTTCGGGCGAAACTCACAATAGCTTTTAAAATTCCAAGCGAACAAAAAATTTTAAGGTGAAATATTTTTCGGATGAAATTCATAATAAAGCTGATTACTTTCACATTTAAAACCTTAATCTTCGAGATCGGATTATTAGAACAGAAGTTATCCGCATAAGCCAAACAAATCGACCCTTTTCGATTATTAAATTTAAATAACCTACAAATTTACGTATTTTATCTCTTTTTTTGTGTGAAATAATCTTTTATTCAAGTCGCACATATGATGCACAATTAGGTATAGTATCTAAAAATGGGTATCTAGCTTTAATTAAATATGTAATTTAATATTGATAATCGTTGAATTAGAACCAAAGTTATAGGCTTTGAACCTATTAATCTTAACAATTCACAAACGGTCCACTCGAGCACTCTATTTTATATTAAAGTCGACAACTTACCTTTATGCCACCTACCTCCACCAATATCATTCTTTTTTCAGTAAACTGTTTTGCATACATGAATTTCTTTTTCCTTTTACATCGTCTTTCTTCTCTTTCAAAAAAAACACTTCGATGAAAGAACATATCTCTTTGAAGCTGCAATGTAACTTTAGGCAATTTGAATGAGTATGATTTTATGCAAATGTGTTTTTTCTTCCAAAACACTGAAAATTCTTTAGAAAGTTTAATTTTTGAACTTTGTATTCTTTCTTCAAAAAAAAAAAAAAAATGAAGAAAAAAGTCTTTTGATGTTTTATTATGTCGAAGGAAAAAATATAGGTACACATCTACACAAAGGTATCCAGATTTATTCAAGAGAAGATTTAAAATTAAAGTGAAATACATTTCTTGGGAAACTTTGCCATTGATTTAAAATTTGTTCAAGAAATCTTTTACGTTTATTTCAAGACATTTTGGGATTGAAGATTGTACACAAAAAATGATTCCAAAGTGAAGTGCTATCACCATCTCTCGTTTTTTATTTATATCTGCATATGAAAAATATAGACCTGGAAATTACCGTTTTGTGTAAGAATTAAAGTGGATAATTTATATGCAATAGTTTTGAGAATTGAAAAGCAGGTATAAAATTGAAAAGGAAGTATATTCCTTTTCAAAATAAATAGGTATAAACATATTTTTATAAGATACCGTTAATATTGAAAGAAGGAGTTTGAAATTTCAAATTGATTCTTTATAAGAAAACAAAATTGAAATCAGCCATTGAAAAGGTAAAGAACCAATTTGCATATGTTTAGTTTTAAAAATTTTTTTCCTTTTGTTTTTTTTTCATAAATTTAAACTAAGCCGTACAATTGAGAATTTCCACTCGATTGGTTTATATTAATACCTCGACTAATATTCTTTAATAATGGAAGAGTGAATTGGATTTCATTGCTTCTCAGAGTTTAAATTCTATAAAGCTTAAACAATTTGTCGTATTCACTTCCCTTCCCAGCACTTCCTGCACTTTTGCTTAAATGCTAAAACGATCGAACGATATCGTTTTGACAATAGCAGCACGATCCTATAACCCTTGTGAGGAGTCATAAGCTCTTGTGACTATTCCTTGTGAGGATTGTTTCGACCAGCGTTGCCGGCATAAATAAATTTCTATGTCACATTTTCTAGAAGAACGTGCTATTTTCAAAAAAAAACTTGCCATTTGGGGCCGTATGAAAAAACGTAAAGCAAAAAAAAAACAAACACATACAGCGATACATTTTGTATGAACATTTTATTTCACTAAAAAGTTTGGACTTTGCCAGTGAGTGTGAAAAACAATATCATTCAAATGGCCGCCTCGGGAAGATTCGCAGCATGCGTAATTTTTAATCACTTTTTAGCGCATTTCGGGCGGTATCTCGGCCATAACTTGAGTAATGTTGGTTTTTTAATGCCTCTAGAGTTCGGGGATTATTCGCGTTAACATGGTATTTTTCGTAGCCCCACAGAATAAATCTAACGGTGTCAAATCGCACGATCTTGGTGGCCAAAACGTGAAATTACTCGAGCAGGAAACTTCTCACTCACTACAGCTATAATTGGTCGTGTTGTGTGGCTTGTTGCCCCGTCTTGTTGGAACTACATATCGTTCAAATGCAAAATACACCATAGTGAGGTGTATGACACATTCAATTGCTGCGAACGCCGAGAAATCGATAAATTTGATGTACAGGCCTTACGACATCAGTAACGCTTCCATTCTCTTATAATTTCTTCACCATTTAACCGATTGCTTGCGTAGTCGTTCGATTATGACGCCCATAATCAGCGCGTAGTGCGCGAAAGTAAGTTTTAATAATTTTAACGCGTTGTTCGATTGTTAAGCGATCTATTATCGTAAATGGCAAACACTCAACCAATATTATGAAACTTCAAATGACAGCTAAGTTTGAATGACCCGTTACAACAAAAAATTGAAAAAAATAATTTGCTGAATTCGTGTCAGTTTGCATTCCATTTGGAACAATTTTCTTAAAATTTCTTCAAAATTTGAAGTATAAAATGGGAATAAGGAGAGCGTGCCTTTTTTGATTTTTTTCGTGCCACTGTGCCACAATGAAATTTTCGTGTGAAAAAAGCACGGTCGTGCCTGTTTGTGACTCGATAAAATTTTTGGAATTCTCCTCAAATCAGCTATTTACTTAAAACAGAAAAAAAGATGTTTAATTGGGCCATAAAAATGTATTTAAAACTTAAAAAATGCAATGTTACATACAAGATTTAGCAATTTAATTGAATAAAATAATATGTATGTGTTCTGTATATTTTCAAAATAGAAGTAATAAGACTTTGTAAAAATAGTGTTTTGGAGAGCGAATTGGTCATTCGTGTTTCTGATAGTTCTCAAAAGTCGTTGGCCCTGCAATCATACTTGTAGTTGAAAATATGTGGAATTGTCGAAATTTTAGTTTTGAAATCAATCCACTCCCAATTTTATAAAATTGCAATTCTTTTTACAAAATATAAAAAAATGACGAATGAAAATGGCAAAATAGAAGTAATTTGTGAGTTGTGACCTGCTCTGAAAGAGATAACAATTTCTATAGTTTTTGTGACTCTCACAAGTTGTGACTGTGGTGGAGGAGAGTTGAAAATAGTCACCTCTTATGACTTGTGAGGTATCAGTGATATTGGGCAGAATTGGGCTGCAAATTTCCCTAACTTTCTACTTAATATATGTGATACAAATAGGTATATTCTTAAAACGATATCATTGGATCTTTTTTGTTTTACTTATGTAACTAGGGGACAATCTTTTACATAAAATCTCAGGATCTTGGAGATCAATTTTTAGGTCTATTACATATGAAATTATGAATTCATCGAATATTTTCTTTAATACGATGATTGTTTTCTTTTCCACGTAGCCTTATTCTGCTAGCACTAAATCTCTTTCACATTGATGCCATTCAATCGGTGAATGAAAAAGCAATTAGTCCAGGACCCATGTTCTGTAACTCAGGCGATAACTTTTCGCATCGTTAAAAAATAAAACGATCCATTCCGCATTTATCGCCTCTGGCAAAAAATGTGTTTCTGTAAGTTCAACTTCCACACTATTTTGACTTGAATTTCCATTGGAAGGCGATAAGTCTATTTATCAGTTTGACGTTTTAAAACAAAAAAAGTTAAATTTGAAATCAAATTTATTTGTATTCGCGATTTATTTATTTGAATTATTTGTTTGGAAAGTGAAAAATATAATAAACTAGCAAAACCCCCCCGCTTCGCAGGGCGTTAAAAAAAATAGTTTTTTTTATTTGTTTTCCAGCGAATGTGTTGAAAAAAAAAGACTAACTTATTAAAAATTAAAACATTTTTAATTCATTTTTATTTTTCATTTTACTCATAACTTACTAAAAGCTAGACAAAAATTCATAAAAATTAGCCTTCTTATCAATAACTTACATCTTTCCACTGCACCACGAAATTTATTTATTTAATTTTCGCAAATTACTAAATATTGTTAAAAGCAGTGACCCATGTGACCAATTGAAATTTCATTTCTTTTTTTAACAGATTTTCTTTATTTTTTTTTTTATAATTTTGTTTTGCCCTAAACCTTCTACCCTTGTTCCTCTTTAATTAAAAAAATCACTGAATAATCAGTTTTGTTTACCTTTTTGTTTTCAGCCAAAGATAAATTTGTTTTTTTTTTTTTTGTTTTCTTTATTATACTTCCCTTTAACACGTTCAAAATTTGAATGAAACTATTATCGCTTGCTTCTGGATCCGTGATAATATTTGACATTTAAAATGAAAAAGTTAACGATTTTCAAAGATACAGAAACGCATTTTATCGAATTTTTCCAGGATTTCTATACCGAGTGTTCCAGCCGGTAAAGTTATCGACTGTCAAAGTTATAGAAACTCGATAATGCGATAAAGTGTGTTTCGTTTCATTTTCCATCGTTTCTCGACAATTTTTATCGACGCGATAGTTACAGAACATGGGTCCAGGGTCTATAGCGAATACCGTGGGACTATGACTCGCTGATTAGCCTGATTGTTGAAGAAAAAAAATATATGGTCCGAAGACACCACCTGCACACATACTTTGTTTTTTTAAATCCTGTCTTCCACTTATTCAAAATCTCAATGTATGATAATCCCGCTTTTTGACATCCCGTCAAATCCTGGCAAACTCATTTTTTGTAATGTAGGAATGGGTCGAAATAAAGTATAATATGTATTAATTTATAGATGGACAAAATTTAATGTGTGAAGATGTGCAACTTACGAGTCTCGATTGCTGAAATATCGCCAACCATAATTTTTTTTGATCAATTTTAAGTGAATTGGGTCGAAATAAGGTAATATTTTTTTGAATGAAAATATTTCGAGAACCATGGTTCGTAGAATTTTTTGGTTTATAGTTTTCGAAAAAAACTAATACGTAATACGAGACTCAAATGCAGAAATATCACCATCGAAATAAATTTTGTGGGTTGTTTTCGATGTGTAAACTTATGTATATGCCGGCGTGGGTAGGGTAAAATAAAAACGTGGACATTTCTGTGACACATTACGTTGTGATTTTACACGTAACGATTCGTTAATGTTAATTGGATACGTTCGTTTGTACTTCAAACTAAATCGAAAGATCGAGTTGAGTTTAGGTTGAAATTTGGTTGAAAGTTAGAACTCATTCTGTGATGTAAGACCAGCACTTGAATATCCTTGCGTTCGAAGAACTTTCAGATAGGATATCCAACTATCCCAAAAATCTTCAGATACTTTGGGTTGTTGTTGAATCAGCTATTTTGTCACAAGAGATTACAACAACACAAACCTATCCGGATTGATTTGGATTGATCCCCGAACGTGACCTATTTAATTTGATGTGTAAAACAGATTTTTTTTTTAAATTGGTTCGATATAAAGTAATATCACTTTGGATCTTTGTACGGAAATATTTCGGTAACCAGACTTCCTAGAAGCGTTTAGGTTTCAATGATAGAAAAACCCTTAAAAAATCCCTAATTAATCTCTTTGATGGGGTAGAATTTAATAAGCTAAAAAATTTTACCTTAACATTCCTAATAATTTTAAAGTAATTTACAAACAAACTGAACATTGGTCTTTTGACGTTAAAAAATAAATCCCCCTGATTGAAATTGAGGGTAATATTCAAGAAATTCATTCAAAAACTTACAAATAGTGATCCACCAAAACTTCAACTTAGTCGTAACATTTTCAAAATTAAATTCTTTATTTTCCTGCGTAAAAATATGTTTTCTTTTTTCACAACTTTGAACATTGAGCAACTGGTAAGTCATCACATGATAACCAAAATGTTCATCGAGAATTTGAGTTCTTAATCATGGAAATCACAAATCAGCCCACTTGGTTAATTAGCGCCATAAAGTTAGAACGTCATGGTACGGAATTAAACCCACTGTGAACAAACTGGACTTATTTTTTTTTTAACTTTCCATCTAAAAACAAATTGTGTCAAAATTAAACATTTTTTTACCTTTACAAAAATAAAGGGTTTTGCAATGTTTTTAGTTGTCGCGAATAACTGGCTTAAGTTTTTCGAACAACGCTCTTTTTTTATCATTTCGCTCCACAATAAAGTCTATCTTTCCTGTATTAATGTAAAACTTCAATTTACATACAATAGAAGCCTGTGGTGTAATGGTTAATGCGTAGAACTGTGGCGCCGGAAATCTTGGGTTTGATTCCCAGCATATGCCACAAAAAAAAAACAGAAATGATTTTCACGGGTTACTGCCTCTTGCGAGGAATTATTAAATCCTAGAAGAATACCTCTTGTCATGAAAAAGTGCTTCTCACCTTAGCCGTTCGGATTCGGCAGAAAATTGTAGGTCCCCTCAATTCCTGCTAATATGCACACTCACACAGGAATGGTTAAGAGTTGTATGTCACCAGGGTTTAGTTCAATATATTTTTGATTTAAATAATATTCAAGTTTGGGTAAAATGAAAGTTAAGATATGCTTTCAAAAACAGTCCCATTTTTGTATAGTTTTGTAGCAATTAGGTATTAAATTAAAAAAAAACAAACCTTAAACATTTTTCATCTTAATTATGTAAATATCTTCTTTTTTTTTTTAGTTTTAATTTATTAAATCTTCATCGTTTACGTACAATTTTTTCATTAATTTGAAATTAATTATGTATTTACAAAATTCTTAAATTAACTGCAATCTAATGTTTTAATTGCTATATTCAATTTTAATTAAAATCTTATTCATAAAAGACAATAAAATATGTATACTTTAATTAAACCTAATAATTTAAATGTTATTTTTATTTTAATTATCAAGATAAATTATACTAGTTAGTATTTACTATATAGATTACTTAATGTTCACATGACTTTTTATATTAATTAATATTTCATATAATTAAACAACTATTTTATTTTATTTTACAAAATCATACAAAATATTTAACATTTATACAATATTAATTATTACAGTTGGTTTATATTATTTTCTTATAGGGTAACGATAAAGTTGTTGTTTTATTTGTGCGTTAAAATATAAAATTAAATACAATTTTAACAAATTGAGAATATATCATAAAATTTAATTAAAAAAAAGGTTTAATCGAATTTTTATTTAAGAAATATTCAAGAAAACTTAATGATAGGTTCTTTTAATATTATATGTTGATAGGAACTAAATCTTCATCATTGTTTACTTCTCTTGAATTCGTTTCATTTGAAAAGTGCTGAAAATTGCGGTAAAAATAAAAAAAGAACAAAATATATTGGAGTTTATTTAAAATTTTTAATTTGATGTTGTTTATTTTGGCGTTTAACTAATTAATTGTTATTTTTATTTTGTTAAACTACAGAAATTTTTTTTTTTTTTTTAATAATGATTTCACTATAATTTCGTTTTAAAATTTTAACTAAGAAAACAAAGCATGCAAATAAACCGACAATTAAAAAAAAAAAAATAAACAAAACAAAACGAAAGGTGTCATGCATAGAAGTGTATTTGGAATTTTTTTCAAATTTTAATTAAGTCGTCTAACTTCATTCTAGTGTTTTTTTTGTGTAACTGTTTTGAAATCAGCAACTTTACATTAGATGGAATATGGAAAGAATATTTTTGTGGAGAGTATTTGATTTGTCTACATTATAGGGTGGTCTAGTAATTACAAATGTCATTGTTAACTAATTTTGATCATTCCGCTCCTCTTTTTTCCAAATAAATAAACCCTGCAAATTATATTAATAATAATCCGGCCCTTAAGACAACGGGGGAAATTTTATATGGGAAAGCACCACATTTATTTTTAAACATAAAACTTAATTTTTTTAAAACTTTTGTAATAATTAAAAAAAATTGATTTGACACAAATGTAATCACTTACCGCCATATTATTCACTTCAGATTAAAACTTAAATTCGGATGAATTTGTATAATTTATATCCGGATTTACATAAGTTTTAATCTGGATGAATTGGGTGAATAATATGGCTGTTATACTACGATGGTGTAAAAAAAAAAGTGCAATGAAAAATTTTCATCGTACGCCGCAGCCATGTTCAAAAACTGAAATCTCGGAGATCTTAGCAATCAAAGTTAAATGAAAGGGATTCCTCAGCTTTGCTGGCAAAATTTTGAGGAAAAAAAATTGGATTTGACGAAGCGAAATCTCTAAGATTTAATTTGCCTAATAAGCGAAGCGAGAGAGGTAATTCATTGGCTGGCTAAGAGACGCATACAATCTGATCCCTTAGAGGGATCATCCAGTCCAGTTGCATGCGATAATTCAGTGGACGCAGTCTGTTCTCTGCACATTTACCGTCGATCAATTCAGCAGATATACACACTTTGATCACATTTGAAACCATATATTCTGTGTCATAATAAGCAGCATATTAACATGAAACTGGAACGAAACCAATTTATTTGTGTGATCATTCCAATTTGCAAATATTATTTTCTTGTCCTTTTTTCCAACTTTAAACATTTAAAAACACATTTATTGAGTCCTTCTAAATGTTTAAAAAAAAAATGCTTTGACTGTAAAACAACTACCGTCAAGTTTTTTTTTGGAAACAGGTGACATTTAAATGAGAAGAAAGATTTGACATTATTAATTTTACTCATATATTCGCTTTATATGAATAAAGCAAAGAGAAGATGGTCGAAATTTGAGTACTGCTTTCGATGCGATCATCTTCGCTTTCTGGAACAGCCCTATAGATTATATTGATGTCACTGTCAGTAAACGTCATTATATCTCATTAAAATACACTAAAAAAAATATAAACGAAACCGCAGCAAATGATCAAGTCAGAGAGTGGCCTTTGATACAAAATTTTAATTTCAAATAAGCAAATTACATTAGCCTATAGTTCCTTTACTTTGAAACTCTGTGCATTTGTGTGAAAATCTACACAAAATTCTGTCAAAGTTCATATAAAAAAAAATTAATTGTTTAGAAATTTACAGAAATGCACAGAGTTTCAAAGTAAAGGAACACACCTATTATGTACACTTCACTTACACATACACAAACATACACAATTATATACATATATGTAGATGCATGTATAATTTTTTATAAACAGCCGGTAAACACACATACAAATTTATGGAGCTCCGTCTACGAACTTGAACTTTGTTTTATGATTTTAAAGCCCAGGTTCACAGTTGTAGTAAGTAGCACTTAAGTGGCCAATGTAAAAGAATTAAGAACAATTTCACAGTGCAAATCTACATCAATAAATGACACTTAAGTCTCTCGTATTGCCAACTTAAGTGTCACTTAAGTGTCGCTTATTCTAGTAAGCGTGCGCTGTGAAACTGGCTCTAAATAACACTCATTTCATACTTTTTTATTAATTTATTTTAATTTAAGAAAATAATGAAATAGTATTCCATAACAATAATAAAGTTTTTCACCCAGAAATACATATATATGATTTCGAAATAAGTACGCTGAGAACACCCTGTTAATTTGCCATTCCAATAAAATCATAGAAGAAAGAGGAAATGTTTGCGTTAAATCTTAGTCCAATCAAATTTTAACTGTAGGATATGAAGTGACACTAGAGCACTCAAACTTAGAAGATATTTTTAAAATTTTGTAAAAATTACATAACATAATTTAAAAAAAAAAAAGTTTACAAAATACAAGGTTGGGCAAAAGTATATGTCAATATGTCATAAATTGATGTTTCTAAATCTCCATAGTTAATCGAGCTCTGTGAGCTATTTCCTCTTTCTGCTGAAAACAATAATACTACAATCTCAATTTGTCAATTTTAAAATCTGCCTACAGAAATTTGACGCCATTTGCAAAATTAATGGCTCATTCACATTATGACATTACTTTTACTAAACTTTGTATAAGTTTTGAACATGAATAAGAAATAACTGTCATTATTGCAGTAAATATAAATATAAAGTTTCCAATACAAGGTGCAAGATTCATATATAAGATATATAAGATTATTTTAAGCAAGTATTACACTGGCCGAATTTCTAAACACAAAACTTGCGCAAAAAAGTAAAGTTTTCCAAAATGCAAACGTAAACATCCCTGCAAACCAGATTTTCCAAAAACTTAGTTGATTTTTGTTTTCTTGCGCAAATATGTACATTTGTGCAAATTCAAAAAAATAACTTGCGCACTTGACTTGCATTTGAATTAGTTTATTATTTGTCTTGTCTGGGATTAATTTATTTGTTTTCTGAATCAAAATGGGTAAAACAAATAAAGAAAAGTAAGTAAAAATTATTAAAATTTGAAGGTTTTTTTTAATAATACAAATTCTACAAATAAATAATACAAATTCTATATACTACTGAAATACATCAGCCAAGTAGAAGACTTAGCACTATTTTTGTGGACTAAAGGCCGTTAAAAGCTATTTTGCATCAATAATTCAACAAGTCCAATTAAATAGTGCTAAGTCTTCTACTTGGCTGATGTATTTCAGTAGTATATAGAGTTTGTATTATTAAAAAAAACCTTCATATAAACAATGCCAGGCCCTGGGCAAAAAACAAAAACAAAAAAAACTTCCAATTTAATGATTAGGAATTCTAGTCTTGTTGGATATAGTTCACACTAGATATTCGTCATGAAATCTATGTTAGATGAACTGAACTTAACAAAAATTGCGTATTGACAAGGTCCTCACTAGTCAACTGATGAGTCCAAGTGAGATCGCCGGGAAGAAACGCCTACATTTTTGTGGACTAAAGGCCGTTAAAAGCTATTTTGAATTACTAAAATTTGTTTTTTTTTTGATTTTGGGTGATTAATTCTAGCAGCAGTCAATAATTCAAGCAAAAATTCGTTCCGATATATGCATAGGCATTCAATGCAAACATAATGCTTTTGACATTTCAACTTGCATTGTATGTATCTTTGAGTTATTGTTGCATCCTCTTCTATCAGCTGTATTTTTACAAGGGATTACAAATAACTTTAAACAAGCTTTAAATAGCTAACGGAACCCCCCCAATACGTTCCAATTTGTTGAAACGAAAATCAGCTATTCATTGATTTGAAATCATTTAAATCATTGTTGATTGTTGTTAATTTTATAAGAAAATGGTAATGCAATAGAAAATGCAATATGTTATGACTCAAAATCTAAAGAAAAGATTTTCACTAATCAACGATTCAAGAATCGAATCAAAATTCATAAATTTTGTGTGAAATTGTTAACAAATACTCCTATCAGGTTCACAATAATTGTTTTAAGTTATAAACAAAAAAAAAAGCACTTCTTAACTTGACGACAAAGCTGGCTTCGTGTGTAAAGAGATGTTTGTTAAATTTTTCCTTCGTGAAACATTTCATGCACTGACCGCGAAGCCAGAGAAATGGTGACGAAAAACAACAAAGGCGCAAAATTTTAAACAGCCTGATGTTAAGGTATTAGCATGATACTACTTAATAATTAAATAACTTTAAAAGCTTTAAAGCTCTGTACTCAAGTGTTCTTAATTTTAAATAGTTTTTAATTAGTATCATAATAAACCTATTTTCTAGATAAACTTCAGCTGAACACGCCCTAAAAGGTAACAGTTTGGGTAAAAAATTAATGCAAACATACCTTTTTCTCATTTTTAATTGTCAAAGTGGCATTTTGCTAGTTAGTAGTTAGTATGATACTAAAAAGTTAAAATAGTCATTTGGTGATTTTAACTTTAATGAAATGTTTTAAGTCTGAAAAATGTTGGTTTTAACCTAGCATTACTTTTAGAATGCTTTAACATTGTGCTAAATCGTCTAAAATTTTGCGCCAGTGAGTTTGGGCCAGTTTTTCTTCGGTTTTACATGAGATATTAGAAACATAATTAAGAGTAGAAATGATAAATCTAGTACTGGATGCATAACTTGTATTCATTCTCTTTTCTTCTTCTTTTTTGAATCTTCTTCGTCAACTATCTAAAATTCATAAAAAAAAACACGGTCATAATAAGTTTCGCTATTTTCTGTTCGTCTTTTCCAAAAACTAACCAACCAAAGTGGTGTTGGACAACATCTGTATCCATGTAGCTTAAATCGTAAAGTTTTATTTTCTAGTTATTTGTTCCATCAAGCCATGTTGTCAATAATGTTAATAACAAATGTTAATCTCCCCTTAATATATGCAACTTGTGTGTAGATTACATTTTTTTCAATCGGTGGCGTTACCTGCGGGTCGTATTTGTCGAAGTTCACACGCAAGCTGCACATCACTCGACTTAAACAAGCTCCTGTCGCTAGACGTATAGTTTTAAGTAATTAAAGAACATTTTGGTGAAATGTCAGATAGACTTGACAAAAATGTTTGAAATTTTAAGCATTTTGTCTATGCATTCCCTTTATAAGTAAAAAAATGGCTAGGCGTAAGGGAATCGTCGTTGTAACGAAACACTTTATCTTCAGAAAGCCTAAAGCAGCCTGTTCGTCTAGCCTTCTGCAAAACATTGATAAAATAACAATCATTTTTGCAAAATTTTCAATTAATACTTAAAACTACCTTAGAGATATTCAATTTTTCTGAACATAATATGCGATAAAATTTTGGTATCCTTCTTTCATTTAATAAAGTCTGAATGTAGAATGAATAAACTATATGAAAGATGATCTTTGAATTACAATGGATTAATAGGTTTAATTTTAAACATTCAAGGGAAAAAACAAGATATTATTGAATAATAAAGTAAACAAACAAAATTTGGCCACCCTTCAATGTAATCAGGAATATTTAAAAGGGTTTTTGGTCAAAGGGAATAAAATGAAACAAAACAAAACAAAAAACGATTACCGTACCTACTCGTGTACCTTGTGTAGTGATGTTTAAACTATGTATAGGTATATAAAAAAAAGTTGTTTTTTATTGATTTTTGTTTATTATTTTAATTTTAATTTTAATTAAATAAATTTTGTTCATTTAATGTGATTTAAAGTATATACACTTATGTACTTATACTAACAAAAAAATTACAAGCCAAATTAAATTACAATCTAAATATTTTGCCCAAAAATAAATTAATTTGTGTCAGTGCCAATTATTATTTGTGTCTTAGTTTTTTTTTTTTCAGATCAACTGAAAGATACATTTTAGACTACTATTTTTATCTAAAGATTTCTTTTCTCATCATAATGATTTTTGTTCTATTTCTTATTTGTTTTCAATTCAATATCAATAAATTAATTTGCTTCTGTTTGACTTTAACTCTTTAAATCTGATCAATATACATATCATGTATAGATGTTTATATGCTGCTGGCGTTTGCATAAAAGAGTTTTTATATGTTTAGCGTTGCTGTTGTGTTGGTTATAGTTTTATGGTGAATTTTGGTATCATTATAGGTACTTATACACATTCAGTTCCTAATTTGTAGAGTGGCTCTTTGCACTAAAAATAGAAATAAAAGAAAAAAAATAAAATTAGTTAAAATGTTTTAAAAAAGCAAAAAAAAAAAAAATAAATAATTAATTAATTTCTTTTATATATTTGAAATGAGTTTTAAAATGAATGTTTTTGTATAGAAATCAATATATGGTAAGAGTATGTTAGGGTAAAATACATATTTTATTTAATCATGTTTAAAAAAAAAAATTATACAATCTTTTTTCAAATCAATTAAGAAAGAATTTGCATGTTTAATGTTATGGACACTATGGCGTATACGTACTCTTTTGTATTGGTATTTTTATTATTTTGATAAAAATGATAAGATAAGAAATTAAGTTTAGACACCGTGGCATGTAAAGTAATTTTTCATTTTCGTTCTTTTGACAGCAAACTAATTAATAGTTCAGACGTTTATGACAAAAAAAAATGACGGAAAAAAGTGAGGAAAAACTAAGTTTTGGTGTACTATTTAATTTTGATATCTTAAAGCGTCGTCGTATTTGGAATTCAATTCAATTCAATTCAATTCAATTCAATTCAATTCAATTCATTTCAATTCAATTCAATTCAATTCAATTCAATTCAATTCAATTCAATTCAATTCAATTCAATTCAATTCAATTCAATTCAATTCAATTCAATTCAATTCAATTCAATTCAATTCAATTCAATTCAATTCAATTCAATTCAATTCAATTCAATTCAATTCAATTCAATTCAATTCAATTCAATTCAATTCAATTCAATTCAATTCAATTCAATTCAATTCAATTCAATTCAATTCAATTCAATTCAATTCAATTCAATTCAATTCAATTTAATTTAATTCAATTCAATTCAATTCAATTCAATTCAATTCAATTCAATTCAATTCAATTCAATTCAATTCAATTCAATTCAATTCAATTCAATTCAATTCAATTCAATTCAATTCAATTCAATTCAATTTAATTTATTTCAATTGAATTAATTCAATTCAATTCAATTCAATTCAATTCAATTCAATTCAATTCAATTCAATTCAATTCAATTCAATTCAATTCAATTCAATTCAATTCAATTCAATTCAATTCAATTCAATTCAATTCAATTCAATTCAATTCAATTCAATTCAACTCAATTCAATTCAATTCAATTCAATTCAATTCAATTCAATTCAATTCAATTCAATTCAATTCAATTCAATTCAATTCAATTCAATTCAATTCAATTCAATTCAATTCAATTCAATTCAATTCAATTCAATTCAATTCAATTCAATTCAATTTAAATCAATTTAATTCAATAATGAAGACATGAAGAGAAATAATGAAGAGAAATTGTGTTCTTTTCCTTAAAACTGGAAGAAAACTACTGTGTGAAAAATGAAAAATACATACATTTTTTTACATAATATAATACATACAATTTTTTATTTACCACAGAAAAAATTCGCATTAAAATAATTGCATTGAACTTAAAAAAAACTTTATATTAAAGGAGGTGAACATCGAAAACAAAATTATTTTGTATAATTAGGTAGGTACGTGAAGTTTTTGAATATATGTAGATAGCGATGTATGAGTTCAGGTAAAAGTGTGTTGTATAGTATGTAGCTGATAAAATGAAAACTACCACAACATCAATATACTTACCATTTTCTTTAAAAATACTGCATTAAATATTTTAATATTGCATTTAAAATGTTAATACACAAATCTCGCAGCGTGAAAAAAAAAGAATTTACAAAATGAAGCTACTATAGATTTTCTTCGTGTTGGTTTTTTTTTTTTTTTTTGTTAGCAAATAACTAATAACAAAAGAAATAAATGTCATTGCAACAAAAAATTAATTTTTCAAAATAAAAAAATGAAAATTAGTAAAAAATTATAATTTTATAAATTTGAAAAAAAAGTGCAAAACAAACATCAAATTATTAAAAATTTTGAAAGAATTAAATTTTTGATGTTTGGAATTTAAATAATCCTCTTTTTTTTTAATATTTTGCATTAAAATAATATAATAATTTCCTAAAAAGGTTTTGCAGAAATTTTATGTTTTTAATTTTTGTTTTAATTTTTTGTTTGTTTTCAAGTTAGGCAAAAAACCCCTATCTTAAGATTATGTAATTGGTATTCTTTGTAAAAATGGATTTTTTTGTATTAATAGTTTTGTTTTTTTTAAAGAAACATAATGTTTCATTTTGGATATTTTTTTTTTAAATTTATTAATACTGCGCGAACAGTCTTCTCTGTGAACAGTGCAGCTAGAAAAGGTTTTAAAAATAATATTTTTTATCCACGAATCTATAGATTAATTTTTAAATAATTTTTTTACATAAAAGATTTTTTTTTTTGTTATCTACAAACTACTTAGACTAATAGAGTTTTTTATTTTTTTTTTTTTTGATAAAAAATAATTTTCTAAATATTATTTTCTACAATTTTGTTTGGTTTTCCTAAAATTTTACGTAGTTAAAATCACTTGCGATATATGTGCTTACCTCTTCGTCCACTGTGTTAGGGAACATTCGTGCTGGCATATTTTTCTCCAAGCTAAATTGATCTTCGGTGGTTTTTCTATACACTGGATTTTCAAAGTTCATTGAAGTAACTGCTCTTCTACTACAGTGGCGGTATCCAACATATAGGAGCTGCAAATAAATAATAAATAATAATCAGTATTGAATTAATATGCAATTTATTCATATAAATTAACAGTTTCTTCTTTTTTGAAACCAAAAATTCTATTGCTACTCCCGCCGTATACACTGCTTAATTATATCTTCATTTGAGTATCACAGTCAAAAATATTTAGCTTTAAAACCACTCTAAAAAAAAGTATATTTTTAAAAATAAATGTTAGCTTTCTTGAGTTCCGCCATTTCAGCTAATTTCATCCTTTAATAAACTTAATTAAAAAAAAAAAAAAACATTTGCCTTAGTAGGCAAAGTATCCTGTTAAATAGACCTGACCTGAAAAAACTTAATTGTACACTTTTCTTTCACTATTCGTTAAAGGGGGTTAATAGGAGCATATATGTAGTTTTTTGGGAAAATCGGACTGGAGCTTAAGCCACCATCTTGGATTTAACCATGAATTAGTTTTTGGTGAATAGCTCGACCGTTTTTAAATTTTGACAAAAAAAGTGCAGCATCTTGTTTTTCCCGAAAACTAAACTAATAAGCCCCTGTAACAAATAGTGGAAGAAAAGTGTACAATTAAAGTTTATGTAGCTGATTTAAAAAAAAAAAAAAAAAAAAAAAAAACAATTTCATAGTCATTCCTTAATTCTATCCTATAGAATTTAAAAAAAAGTTTTTGAAACAGAATATTATTTTTTAATCCCATTTCACCCTATAAACAGTTTTATTTTTAAAATATTTAGTGTTTAATCTTTTCTTTGAGTATAAACCTTTTAAATACAAAAACAAAAATTTAGAGTCCATCTCCATTCTTCTAAAAATTCATAGAAAATAAAAAAAATATCAAATCTATTTAGATCGTGTTTATTAATAAAGAGTGTAAATATAATACAGTAAAACCCACTTAAGAGAAAAACCCGCTTATCTGAAACACTTTTTTCATCCCCGAGCATTCAACCAATAACATATAAGACACTCCGCTGACTTAAATTTTATATTTTTCATTAAAAAAAAACTCTCTTGAGTGAAAAAAAAAAAAAATTGAATCGAACATAACAAACAAATTGCAGAACGCTTTCACTACTTTTTTATTTTTCACCTCCACCATTTTCACCACAAAAATGACATTTGAATTTCTGATATTTCACAACCATTTTATTTAATCTATCTATTATCTATTTTATTTAAATTTTTTCTAGGCAACTCTAAAATATAAATTAAATTTTTTCTAGTTTTATATTTCCGCTTAGTGGAAATTTTAAATTCACTTAAGGGAAATTTTGTTCACTTAACCGCACTGTTCTGTTAAGTGAAAAACCCGCTTACGTGAAAGAAATACTGTGACATTGTGAGAAATGGCAAACACTTAAGCGGGTTTTACAAGCAGATTTAGATCTTTAAAATGTTCCGATCACTTTTTTTTTTCTTTTTTTTTTTTTATAAAGAAAATGCAAAAATGAAGTTACTTTGTTTTCAACAAGTTTTGTTTAACCCTATAAACAAATTAGGTTAGCAAAAAATATATATCCCTTGCATCATTATTCAGGTAAAATATTTCCAAATCTGATACCCTTTTTTGTATTTATCCTACTTCACCCTATTTGTAATAACTACATTTAAAATCCATTCCTTAAGCCAACCAACAAATCTCAATATAACTTTCAAACACAAAAAGAATTTTTTAAAATTGGGCACCATTTTCGGTTTTTACCATACATATAATATGTATGTCTGTATATTCTAAAATATATTGTAATATTAACCCAAATCCTCAAAGCGCCACTTACGCCAAAGGAAAGAATAATAAATTTAAACTAAAGCGTAACTAAATATAATTAAATAAATGAAATAACAAAGAAACAAAATGTTTTGCCACATCATAATGATAAACAGCTTTATTTTTAAAATATTTTATTAATTAAATATAATAATATACTGTTTATGCATTATTTCCTTCGTAAAACGCATCCGATAAATATAGATATTAATGTAGTAGTTTCATAATAACGGGTGAATAGAAAACTGCAGTCAATTATGTGAGATATAAATTTCACATTTGTAGTTAAGTACTAAATTTGACAGCTCTGGTGGGTGTCATAAACGTGTTGCAATATAATCAATCATTAAACAAGTCCGTTTTCTATGTAATTAATTTATTGAAGGGCCAAAATAACAGGCTACATACACACTCAAGGCCCAGCCTTGCAAATACAAATATTTATAATTTCATTATGAAATTACTGTATGACGAAGTTATAGATACCAATGTATTTTTATTTAATTTGGTTCAATACCTAAAGCGATGAACTATACTGAAATAACTGAAGTATTAATTTTTATTTATATTCAGTACAGCACAATCCGAAGTTGATTTCTCTGGATATATGTAAATAAAAAAAAATAACTATAAAATCTTTTTATTAGCATTTTGTAATTTTTTTTTTTTATGGTTTGCATATGTTTGAAATATTAAGCAATATAAATACAATACTATGATGATGCATTGTCTAGTCAACATAAAGTGTGAATTAATAAAAATTTATAACAGAATGTAAATAGATACATAAAATAAATTAAACTGAAATGTCCTTTGCAGTTATTTTTCAAAGGCACACATAGAAAAAAGCTTTAAAAAAATAGAATTATGTATAATGTATATTTAATTAGCCGCCATTGAAATGTGATTTTTGCAAGAGTTGCAAATTAATGTGGGTCTGAGTAAGAATAATCCTAATTGAGAATTTTCAATTCAAAGATGGTAAAATGTTTTTTTGTTTCCTCGAGAATCCATTGATATGGAAATATTTAGAAATAGGAAGTATTTAATTGAAAATAAAGGACTGAAGGATTAAGGGAGCTTTAAAAGAAAATATATAGCCGATTTTTTATCACAGAGTTATCAACTAATTACTTTACACAAGCATTATCCATAGCCCTTCCAAATTGGTATCGAGTAATAATTCAGGCTCTTTTTTAGTTTTTACATTCAATTAGACAGTTTGGCGGCAGCGGCGGCGGCGGCGGCGTACCACTTAGTCAGACCATATTATATATTTTTCATCAATCATCAATTTATCAATTTTCATATACATAGTTAGTTTCTGGGCCGTTCATCGTTTTGTTAAAAAGTTTTTATACCTAATTGGTTTTATTAATTTTGTATTCTATTTTCTGTTAATTTTTTTTTTTTAAATATTTTCTGTGAAAATTTTGTGTGCGTAGAAAATTGTTAGAATTTTCTTTTAGGGTGAATAATGCTATTTCCGCAAATTTCACAAAGTCAAAACTAGTAGACCGTTACCGCAGTGACTTGAAATAATACAGCGCAATGAACACAGGTTAAGCCGGAGCCACACCTATCTCGTATGGAGTGATGGATTGTGTCGCCGTCTGTTCACAATAATCAGAATTTTGTCTTGCAAACTTTAATTTTTTCGCTTTTTACTTATTCTCTTCCCCAAACCCTCTCTTATATCTTTCCCACTGGAAAATATGTCTCCGACATAGCGTGGTATGGCCCAATCGGTAAAAGATTTGATTCCGATCCGACACAACACTCCACACCACAACACATCACACGAGACAAATATGGCTCTACGTATATTAAATACATTGAAGCGACAGCGATTCACAACTCCCCAATACACCAGACGAGTGTGGATCCGGCCTTAGACTTAAATTGGTGCCAGGACACAGTGATATAGACCGGTTTTCGTTCCCGTATGTATCACTGTGATGTGGCAGAACAAGAAAAGAAAAGAAAAGAATTCACCAAAATTTCCTCAAAACCGCCAACGACAGATGGTCATCAATTGACAATTGTCGGGTTTCAAGGATTCTATGAACGAATATCTCTAAGAAAAACAGAATACATAATTACATAAGATAGACAGGCAACAATTATCAATCCCAGCACATCTGACTTATGCAGAGGGTGTCAGGATGAAGAGGCAGAGGAGGGCTCATCTCCTTTGATGTGAATGTCACCGCCTAGCCAAAATCAGAAAAGCTGCCTACGGAGAATACTTCTTCGACGATCTGGGCAATATTTCAACCTTACCACTAAGAAACATATTCAATTTTATTCAGAAGTCAGGATGGTTCAGGGCCCTTCAAACCGCATGATCTTGGTGGCCGATTGACGTCGCCAAAACGTGAAATTACGCGACCAGGAAACTTATCACGCAATAAATTTAATAATTGGTCCTGTTGTGTGGCTTGTTGCCCCGTTTTGTTGGAACCACATTTCGTCAAAATGCAAAATACGCCATAGTGCGGTGTACGTCACGATCAATTGCTGTGAACGCCGGGAAATCGATAAATTCGGATCATCAGCAACACTTGCACTTGCAACAGCAATATTTTCGACTGAGCGGGCATTACGATAATGCACAGGCCTTACGACATCAGTAACACTTTCACTCTCTTAGAATTTTACCGATTGCTTGCGTAGTCGGTCGATTAAGACGACCATAATCATCGCGTAATGCGCGAAAAGTGCCTACGTTTGAATCACTACTTTTGTAGGAAGTTTTAATAATTTAAACGCGTTATTCGAATATTAAGCGATCCATTATCGTAAATGGCAAACGTTCAACTAATATTTTGACACTTCGAATGACAGCTGAGTTTGACAGGTGTCAAATGCCAGCCCTACAAACTTGAAACCACGAAATGAATGACCTGCAAAACGTTCACATACATTGGTTAAAGGTATGACAATTTCACAAACTTATTAGTTGGATTGGATACCTTTGGATATTAGTGAAATGTATTGCATTTTAAAATGATTCTGTCACCATTTGAGCAATTTCAGAGATTGTAATTCCTTAAATAAAATCATCAACTCTTTGCAGGGTTGCCGCTATAATCTTAAATTGATGAGTGAATTCGGTTTTGTTAAAAACAAGACTTCTTTGGATTCTGACAAGAAAAATGGGTTGAACAATATAGTAATAGTAGTAGATATGATTTTTTTTTTATTTCATTTTTAAAATATAAGATTTTTTTTTTTGCTTTAAGCACTAAAGCAAAATTTGTAATTGGTAATTCCTGATTAAAAATACGAAAAATATATCAAATACATATTTTAGTAGAATTTATTCTACTTTACAATTGTTCAAGCAAAATTTTTAATTGTATCAAATATGCGGATGTTATTCGAAAAAATATGAAATCAATCTATAATTCAACACAATGGCAATCTTGCAAGCAAAAAATTCAGATCAAATACAGATATCCTAACCAAATCAAACAAATTCGTACTGAACGAATTACTTTTTTATCTCGTTTTGTTGTTGTTTCGTATTTTTATTAATATGTTTTCCAATTATTTGGTTTGTAACTGTTTCGAAAAAAAAATCATTTAGTCTTTTACTTAGTTCTTTTTAAGCTCATTTCGGCTCTTATTGTTTATTTTTTTGACTATATCGATTTCAATCATTTCGCCATCGTTTGTTTCTATTTTTTTTAAAATTAAAATTAAAAATAAAATTTCGTGCGAAATTCAATGCCCTTGGGCTTTTTATATAAAAAAAATCAAAACAAACAACGGCGAAGTTATTGAAAAAGTTGATTTGATTTTTTTTTATTCCACAGAATGCTAAACCTTTTTGAAAATTAATACAAACAATATCTACACATGGTATACTTTTGTTTTCATAAACGGTAACAAAATCGAAAAAATCCATCATAATTTAGTTTTTCTTTTCCTCTTATTGATTTAAAAACATTACAAGTATATTTTTTACAGATTTTAATACTTTTAAATATTCTTTTTAGAAGTTTGAAGCGATATAACCTTCACCTAAATAATTTATTGCAATTTTAACGAAAATGCGAAACAAGTAAAAAGTGAAAGAAAGAAATGCGAAATCATTGCAAAGCGAAGTGATTGAAAAACAAAATTAAACAAAAAATCAAATATGGTATTTCGAAGTAAAGAGAAATAATTGTAAGAAAAGCGAATCATCATCAGAAGTTCGAGGAGAGAGGTTCAACAATGAATCAACCACGATCACACCAACCTAGAACATCAAGAGATCCCAAGAACGTCGAGAGTGTAAGAGCGTCTATTCGTGAAAATCCTGGACTCTCTACTCGGAAGCGGTCCAACGCCTAAGGTGTTCCCAGAACATCTTTGATTTTCACCAGCGCTACAGGATTTCGATGGTTTTAATCAACGATCGTGGTTTCAGCAAGATGGGACAACATAGCTCGGAATTATCCCCAATGGACTTCTTTCTTTGGGGATACCTTTAAAGTAAAGTTTTCAACAGCAACCCAGTATCCCTAGAGGAATTAAAGGAAAATATTCGAGAGGAAATGAAAAACATTTCACGAAAAACTTGTGAGGCCGTCATTTAAAATTTCCGCTCCAGGTTGCAGCAGTGTCAAAATAGTCAAGGATCACATATTATGGGTGATGTAAATTTTAAAAAATAAAATACGTATTTGTGTACTTTAAAAACAAATAAACAGTTTTTATCTCACATAACTAGTTACTTTTAAATCATCATTTGAAATGTAAACGAACTTTTGGTTCACCCTGTATACTGAAGTATTGTAAAAAAATATAACCTTTGAATTTGTACGTAATATTTTAATAAAGATATTTCTTTCAGAACTGTTACAAAGAAAATGTGTTTTTTTTTTTAAATTACCATAATAAATCTTACTCAAAGTTGTTTTAAATATTAATATAATAAATTGTCAATTAAAAATATGACTTACCACTCCAATAATTGAACTGGCAGCAAGTAAAGAAGCAATCACAATGAGTGCAATATATCCTGAATCAGTTGATTGTGAGGAAGAACTGGAACCATCCGTTTGTGTTACATTATTGGTAGGCCTTGTTCCAACTAAATTAATTAAAGAAAAATAAAACATTAAACATATGTACAATGTACATGTATAATAAAAAAATAAAGTAGATACACAAAACAATCAATAATAATTCGAACATGTGCAGCATAAATAAAAAAAATATAAATTAAAACTAAACAAATAAAGCACAACAAATTTTAAGCTATTTATTTTTTTTAAATATTAATTAATATTATTTTAATTGAATATTTTTCTTATAAATTACTGCGCTGCGTAAAGCGCAATAAATATTATGTACATTATTTATGTATTGCAATTGTTTTGGGTTCTAATATTTTATATGAAAATGAAACTTAACGTTTTAAAATAACAGGGTAGATGTGAGTTTAATTAATTAATTTCTTTGTTTATGGATTCCTTTCTATTTGTAAAATCATATTTTACGACAGTAATATTTCCCTGAACAATTTTCTTTTTTCGAAAACATGTAATCAATATAATATCCTTATAATCCATCGTGTAGAACCAGAGTAGTTTCTGTGTGCGTGTTATTGGCAGGAATGAAGGAAACCTACAATTTTCTGCCGAATCTAAACGCCTTAGTTGAGAAGCACTTTTTTATGACATGAGATACTCTTGGAGAATTTCTTAATTTCTCGGCAGAGGCAATAACCTATAAGAAACATTTCTGTTTCTGTTTAGGTGGCATTGGCTGGCAATCGAAGCCGAAATTTTCGGCGGTAACAGTCTGGTGCAATTAAAAAGTTCCACGGAAATAAAGCCCGTGGGTTTTTTTAATTCTTTTTCGAAATGGAAACAAAAGCTGTAGGTTTTAATTTCTTTTTTTCTTGAAGTTTTAAATTCCAAGAATATATATGAAAAATAAAACCCATTCACTAAAATAAAACAATTTCGGACTTTGTCAATAGTTTTCATTGACAGCAGTGCCTTGGGTGGCTGGCTTCGTGGGTTTCAAGGATTTAAACTCTCTCTTTGGGTCCTCCGTCTCGCTCACACACACTATGTTGCTTCGATTAGGGTATGTTCAGTCGTCAGGCAGGCGCCAATGTAAACAGTATAAAGTTAAAGTAAAGTACATATACATGATTCACACTTTAAGTATGGGTCTTATAATGCCAATTCAGAAAAGCAATAACTCCCGCGGGTCTTAATGCGTTTTTGAAGTGGGTCTTATTGCCACTCGAAAAAGAAAAAAAAGCACACAAGTGTTGTTATATCCATTTGTTTTGGGAAATATGACCCACGGGCTTTTTTCCCACAGATCTTATTTCATCTGCAACTAAAAGTCCTGAGCACAAACCATTATACGGCAAGGGCTTCTACATAAATTTTTAAATTTATGTTTCTTTTTTTTTTAATTAAAAATCACCAAATGTTTTCTATAGAAAATATTGTTCAATTTTACGAATAATAGCTTGCTTATATTACTTAATTATTTCAAAATATTTATTAAATCAATTAATTAGAAATTTGCTGGGTTTTAATTGAAATGTCAAAAAGTTAATCGCTGCATTAATAAGAAAGACCATGTCAAAGCCAAAGGTATAATTATAACTTTTTTTTGTTTTTAAACAAAATTGCCTTAAAATAAATTTATTATGGAAATTCGAATTTGCGAAACAAAAACAATGTCTGCTGCCAGCCTGTGTACATACATATAACATCATCATTATAACAAGTAAGCTTAAAAGTCTCTAGGCCGAAAAAATATATACAAATAATATAAAAATTGCACCTTTTCGAAATAAAATAAAAAAAATATATAAATGAGGAAAGCCAAGGGTTTTTTTTTATACACACATATTTTAAACTTTTTAATAAAAGTAGTATTTATGTCAGCTTATCAGTGTCAGTCGAGGGTATATTTGACATTCTATTAAAACATTTAATTTTTCGGCGCCCACCCCATCTTTTATTTAAAATATGGCATATGCTTTAAAACCTTGCCCGAAACAAAAGTTTTTCTCTTTTAAGTTGAACTATTTTAATTTGGTTTTAGTGGTTTGGTTATATATAACATTACTGAGGATGTACGGAGATGCGAAAGTGTGCTATTATGAAAAAAAATTCTTAAAATCATTTTTGTATTAAAATAAGTTTCAAACTTATTAGTTTCGAAATGCATATTTACAAAAAAAAAACTGAATTAAGCCCTTATCACCCAACAAAATAGAAAGCCTTGGTGCCTTGATACGTTATCAAGATTCTAAAAATAACTCTACTGAGAAAAACCGGAGTAAGTTCAAACAAGCTAGAAAAATCTGATGCATCATGCTCATATTCGACGAACGAAATTTTTTATTTGATTTTTAAAATAGCACAATTAAATGATTCACCCATTTTATCTATTTTTGGCACGGTACAGTAAATTAGGCGCTGCAAAGCAAAATTTTACAGATTCTTGTGGAAGGCGGTATACAAAAATTACTTAAAATTAACACAAAATTATTAAAAAATATAACGACACCATTTTCGATTTGATTGATTTTGATCAATTTTTTAAAGAAAAATATTTCAAAAAACGACTAACTGCCTAAACATAATATAATGCTGCAACTGAAACTGGAGATGTGTCGTACATGCTAATTTTTATGTGCCCACAATGCAGCTGTACAGTATTTTGTATATTTTAAAGACAAAAAAAAAACAACCATCACGGTATCATTATTCACTCTTTTTTATTTCCGATAATTTTCTTTTAATTAATAATATTTTTCGCGAAATAAATAACCACAAAAAGCTTCAATATTTTTTTCCGACTCTTTTTTTCTTCATAAAAATTGAAACGTTTGGTGAACTCTTGCAGCACCACCGTCTGCAGCACCGATTGCAGTTGCGTTGTGTTGTGTTTGTAAGATTGAATTTGTGTTTAATGAATATTTTGACATCTATTCCAGCTACACTTACAGTTGCAGCTCCGTATCCATTGTGTTCAGGCAGTTAGTCAATTTTTATTTAACTTGGAATTTAGCAGTTTCTTGACATTATTTAGAAGAATTTAAATACAAATTATTCGGCACGAGTATGATAACCGTGGCGACAAGAAATGATAACGGTTTTTTTAGAACACTTCAATACAAGCATTTTTTACTATGGGAGGGGGGGTCTATCTTCCTCCGTTTGGGTGGGAGGGGAAATTTTATGAAAAAAGTACTAAAAATGAAAAAAAAATCATTAAAAAATAACGGTAATATCTACAATTCAGTATTATGCCTTCTTTAAAAGCCAATACTCTGTTCTATTAGCCAGTTTTTGAATCAAGTGAAATCTATGCATAGTTTTTGAAAAAAAACGAGTTTCAAACTCAAAATTTGGGGAAAAAACATGAAGAAAAAGTTTAAAGTAAAATTTTTCAATGCTTTGAGATTTTATATTATTTTTTTTTTCTTACAATTCATTGCTCTTATTAATTCTTAATCAAAAACTGAAAACTAGATGATTTTATGTCTTTAGTTTTCGAAAAAATTGCCTTTTTAACACGAACATTTTATTTTGGCACGGTGGCACGAAAAAATTCAATATGGCACGCTTTTTTCGTTTCCATTTTTTACTCCAAAACTGCTCCAAATGGTGGCCATGGAGGAAAAACTGACAGAAACTCTTATTTTTTATAGAAAAAAATATTTCTACAATTTTTTTTTTGTTGTATTTCACCCCACAATTGATTTATATATTTTTTGTTAACATACGAATTTTTGGTTTTTTCATTTGGCACGAAAATGTCGATTTTTTAGAAAATGTGGCACGGACATTTTTTTTTGGGCGGCAACGCTGCTCTCAACTGTCTCATTATCTGTTGAACTAATTTTAATAAAAAAAAAAGTTATAAAAGAGCTTTAAATGAGTATAAATAATATTACATGTCAAAGGATTGAACAAAAAATAAAAATTATTTTTTGAAAAATTGATATTTCGAAAATAGGTAGATAAATTTTTTCAAAATTAATTTTTAAACTCCGCATTAATAAAAACTAAAAAATTGTTTTATTTTTTAAATCTTTTCAAAGATTTTTAAAATGTTTTTTTCTCACAAATTGAGAAATTCGGATGGTTTACAACGTGTTGGTGTCGAAACAATTTAAGAAGTTGTTTAATCAATTTATTTCTAATTATATTGATTTTTTAATATTTTTCAGTCTAAAGTGTAAGTTCCATGCAAATGTGCTACTCGGTTCTATATTGCTGATATTTATGTACTCACATAATACTAAAGGTACATTAAACTAAACTAAACTTTAAAATTGAATAAAACAAGTTGTATATGAGATATCAATAAGGTTTTATCTTTATTTGAGAGCCCTATCAATGACATTATGTGTGAAATATATGACATAGTACAAATGACCGCCGCGGCTTTGCTTGGTGGTGCGGATTCGAAAGGTCCAGTTTTCGATGACTTTGGCGCATAAATCAGGCTGAATTTGACCGATGGCATCGATTATGTTGTCTTTGAGGGCCGCGTTGGTTTGCGGCTTATTCGCATAGACCTGCGACTTAAGAAAGCCCCACAAGAAAAAGTCCAAAGGGGTCAAATCACACGATCTTGGTGGCCAATTCACGTCGCCTCGGCGCGAGATAAACATGCCATGAAACTCTTGCACAGAATATCGATTGTGTCTTGAGCTGTGTGGCACGTAGCGCCATCCTGTTGAAACCATATCATCCATTTCAGACCACAAGAAGTTGTTGATCATAGACCTAAAGCGATCGCCGTTGACGGTGATGGCCTGGCCAGCATCATTTTCGAAAAAGTACGGCCCGATGACGCCTCCAGCCCAAAATCCACACCAAACAGTAACTTTATTTGAATGCATTGGCACCTCGTGAATCTGTCGTGGATTGGTGTCGTCCCAAATCCGGCAATGTTGCTTATTCACGTACCCATTCATCCAAAAATGGACCTCATTGCTAAAGATGATTTTTCGAACAAAATTGGGATCAACTTCCAATAATAAAGTTTTATCATATGCACGTGTTGCTCGACACTGTAACTTGCCATGATGATTTGTCTTTAGTAATTAATTAAAAGACGATATTTTGACAGAAAGTAAAAGAAACAATATGGCCGTGACGAGCTGTCAAAATCAACCCGTCCCTTTAAAAAAAAAAAAAAACCCTTTATCTTTTTTGGCAGGTCGCATAAAATATAGGCTCCCAACAATTTTATTTCTTTGAAAATCAGATGAATAGATCGTATATAAGAGCAAGTTCGTGCGACCCAGTCGTGCATTTTATTTACTTGGCTTTTAGGAAAATGTTCCTATATAATTCGTTAATTAATCATAATAATAAGTTTTGTCGCATTAGATTGTTTTTAATTGACAAAACTATTATTGGGTATTGTTGAAATTCACCATCAAACTGTAGGAATTTCTGCATTTTATTTTAACACTATTTTTCAAAAAATGTACTTATTATTATAAGCACTGTATGTTTAGGGAATGCAATCCCGGGCTCTTTTCTCAATCCCGGGATTTCGGGATTCGAAAATTTCAATCCCGGGATCCCGGGATAATCCCGGGATTCAGGTAATATTTAAAATAATACAAAAACCTTTCTAAACGGAAATAAAACCGAACGTTTTTATAATCCCGGGATTCAGGTAATATTTAAAATAATACAAAAACCTTTCTAAACGGAAATAAAACCGAACGTTTTTAAATATAGGTATTTATTTATTTAATAAAACAACCGAAAACGTCAACAAAAATTAGAATTAAAAAAAAAAACAACAAAAACGTAAAAATTCAAATACATACATACATATGTATAAGTTAAATAAGTTAAATAAATTTGTTGGAATTTTACTTATAGACAAAACATTTTCCGATACATAAATGTAAGCGTCAAAATGAGTTTGTACATACTTATGTGTTCATAAAATTGTCTTGGGTGAGAACATAGTATGTATCATTTCTTGTGTTTTGTTTACGCATACCCATACAATAACAAAATAGTGGTGCTGGTCGGTGCCACGTTCTCATTTCGGTCATTATATTATACATAATGCTGTTTAGCACGTAAAACAAAATATTGTATCCAAGGTTGTCCGAACTGAATTTTTAGAATTAACTACATTGATTACATTTGCTACGAAGTTTATGTAGTTAAACATAGTTAAATGAAGTTCATGAAACAAATTGTAGCAAACATAGTTTGCAGTGTTGGCAGAAATGCAAATTTCGGAGAAAAAAAGAGAAAAAATATGTTTTATTCGTTAATATTTTTAGTTGAAAATCCCGAAAAATCCCGGGATTGGGACTTTTTAATTCAGGGATTTTCGGGACCAGAAAATGATCGGGATCCCGGGATCCCGGAATCCCGAATCCCGGGATTGCAATCTCTATGTATGTTGTAGTCTTTTTTTAAATTAAAATTATTTGATGAAAAAATTTAGCCGTTAGTAGTTAGACGCATAGCTTTTTTTGATGACGGTTTGATATATTTTAAACTACATATTTATAGTTTCTGGTAAAAAAGACAACTCTAATCAGTCATCTATGTAAATACATACATATGTGTATTTCGCCCCATATACATACATATGTACATGGACATGGTCGTGTGCAAAATAAATTAGCAACTATTCCGGAAATTAAGCATTTGATGATCAAATTTTCTTTTCCAAACAAATAAGTGACATTTTGAAAAAAAAAGTTTAAATGAAAAAAACAATATAGCTGAGAACTTTTTTAACAATATGTACAACACAAAAAAACATCAGACAGACTGGTGGTCCCGAAAACTAAACTTTATTAGTTTACATCCGAAGGAAATTAGGTCCTTATAGAATGTGAAGAAAAGTTTTTCATATGCATGTGCGGTAGCCCTTTACGTTCTTTAACGTCCAGCATATAATTTCCATCATCATTTCCTGAACTTTCTTTGAATTTAAATCGCCTTCGTGCCTTTATTTATTTTTTTTTTTTTTGTATAAATATTTAAGCCTTCCTTTCAAAATAAGGATGGTCATAGGAACACACATTCTAGCAATAAAGAAGAGAAATAGAGAGAGAGAGAAAAAAAATCAAATCAAATTAAGGAAATAGCGCCACCACCGTATGTCGGTGAAGATTCGTCGACTGCTTTTCATGCTTTGCGCTTTCTTCGTCGAATGATTATGTTTTGTTGTTTTTTTTTTTTTTTTTTTTGGTTGAAAATTCCTTTGGGAGCAATAGATGCGGGGGAGCACTCTGAAAGTTATAATTTACAACATCCCTAGTTGGGGGGTTGTTCCAGGATTTGCAGTGCTTGCTTTTTCGTTTTTCTATCGCTCAAAGTTAAATTGCTGGGAGAAAACTTTGCACCATTATGGTTTGTACTTTGCCACTACGAAATCCTTTTGTTGGCCTTGGTTCGGGTTGATATGGTGTAGGATGGATGTTTTTTTTTCTTTAGGAAGACTTCACTTCATTTTATCTTCTTTTATTTTTCTAAGAATGTGTTTTTAATTTTAGTTCTTCTTCTTCTTCTATGTTTCTTAATGTTTCCCATTTTATGTGTTAAATTAAAAACGATTTACGACCTTCACAGTACATCATAGTTAAGTTGGAATTATTTTATGTGTCTTAGAGAGAACACAGGCTGTTGTTTTTTGCTAAACAGTTTCTTGCTCCTTGCAGCTTCTTCAATTTATTTATTGTTATATGAATTTCGTTGTTTTTTTTTTTTAATTTAATAGACTTAAAATAAATGTGCTTTGTTTTAAATAGAGTGCTGTTTTGCTTTCAGTGTATTTCACGTGTACTTAACGAAAATGTTTTTTTTTTCAATTTTTTTTTGCAACAAATTTGTTTTTTTTTTTCATTTAAAATAATTATTTTTTTACTAGGTCATGTTAGGATGTTATATAAATAGGTTGAGTGTAGAAGGCAAATCACATTTAAAAAAATTAATTTTTTTTATGTTCCACACTGCTTTTTGTTTGTCCCAACATTGAATAAAGAGCGTACAAAGCATATAGATCTTAATGAAGTGGGCATGTTTGCTTAACATCTTAAAGTAATGGCGATTTACTGTTTAAAAACTAATATTGTTTTTTTTAACTACCTATATATGTATGTAAATTCAGTAGACCTTACGGAAAACAGGAAGGAATCGAAAAAAAGAAATAGAAATAATAGCAAAACAAATCATTATCAAGATCTGGTACTTAAATATATAAGATGTCCAAATTGTAACCAAATTGCAGTCTAATTATTATCGAGATATAACCCCCCTAGATGTAAGGCAATTTTGTCAAACAACGTTAAAAATCTTTTTCCGTTATGTAAATTTTTTGGCAAAAATCTGAAAACCAATTTTATTGCAAACATTTTAAAAATTATAGCGACTAAGTTTCATAAAGCTCGTTACAGACATTTTTTGATAAAATTTGAAGTATGGCAGCTATATACGTTTTAGCAGACCTAATACAATCATATACATATTCTCATTTCTCCTCTAGGGAATTAAATGAAAATGCTCTGTACAAAATTTGAATCAAATCGGTCTACCCAATTGTATGCTCTAGCTTAATGTAAAGTGGAAAAACAGACGTGCAAAACTACAGATGTACAGTACAATACGGCAGAATTGTTTTAATAAACTATCCATACACTAAATGTATTCTTTTTATTGTATCGGAACAAAAAAATTATGTTAAAAAAGTCAATACCATAAAAATGGGTCGATTTTGAACGAAATGTGTGGAAATCAATTTGTTTTGACAAAATATTTGTTTTTTTTTTTTTTTTTTTTTTTTTTTATTCACGACTGGCGCACATCAGTTGACATAACCCTGTAGATGACTTGTGAATTAAAAAAAAAATAAATTCATAAGCAAGTTAGTGACTAATGAATTAAATTTGTAACTTGATTTAAGAACCTACATACATACATATATGTAATAAATAATATTTTATATTCAAATAAGTTTTGTTTTAATTTTAAAATAAATTGCAATAGATGGTGGTCGATTTTTTTAAATAAAGAATGTACCTTCATGTTCTTCCTAAGGTACCAATACTTTAGAAAGTGATTGCTGGTTATGTTTAAAGAAAAAAAGTTATGAGTGGGGATTCTTTTTTGTCTCCTTTTTATTCGGGAGCGGTCATTTTTTTTAAATATTGACCTACAATGGATATAAAATTATTTAAAAGAGATGGAAACATTTAAAATACTAAATTACGATTTTTTTTTAGCCAGAAACCTATTTTTTTATTTTACATTACAATAAAGTTGTTTTGAACTAAAAATTAAAAAAAAAAATAGCTCCGATTTGTTTCAATTTTTTACGATTAGTTTTTCATTTTTTTTCAATGTTGGTACGATTGTATTTCGATGGATGTGTTCATGGAGTTTTTATAATTGTGATTTTCTATTACACAAACAAATTAATCTTTTTTATATTTTTTGGTCAGTTTTTGTTTCTATAAGATCTCAGAGAACTCCCTTTTCTTCATGAATATAAAAACTGTTTCTTACTTTTGCTATCGAAAAGTGAGAATGAAATTTATAAGTTTTCTGAATTATATGAAGTGTCCTCCTTTTACGAGTGCAATTTTGTATCCTTTTTTATTCTTCGGTTCTCTTTCGGTTGCAAAGTTGTTTTAAAACACTGTGATTTGTTACATATGTTTACTTCCTTCTTTATTCTGCTTATATTAAGCGATGTTTGTTAAGCGAATAACAAATTCAATAATAAAATATAAGTGGAAAATAAGTAAAGTAAACCCACTAACAAATTTTAAAGTGATAATTCTGAAATTCCATTTATCATATACGTTATAACAATTGATTAATTTAAACAAAATTCGATTTTTATTCTAAAAAAAAAAATCAATCTCTTTTGAACAAAACCAATAGAATTTTAAGATGTCGATTTGCAAACGTGGTTTCTGATTGATTTAATTTTTTTTTGCGTTGTGAAAATTCTGTTCCAAATTTGTCCAAAATCATTAATAAAATAATTAGCTAGTAAAATATGTTTTTATTTTTCCTGCAAAAATTAATGCAAATGACTTCATTTACTGCATTAGTCAGAAATAGTGAAAATTTATTTTGACTGTAATCTACGAACAAACCCTTGTGTTAATATTTTTCTTGTGTTTTCTATTTTGACTCCAAATTTTAATCGTAGTATATTATAATGACGAAATAATCAATGGGAATGATAGGAAAAACTAAACTGGACTTAGGAAAATTTTTTTCGATTTAAATTTCCAATAAAACACGCCTAATGACTCCCAAACTAATTCTCTGAATTTCTGATTATTTGAATATCGTTTATTCATGGTTTTTCAATGTGAATTTGGAAGGCCTCGTGTACAAAAAGTTTACAGTATACTTAACATCTAGTGATGGTGTTAAGAAATTGACATTAAAAGTGCAACAATATTTTTTTTGTGTGTAGAATTTTATAAATTTAAATTTTTTTCCTTAAAATCTTTTTCAACAAAAACATTTATAGATTGTAAATAGCTTTTAACGGCGATCTAACTTGGACTCTTCAGTTGACTAGTGGGGGCCTTGTCAATATGCAATTTTTGTTAAGTTCAGTTCATCTTAGATAGATTTTATGACGAATATCTAGTGTGAACTACATAATATCCAATAAGATTAGAATTCCGAAAAAAGGCACTCACTAATTAACTGATGAGATCACTATTTTGAATCAATAATTCAACAAATACTGAATTCTACTTGGCTGATGTAAAAAGGGTCATTCATTTCGTGGTTTCAAGTTGGTAGGGCTGGCATTTGACACCTGTTAAACTCAGCTGTCATTTGAAGTTTTAAAGGACGCTCAGTCGAAAATATTGCTGCTGCAAGTGAAAGTGTTGCTGATGATCCGAATTTATCGATTTCCCAGCGTTCGCAGCAATTAACGGTTTTTTTTTGGCCGGTGATTGAAGATCATGACTTGGACGATATGTGATTCCAACAAAAGGGGGCAACAAGCCACACAACACGACCAATTATGACTTTATTGCGTGAGAAGTTTCCTGGTCACGTAATTTCACGTTTTAGCGACGTCAATTGGCCACCAAGATCATGCGATTTGATACCGTTAGATTTTATTCTGTGGGGCTACGCAAAAAACCATGTTTACGCGAATAATCCCCGAACTCTAGGCGCGTTAAAACCCAACATTACTCAAGTTATGGCCGAGATACCATCTGAAATGTGCGATAGGTGGTTTAAAATTACCTCAAAAGAATCGCATGCTGCGAATCTTCACAAGCGGCCGGCCATTTGAATGATATTGTTTTTCACACTTAATGGCCAAGTCCCAAATTTATATAATGAAATACAATTTTCATCAAAAATGTATCGCTGTGTGTGTTTTATTTAGCTTTACTTTCGAAATCGAAAAATGAATGGCCCGTTATATCAGTATAGTCTATAGAATTTGTATTATTAAAAAAAAAAACTTCAAAAACATTTACAGTTATTGAAGTGTTAACAAAATACTGAATTTCACCCCCTTTTGCCATCCCTGTATAAGAACTTCCGTTCCATGTTTTAAATTTATGATACTTTTTATGAAATGCTTAAGATATAAAAATAAAGCTCTCTGTTTTGGAATTATCAATATTATAAGAAAAATAAATTTCTTTTCAATTTATATACTTTGGGGCTTTATATAATCCTGAAACGAAAAATGCTAATGAACCACTTATTCATCTAAACACTCTTTTATTATAAAATTGAATTATTTGCAAACTCGAGTTGGCCCAATTAAAATGATATTAATGTCAATGAAGTATTTCTCTTTATAATGAATATTTTTTTTTTCTTGTAGGGTGAGTAAAATTTAAATTATTTAAAGCAGTAAGATACTTATCTGGTTTTCAAGTTTTCTTCGTGACATTTAAGAGTACGCAAAATTTACTGAAACTTAATTCACTAAACGCCGCAATTTTATTTCTTGTAATATTCAAAGTTTTAACGGTTTCTAATTTTACTACACCGTTAAAAGGCATTAAAAAAATATTTATGACCTTTTTTTTTTAGCGTGGTCAAGTTTTATGCCTATAAAGAAGAAACTTAATCTAGCATATCATTGCGCGATGTGATTTGGAGTTTAACAATGACTATAAACTATATGTATAATTGTATACCTTTACTTTACTACCTACTGCCTTATAGTCTACGTCAAATAATATCAACCTACTAGCTTACAGTTGAAATTAAATGTTCCTAATGGCATATTAAAGCATGAACTTCTCTGTTGTTCCAGACATTGCTCATCGTCATCACCAAAAAAGACTACCTAAAGTACGCAATAAAAATAAAATACAAGAACAAATAAGGAATGTTCTTTGAAATAAGATATTAAAATGCTTTAAAGTGGGCGAATCGATGTTCTCTCCAACTCAGCCAGCCATTGAAAAGTACAAATATCGATTTATGTAGGTACCTACAATATACCACCCTATGGCTTGTAATTTTTTGTTGTTGGTTTTTTTGATAAATAAAAATAAGTTTTTGCTAGAAGAGGCAGAAATCATTGAAAACATCAGAAGCCCTTATATAGTATAAAACTTTATTCATTTTTTTGCTTCAAAATACATTTATTTCTCAGGGATGCTTAGCTTCTGGATTTTTTTTTTTTTTTTTTTTTACAAAGACTCTACGAGAATTGAAGTGAAAGGTAGCATCCTCTTTGCTTTATCTGCCACTTCTGATGCTATTGCTTTTATTTCTGTAGCTCTTCTGTTGTTGGAGTAAATTCCTCCAGATAAGTAAATAAACACAGTGAAATGTCTTTTTGTAAAAAAAAAAAAAAAAATAAAAAAAAAACTCTCCAAACCCAGCCTCTTAAAATTCATCAATCCACTTGCCTTTGGTTTGGTTCTTGGCAAAGGGTTTTCGTTTTCGGTTAGTAGGTTAGACTGGTAAAGGAATCATTACCATTTTACAATCGAAAGAAAGTTTTTTTTTTTATTAAAGGCGTATACTCTCTTAAGTGGCTTTCCAGCAGCAGTGCCTATAAATTGTTCTTTGATCACATTTCATCAGTGCCATACGCGTTCTAAACCACCCCCATCGCCATTACCATCATCCTTCATCGTCATCGTATAATTCTTATGGAAATGCTGCCTGTATATACACTTAAGGCGCAGCTCAATAAAATTGTGAAGCTGAACCGATTTGTTTGGCATCTTGTCGATCAAATCGACACAGAAAACTCAAAAAATCATTTGAATTGCTTTTTTTTTTTTTTTTGTGCTTTGTATTTATGACTCAACGATTTTATAATTTTTCAAACTTTTGCAAATCAACAGTTTTATGCCGTGTGCTTTTTCGATTTTATCGAGTCAAATATTCTCGAAATATTGGGTGGGGTGTAGGATGGTGAAGGGTGAAATATGTATATAGGAACGGGTGACCATTTGTTGTGTTTTATTTAAAGTAAACTCAATATAATAATATAACTTTTTCGTTTGAAATAAGAAACAAAACCTCGTTGAATTAAAAATCTATTAAAAAAAAACATTTATTTAAACTACATACGCTCTGCGCAAATTTTAATACATTACAACTTTGATATTGTTTCGAGAGCACTGGTTCAATTTTTTGTTTAAAGTCGATTTTAAGTGGTTTTTAATTTTTATCTTTTTATTGGGTGAATTTAAAAATCTCAAAATTATACAAGATATTGATTTTTATATTTGAGATAAAATTTGCATTTCCGAATTGCTTTTGAGTGGCGATTATTAGATATTTCTGTTGTTTCCGAAATTAACTAAAAACTTTTGAAATTATTGATATTTGCATTTGTTTTTTTTCGCAAATTCAGTACATAATTTTTGTATACATATATATGAGACGTAACTTTATAAGGACATGGTAAAAACAAATTTCACAAATATGATTTTTAATGAATTAAAATATAACAAAGAAATCAGGAAAAATGAAAAACAAAATGGGTATTATTGGTTGTTGCCATCAATAAAATTTGCACTGTCCAAAAATGACAGTGTTGTGGAAGGTTATTGCTAGTTTGTATTGTCGAATGATCTACGAGTTTTTAGGGATACCTTAATTCGAGGTTGAAAAATTCAAGCTCTATAAACGAAAATTTCTGCATAATTTTAATTACAAAATCATAAATTGTATAAATTCAAATATTAGGGTAACGCTGTATTTATTTTCTTAAATTTAATATTAAACTTTCTGCTTGACAATCTTTTCACTTGAAATGATGTTAGCAAGTTGTAATTTTTATTTGTTTATTAGCGGAATCCTGTGATGTATCAATTTAAAAAAAAAATTATAAATTTGTTGAATAAGAAGAAAAATAATAAAAGGACTATTTAACCTATTCTGTAATGTTCAATTTAATTGGAAAAACTATGCACAATGGTGTCTAGAAGAGGTCTGTTCAACTATAGGTACTTGCTTATGCTGTGATATTGAAATTGTTTGGAAGAACACAACGAGCTGTCATTGGCGCATTTTGCAAGTATTAAAGCGGAGGTGAAAAAAATGTGTTTAGCTGTTATTTAGCACAAGATGAAGTTAATGCTGTCATCGAGAAAGGAATTTTAATATCGCAGACTCGAGGACACCATCAGGGTAGGTATAAATTTAAAGCACTCAATAACTTTGTATGCTATTACCTTGTAAAATTAGATCAGTGCTGAGATCAAATGAAAAGAATCGCTCTTGTCAATCGAAGTTTTTTCGGAATGAAATAAAACTTTTGTTAGTAAAGCTCTTTCCCAAAAAACTAAGAAGATTTCTACAAGATCTTGATCATCTTGGTCCTGCTGTATATGAGACTGAAGTATGGACATTGTTTAAACAGAAACGCACCAGCCCGACGAGTTTTCGAATCTATGTTTACCCCTTATAGACTACGCAGCATATAGGAAGAACGTCAAAAGTGGCAAACCAAAGTGAAGAATGACCTCAACCAACTTTATTTGTAAAATTGGAGTCAACTACCTAAAGGGACCGGATTGGCTGTAATTTGTTTGTTTCTTAATCCCTTGTCTATTAAAAGCACCTCCTTATGTAAGTAAAAATAAGTAAGCATAGAAGATGAACAAATAAAACATTAAATTTTATTATTAATACCACCTGTTTATCATTACACTTATTGTGAATTAAAATGACGAAAGTGAATCTGAATGTTCTATAACTGAATTTGGAATTGATGATTGATTGGATTTTAGGAGTGTTCCATACCTATGGAATATTGAAAATTTGAAGTCGAATTGCTATATTCGATAGGAATGAAACACTCGCAAATGTCAACCGAAAACAGAAAAAGACTATAGGAATACGTAATTCCAGTCCATTCAATTTTGAGAAAAATCATTTTAATGCAGGTACCTTCTTCTTTACACGTCATCACGAACGTAAGGTAACTGGGAGCGTTTGTGCACATATTTCTCAACAAATATTCTGTCACAAAAAAAAAAATTGTTAATAGTTTTTGTGTAGAATTTCATAAGCTAGAATTGTTTTGACATTTCTTCCAAAAAACAGAACGTTTTTGAGAAATTAAACAAAAAAAACACAATTGTTGTCTCATTCACCCTACAAAATCAAAAGTACTAAACTTGTTTAAATTTTAGGTACTATTTGTTTTTAGGAAATACCAAACAGATAATATTAAAATTCTCCATTAAAAATTCAGCTTTGTCGAGATTTTTTTTTTGAAGTGAAAGTTTAATCCTCCTGGGCTAGGTAATTCTTTGCTATTGGGTATACCTATTAAAGTTCACGAACATTCATCAGGTTATGTCTGTCTGTTTGTCTGCCTGTCTGTCTGCCTGCCTATCTGTCCTTTCAGCTGTAGCCTAAACGGGTGGATCGATTTTCTTTAAACTTGGTATACCTAGCGTTTTTTGGGCATTTCCCCCACACGTTTTTTTTCATTTTTTTTAAGACCAAAACTAACGGTACCTACCGTAAAATTTTTGGCAAAAATGAAAATCTTATTTTTCCTAAATTAATTAATAATTTTTTTTACAAAAAGGCTACCATTAAAAAAAATCCGAAAAATGATTATAAATGTTACTTCCCATAGAACCATTTTTTGATTTTCTATTTTATCAAAAATGGTTCAACTGAATTTGATCAATTTTTTTATAAAGAATTTTTGAAAAAGTTTTTTGCATACCAAAATTTTCAAATTTTTTTTTTTTGATTTTTAAAAAAAGTTAAAAAAAATTTTTTTGAGTACTTAATAATTCGAAAACGACTTGGTCGATTTTTATCAAACTTGCCACGTTGCAGTTTTTTGCAGATTTTAAATAAAAATTATTTTTATGACCAAAAATAACGGTATCTCCCATACAAGTGTTTAAAAACTGGAATGAAAAATCTCATTTTTCACAAAAAACGGCTCCCACGATTATGATTAAAATTTTTATGTGAACTAATATTAGAACGGTCTACTATAATATTGAAAAAAATAACAGATCTATTGTTTAGAAATGGTACCTCTCATAGAACCATTTTTTTTTTTGGTTTTCGACTATCTCATTATCTGATAAACCGATTTTAATGAAATGTTTTACACAAGAGCTTCTAATAAATTTGAATAATATTGCATATCAAAATTTTCAAAGAAACAAATTTTTTTTTTGAAGATTCGAAAATGGGTAAATAATTTTTTTTCAAAATTAATTTTTAAACATCGCATTAAAAAATGGCGTACCAATTTTGTTTGTCTTAAAAATGTTTTCAAAATTTTATATCTATATTTTTATAATCTTTAAAAAAACCCCTCCAACGCTTTTTAACATTTGTTTTTCTCACAAATCAAAATTTGTGTAAGACTTCGGATGGTGTACAGTTTCATAAGTTGTTTAATCAATTTATTTCTAATTATATTGATTTGTTTTTACAATTTTTCAGTCTAAAGTCTAAGTAGGATGCATACTTTAAAACCACATTGTGATCGCACATAGGAGAAAGTTTGTACGACCCAGTCGTGCATTTTATATTTTTGTTTTACTTTCACATCACTGTCGCAAATCTGTGACAGTAAATTAATTTTGCGATGAATTTTATTATATTCATTATTAATATTAATAATTAATAAATTAATCCGCCAACCCTAATATAGAAATAAAAGTTCCTATAATGCTGAACCGTTCCATTTCTGACTGACCGTTCGATTCGCGAACAATAAGGCCCTTAATACGTGAATGATGAATATATAAATAAATAGATAAAAAAAAAAAAACAAAAAAAGAATAGTTTAAAAACTGAATTTGAGGAAGACCTATATTATTATTATTATAAGCTTTATTCATCCAATTTTATATACAAATTCAATGTTTCTAAAAATGTGCTGGTAATAAATAATTTCAATTTAAAAAGTATAATTAATTTTAAATTAAATATGAATATACATAGTTATTAATTTTTTTTTTTTTTTTTTTTTTTTTTTTTTTTTTTTTTTTTAATTTAAGTTATATATGGATATAAGCCTCCCCCAATGATTTCCATGCTGCTTTGTCTCTTGCAATTCTCTCCCATCTATTATTTTGTCTAGCGATGTCGTCTCTCCAACGTTTTTTCTGCCTGCCTATTCTTCGTGAGCCGTCCCTCGGTATCCAGTTCGTACTTCTGATAGTCCAACGATTGTCACTCATCCTAGCTACGTGGCCTGCCCAGCTCCATTTTTGTTGTTTTGCCTTCTCGATCACATCTTCAAAATCTGTCGTGCTCCGTATAATTTCGTTTCGGATTCGTTGTCTTTTGGATACCTGTAAGATTGACCTTTCCATAGCTCTTTGTGTAGTCGCAAGCTTTTGTGCTGATTTTGCTGAAATGGACCATGTTTGGGATCCGTACGTCATGACGGGTAAGATTGATCCATCAAAAAGATACTTTCTGGACCTTTGGTTAAGATTTGCGTCGAAAATATGTTTGTGTTTCCAAAATTGTTTCCAGCTGTTGGTAATTCTTCTGTCTATTTCTTTATTTTCTCTGTTTTCCATTGAAATTGTTTGCCCAAGATAAATGTAGTTATCGACATATTCTATTTCTTTTCCATTTATAACAATTTGCGTTCGTTCTCTTTTGCTCATCAGCTTTGTTTTGTCTGCATTCATTTCGAGGCCTGCGGTTTGGCAATGGCTTTGGAGTTCTAATACCATTTTTTTTAAGTCTTGACATGATGGTGATAGTAAGACAATATCGTCTGCAAATCTTAAATTATTGAGGAACTCTCCATCTATTTTCATTCCTAAAGATTCCCAATTTAGTTCACGAAATATGTCCTCAAGTACCGCACAAAAAAATGCTGGTGATAGTGGATCTCCTTGCCTTACACCCCTACTAATCTGGAACTGTCTGCCCTTGTTTTCTAGAGAAATTCTGGATGTTGCGTTCGTGTATATGTTCTTTATTATTCTAACATATTTATTATTTACACCTTGATTTTTTAGTGACTTCCAAATTGTTGCGTGTTCGACCGTATCGAATGCCTTAGTGAAGTCGATGAAAGCTAGATTTAGGTCAAGTTGGTATTCATTGCACTTTTCAATGACTTGATTTATTGTTTGGAGGTGGTCCGTTGTGCTAAAGCCCCGTCGGAACCCGGCTTGATCTCTCGGTTGATGTTCATCTAGGTTATTACGAATTCTTCTAAATAAACACTTCGCAAATAATTTGTACATCACAGATATAAGACTTATGGGTCTGTAATTATTTATATTTGTCGTATCTCCTTTTTTATGCAATAGAATAATAGTTGATTCTTTCCATTGATTTGGGATCTCTTCACTATTAAGAATCCAGTTAAACAAGTTTGTAAGGCTGCAAATGAGTTTACTCTTCCCAATTTTAAGCATTTCGCCTCTGATTCCATCTTGTCCACAAGATTTTTCATTTGGTAATTCTTTTATAGACAATTCAATTTCTGAGGGTAAGAATGGTGGTACTCTTTCTTCGTCTCCTTCAAGATTAACGATTGCTTTTTGCAGTTCTTCTAGCGTTAGTTTTGTTTTATAGAGGTCTTCATAGAATTCTGTTGCTGTCTTGTTAATAGCTGCTCGGTTTTTTATATTCTTTTTGTTTTTTGTAAGTTTCAGTATCCACTCCTTTTCGACTGATAATTCCTTTCCTGCTTTTTTCACTGATTTTGTTTCTTCTATAATTTCCTTTATGACTCTGTTATTGTATTCGAGAATATCTTTTTTTATTTTATTTTTACATTCTTTTTTAATTTTGTTTAACTCGTTCTTTTGAATATCAGTGAGCTGTGCTTTTTGTCTTAGTGATTCTCTTTCTGCTATTAGGTTTTTCGTTGCTGTTGTGAGCTTATCATTTTTTTGTCTTGGACTTTTGAAAATGTTGTTTTCTGCTGCCTTAATAATTCCACCTTGAAGTTGGTTGTATGCATCTTGTATAGAGAGCTTATTTAAAATGTCCCATCGACATCTACTATCTAATTCTTCGAGGTATTTGCGGGTACTATCTTCATCTAATATTTTTGGTATCTCCGTTCTTGACAACTTTTGTTGATACCTTTTCGTTTTATGGTTAATTTGGAATGTTCCTCTTACAAATCTATGGTCACTGTCGAAGTTAAAGTTGTTTAAAACTGATACATCTTTTAGGATTGATTTTTTATTGACGATTATGAAATCAATCTCATTTTTAACCATCCCGTTTGGTGACATCCAAGTCCAAGTCCATTTTCTGTTTTTATTTTTCGCAAATAAGCTGTTTCCGATGCACAGACCATGTTGCCACAACCATGTGATAAGCCTTTCTCCTCTTTCGTTTCTTTCTCCAAATCCATAATTTCCCATTATCAAATCTTCGTTCGCTTTTTTAAAACCAACTTTAGCATTGAAGTCACCCATTATACACATAAATTCTGATTTGAAATCATGGTAAGCTTGGTCCATATCTTTGTAGAATTTTTCTATATCTTCCATTGAGGCTTTTTCTGTTGGTGCGTAGATTTGAATAATTGATAATTTTGAGTTCGAAATCTTCATTTGAAGCGCTGCTAACCTTTCGTTGTAGAAACTAATTTGTTCAATGTTGTTTCTCCATTTTTTGTTTATTAAGAATCCAACTCCATAGAGCCCTATCGTTTCTCCTTTATATCCGAATAAATTACCGTTTTCTTTTTCAATTAGCTTTTCGCCGAACATTCTGGTTTCAGAGAGACCAACAATATCCCATTTAATTTTGTTTAACGCGTTTTCTAATTCGATATGTCGATCTTCATCTTTTAAAGTGCGTACGTTAAAAGTGCATATGTGGAAATCTTTTGCTTCATCTCCAATTTTATTTTCAGTTTTTGTTATAGGGGTGTTTTGATTTGGGGGGTTTTGATCTACTCTCCCCTCGGTGATCAGCCGGGTTGGGGAGGATTGGTGTTTTAAATTGTTTGTTTGTTTTTGAGTGTTTTCTATTTCTGTTGGTGCATGATTTTTTGAGACTTTTTTTGATGTATAGTTGTAGGATTTGGTTTGCTATTGTGAGTTACTTGATCTACTACAACCAGGATTAACATCATTGTTTTGCGAGGTATGAACTTTGTCAACAAATTCACTCAAATTTTGTTGCATTAGGAACTTTCTTATTGGATTTGACGGTTGTTTAGTTGGGTTCATATCTGTTGAGCCAATTATAGTTGTTTTCGTTTTGTTCTTGTTGCTATCTTTGTTTTTTGGTTGTTGCGGTGGTGAATCTTCTGTCGAGCGATTTCTTTTTCTTGTTTTTTCTATTTCGTTTTCTGGCTTATCTATCCAAACTTTACCTTCAACTATGAGTTCGTCAAGTTTAAAGTGTGCTCTTTTCCCTTGTTTTTTAAACTCTAATAGTTTGGGGATGAGTGGTTTTCGTGCTTCGACAATTGATTTCGGTAGATCTTCCGAAATGCTAAAATTAACCTGAGATTTTTTTGCTAAGAGTATGCTTTGTTTTTTCTCATAGTTTCTGAAAGTTAACCGTATTGGTCTAATTTTGCCTTCAGACTTCTTCCCTAGACGGTAGCAACTTTCAAGATCGTTTGCAGATAAATTAAATTGTTCGTTGGCATTATTTAAAATACTAATAAGTACTGCTAAAAGTTCATCAGCATTACTTTCAATCTCTTCTATTTTGAAAATGATTAGATTATTTCGCCTTATTTCTAATTCAAGTTGAGAAATGCGTTTTTCCTGATTGGCACAAGCAGCCTCTTGCTTATCAATAATAGCTCCTTGAGTTTCAACTATTTGTTCCAGTTTTACAACTTTTTCGGAGAGAATTCCAACTTTCTCATCTGTATTTTTAATAACCCTTGCACTAGCTTCATTTATATTTTTGAAAATCTCTTCTTTTTGATCTTTTAAAAGAGCTTTCAAAATTTCCAAAGTAATTGCCATTTTAGAACTAATAGTTCAGTTTTTAATACTTTTTACTTTCTTGCGACAACCCTGTTAAATCATCAGATATTATGCTTGTCACTAGATGGCTTTTGGGCAAGTGTTGCTTGGTGGTTGGTTGGTTGATCGCTGACGGTTGACAGCTGATGTCTGTTCTGACAGATTGTGAAATATTTATTTTGTTTTGTTTATTTTATGTCGAGTGGATATAAATTGTGTAATATTTTGATTTTAGGGTAAATATTTTACTCTCTTGAGTGTTTTTTAAAATAACGTTTATTTTTAACTGTCCTATATTCCAAAGATTTCAGTATTTTTAATTCAAGAAATTAAATTAAATACCTTATTTTTGATCAAAGTTTCGGTTGATTCTTTTGACCTCGGCTTATCTCAAGGTTTTTCGTACCAGTGTACTTATATTTATATCCTTGTTCTACGTAGGAAGACCTATATACGAGGAAGACCTATATACGATTCCATAAAAACATTCGATTTAAATGTTTCATTAAATTTAGTTTAAATTTATTTTTTAAAAATCTTTCGATTGCAAATCTTAACCGACATTTATTTTGGAAATTATTAACAAAATGTAAGGTAATTTTTTTTTTTTTGAAATGTATATAACGGATAACAGAATACAAACATTCACGAGAATTAAACTAGGGCGACGGGGGATGGCACCGCAAAGGCCATCCTAAGAGATAAGAGATTGAAATCGGTTTAGATTTTTGTTTAACAACATACAAAATATATAATAAACAAAATACAAATATCTGCCACTAAGTTTTAAAATTGTCTTGTTCAACAACTAACCATGTTTGTCCCCTTGGGAGCTGGTATCGGTATCACACATTTTGAGTTAGGTTTTCGAGTTTTCAAGACCTTCACTTCACCAAAATTAAATTTTAAAATTTAATTATATTTCAATTAATTTCCAATAAGTTTTTTTTTCATTAAATCACTTAAATTCTACAAATTTAAAGAAAAAGATCATGTGAAAACAAAAATTAAATAGCTACTCATCATTGTCGTCACATAAAATTGATAGCAAAAAAAAAAAAAAAAAACAATTTAGAATTTAATAATCAATTAACATGAAGCAAAGGTCATATTTTTTTATGTTCAAATATAACCTTACCCGATTTAAAGTCTCTCAATCTCATTAGTATTATAATGAGTTTTTAATGACGAGTAGAAAATTCTTTTTATTTTTTCCTTTTAGAAGATGTTTAAAATTGTGACGAAAAACGAAATGATTTGATTTGCATTGAGTCAATTTTGTTTTAACATTTAAGGTACACCATTTTAGGTAGTCGGTATACATATTTTAATTAATGCTTCACATGTTTCTATCCTACTATATAAATATAGGGATAGGTTAAGTAGCCTTGAGCTATAAAAGCAAATTGTGCATTTTATGTAACTTGTTTAGGTAGGTATATGTATTCAGTTACAGTTTTCAGAAGTATGGTCACCGTATATGTTTGCATAGGGTAATGAATTTTTTATTTAAAAAAAAAAAAAAATTAAATATTTGTTTCGATTTTCCTCTCGATAAATTTAAAGTGGAACTCTCACATCACAGCAGCAGCCGCCCCAGCATCAGCATTTTTTCTGACTGACTTTCACACGGATGCGTACTTTTTGTACTGTGGAAGGATATTTCCAACCGAACGAATCAGCGAGGTAGATATCCTTTTAGCCTCACAGTCGGTACTGTCGTATAATCTCTTTATGTTCCTCCAACGCTAAATAATGTATGCGGGCGCGGTGCGGTGCGATAGGTACTGGCAGTGGCAGCCTGGCATTGGTAACGTCGTCGTCGGCGGCGGCGGCGGCGGCGATGGTAACGGCAGATGGATAGGATAGGTAGAAGATGCCTGGTTTGGTTTTTGTTTCTATGTATCTCTCAGGAGTTAGAGGTTTAAATATTTTATTGTAGTATTAAGGATAAGAAGAAAAACGTTCTATTTTTTAGTGTTGTCTTCTCTTTCTATAGATACGTGTCGGTCCTTGAAAGGAAGTGTTTTGTTGTTGTTGTTGTTTTTTTTATTTATTTTTATTTTTTCAAAGAGGACTTTTGTTTGTCGGTGCTGCTGAACACGTAAAGGATATAATTTATGGAGGGATATGCTTCCGGAACACAAAGGTTTGACGTTTGTGTTTCGATGTTTTGTGTATGGGATGCTAAAGAAAGAGTCAAACGGTCTGTTGTGCTGTTTGGAAATTGATGACAAGATTGCGTGAAAGCGAAATTATTAATCATAATTTTTTTTTTCAGAAAAATAGAGAGAGATGACAAAATAAACGAACAAAACACCCACCGCCACTGAAACGCCGTTGTGTCGCTCCGCCGCCCGCGCTGAGCAAAGCATGTATTGTAGTCGGATTGTCATTGTATATCCATCAATAATAACTAAGCAATATTGGAGGATATTGTTGGCGTTTTTGTTTGATAAGATATTTTCTTCGTTTGACAGCTGACACACGACACAATATGTGAATGAGAGGCATAAGCTTTAATTGATTTATGATTGTGTTTCTTATACAATATTGCTAAGTGTCATGCTTCACATTGATGAAATGTGATTGTCTTTCATCAGAGGATTTATTAATTGTGCATCGATTATGATCGGGGGGGAGGGAGGTGAGTTATTCAAATCTCTATATTATAGTAAAATTTGCTGATTCAATGGATGTGGAAATCACACACCTACAATATAGAACCAGAAGTATAAGGACTAATCATTTTGCAAATTCAAGGTATATTGGCAATATTGACACAGACATGACATAAAAAATATTCACAGATGAAGAGATCTATTTATGTTTTTTTTAAATGTTCGTTTCACCGTAAAGTGTGTTAGTTTTTTGTTTAAATAAAAAGGTGGCTCGACTTCTCGTGAAGAATCAAGGCATATGTAGTGACTTACAATCTCATCCGTCTTTTATTTCTGTGTGTGTGGTGTTATTTAGTAAAGTTGGTTAAGAACAGACACGTTATATGTATAATGACAATAGAAATTTTTGGCGGATTCGTCAGAAGCAGTACCTCTGAAAAAACATTATTTCTAAGTGAAATATGGTAGGATTCGATCCATGTGGTAACAATAGGACGCTGCTGTGTCGTGGCGGTACGTGCCGCATAGCGCATATACGATGATTGACATTCTCACCGAGCGATTTAAGGATATGGTTAGTTTTGCGCTTTTGCAACGTGAAATGATGATCATCGTGATCGTGCTATTTATCGCCCTTATACTTCTTCATTTTGTTTTTTATTTTTTAAATCGCATGTGTAGGAAACCTGTCGTATTAAAAAAAAAAAAAAAAGAAAAAGAAAACTAGTTACAACTTTTTCTTATATACGAAAGAGCTGAGTTAGGAACCTAAATTTGCTAAAAGTATGCTATTATTTTCTTCTTCATCGGTGGATGAAGTTAAACTTAAATAAACCTAATTTCGAAATGTTTGCATATGTGCAGGCGTAAAACTGTGGTGAATTAAAATTATATATAATTAATGAATCTAAATCTAAAAAAAATTCTTGAGATTTTTTTTTATTTGATTTAAACAGCTCTAGATTGAAAAAGAAAATAAAATAAAAAAAAAAAAATGTAAAAAAATTAAAGAAAAAAAAATAAAAGATTGGCACACGCACTAGGGCTCGAACCTGGTACGACTAAGATAGGATCGGTATCTCTACCCATCGTACTACGAGACACCTTGAAATTTGTTAAACGATAATAAAATTCATTGTGAAGCGAGTAGGAAAAGAAAATTGAAAACTTCAAAAACATCAAAACAATTTCAAGGACAAACATATCATCGCTTAGGTTTCTAAATTACACATCGAAAAACTTACATTTACATTCAAAGTATAAAAATAAAATTTCCTTAAAATTAATGGATTTTGACTAAAATATTTTTAAAATATGACACCTATTTTTGAAAAAAAAATTAACAAATTTTGATATAAAACTTGTATTTTTCTGGTCAAAATTCATTGAGAAAACAATAAATCGGAAACTGAAAATTTTCGTCCATGTTTATTTTTTTGGATGTATGTATGTGTGAGGGAATCGGCGTGCAAGGGTCGAGGGTATAAATACTTGTGCCAACCCAAAAATCTGTCATTTTGGTGTTTTTTCCTAAATAATTAAGACGTGGTAAATTAAAAATTAAATTATATATTGCGAGTTCGTACAAAAGTTTTTTTTTCAAGTTTTTTTTTATTATCAAAGTTTTTTTTTTTTTTAATTTTTGAATAAACAATTTTTGTGCGCAAATAATATTGCTTTATGCATACAAGGTGAGATTTTTTGTTTCTAAAGAAAAAGATTATTGTAAGCCATTTCCCTTAACTCCTTGTGATTTTTCCAATCAGGTGCTTCAGTGGGAAAACACAAATCGATAAAGTTCGATTAAAAACCTATAAATTAATTTTATATTTCATCGCGTGAAAACTAAAAAAAGTTAAAGGTGAGATATTCTTTTATTGGTTCTAAATATTTACATGTGTGTACATAAAGTGTTGAATTTGTGATTATTCAATCAGGTGCACCAGGTGAAAAACCCCGAAAATCAATTAATAAAAAGTGTGTGTTTTTTTGTCCCGCCACGCCACGCTACACGACACCGTGCTTGGAAGGCATAAGGCGCAACCACGCGTCCAAAAAAGCACACAAAGAAAAAAAAAAAAACTGACTCGCAGGAAAAAACACCTGACCAAAAAAAGTCGCCACCTTGGCACCTTCTTTTTTTTCTACACCTACTTAAAAAAACTCATTCGAAAGACATCAAAACCAACATACATCAGCAAAATACGACCAACAAAATACACCAGTTTCATCCGGAACCAACCCTTACATACCGACATACAACTTACCTGCAATATTTCAAGACAAAATTTTTAATTAAAAGCTAAGTACAAATCTTCTATCATTCTTTCTTTCAAAAACATATAAAAAAAAAAAAAGATTATTATATAAACATCATAATATTGTATACCTAGGTACATGTCATTTGTACATAAAAAAAATATATATATTAAAATTTCTTCATATATAGATATATTCAAATTCGTTCAAATTAAGTTTTCTTTTCTCTAAACCTTTAAAGTCTAGCGATAAAAACAACAAGTATTACTACAACAACAATACCATCCTGCGATGCTGTGCACAACATCAGGAGGAATGGACCAACTGTGAGTTATAAGCTACAAAACTTAAAAATACACCAAGTTGTGTAAAAACAAATTATGCAATGTAATGCGGTGAGTGATTCTTTTTCTCTATACTTTGTTTGAACGAACATATAAGAATAGACAAACATTTCATTATTTAATTAATATCCGAAAATTTTAAAATAACTATAGGTACTTACACGATATATAGAAAGAAAGAAAGATAAGTTGGATTTGTGGTAGAAAAAAAATATAAAAAGTTAAACAAAAACATATAATTTAAAGAAAAAAAAGAACAGAAACATTTATAATTACAAACACAAAAAAAAAAAATAACTATTTGTAGAATTCTTATGATAGGAAAGATAAGGCCATTTTTTTTTGTTTGCATAATTTTGACATTTGATTTTTTTTTCATATTTTGATTTTAGGTTCATAATCAGATGTTTTAATTTTGTTAGGGTATATCAATTGACGTTAGTTTTTTCTGGTATTCAATTATTTTCTAAGTATTTTATTTTACTTTTTGCAATATTGATTTTTAATAAAATAATATTTGTTATTTTTAATTTGAAATTTAAAACGTATCTTTTAATTGATTTTGGGAAATTTAAAGACAAATGAGTTTGATTACTTTCTATTTTTGCTCCCTTTCCTTGAGATTGAAGTCAATCTAATGATTTTTTTTGCATTTTTGTTTTTTTTTTTTGCAATTTTGAATTTTGATTTAGAAACCATGATTATGGTTTAGGTTTTTTTTAGCTTCTAGGTGGATGTGGCCCTGACGAATAGGGCTATACAACGACGAAGGCGATTTAAAATGAGGACATAAAATTTGTTTTCATATTCGTTTGGGGTTACCAAAAATAGCTGAGGTCTTGGTAACCAGGTTGGTCGCATGGTCTTGCTCGTAGAGTGAGATCGTGTGACAATAGGGTGGGATATTCCTCTGAGGGCAAACCATCTAGCTCTCCTCACACACACAGGGACACAAAATATTTCTTCAACAACAGAGACAAGTCAGCTTCGCGAATATTTTTGTACAAATTTTGAAACGGCATGAAAACGTAACGGCCGTCCAATTTCCAAACCACAAGAACCCCGACAACACCGACGAGCTATCCTTTGGCCATGCAAGCATGCCGCGCGGTAAGGAAATTGGGCACCCATACACTTTGCTACCAGGACAGTATTAGAGTCCCTGTAAGCTCTAAGGCCTACTGGTAGTGTACGGAGTGGATGGTTTAGAGGGTTGAGGTTTTTTATATTTCATCCTTTACTCGATGTCAGCTCGAGGTACGTTACACATGTCTATGTGAATAAACTGCAAAAAATAGTTGCCCTCAAATTCAAGTTTTATCTGACAAAGTTTTTGAATTTTTGTAACTTACGAACACGTGCTGCCAAGAAAAGCAACGGTGGACATTTAAATTACGTTATATGTACATACCTAATCAGAGCAATTTTTACATAATTTGTCGCCTTTTATTTTTGTTTATGCACATCTAATAATTAAAGTAGCCAAATCCAGCAGAAACCAGGTAATGATTGAAATTATATACATATAACGGGTGGTAAAATTTTAAGGGCCGATGTTGAATGTGAACCACACCTAAACGTCAAGTTTTTTTCTGCATTTCTCATTTTTCATACTAATTCAATTTGAACCATGGAAAGATACACAATCGAGCAACGCGTTAAAGTTATTCAGGCTTATTATGAAAATAGGAGTTCAAATCAAAATGCATATCGTGCACTTCGTGATTTTTTCGGTCAATTTAATCGTCCAAATGTGCGTACAATCGGAAAAATCGTGCAAAAATTTGAGCAAACCGGGTCTGTAGGAGATGTGAAAACACCAGTGCATGCTCGTACAGCTCGTACTGCAGAAAATATTGCTGCTGTTCTCGATACTGTGGCTGAAGAGCCGTCCATACCTCAACTCGTCGTCGTGCCCAACAATTGCACCTCTCACGCTCGTCGTTGATGAACATTATGCATAAAGACTTGCATTTACACGCTTACAAGATGCAATGGGCTCAAGAACTAAAGCCTCTTGACCATTTCAAGCGTCGCCAATGGTCAGAATGGTGGCAAGAAATGGCAACAGTGGATGATCAATTTTCGAAGAAAATCATCTTCAGTGATGAGGCACATTTTCACCCCAGTGGATTCGTCAATAAGCAGAATTGCCGCATTTGGGCGAATGATAATCCAAGAGTGACTGTTTGGTGTGGTTTATGGGCTGGCGGCATCATCGGGCCGTATTTTTCCCAAAATGAGGTCGGTCAGGCAGTTACTGTGAATGGTTTTCGCTATCGTGAGATGATATCGAACTTTTTTTGGCCCGAATTGGAAGATATGGATTTGGACGAAATGTGGTTTCAACAGGACGGTGCCACTTGCCACACAGAATTCAATGGCCGTGTTATCTCACGTGGTGGCAATGTCATTGGCTTCCAAGATCATGTGTTTTGACACCGTTGGACTTCTTTCTTTGGGGTTATTTGAAAGAAAAGGTGTACGTCGATAAGCCAGCAACAATTCAAGAGCTAAAGGATGAGATAATTCGGCACATTAACGGCATAGAACCTCAATTATGCCTCAGCATCATCGAAATTTTGGACCATCAGATAGAGGTGTGCCGCCGAGGTCGCGGCGGCCATTTGGCCGATATTTTATTACATACATAATTGAACTACATATACCAGTATTATCATAATAAAAAGAAATGACAATAACTTCCTAAATAATTTGTGTTTTATTCAAAATCAACATCGGCCCTTAAAATTTAACCACCCTTTATATACGCATACAATCGTATATATAAGATTATTACTTTTAAATCTATAGAATAGGTATTACCTTTTTTCTGTGTGAATAATCTATATATATAAATTAAAGTTTAGTTTTGTGTACGTTCGCTAACCAGCCAAACCGGTTGACCGATTTTCTTAACTTTTTTTTTTTAATTAAAAAGGAATAAGGGTAGAAGGGTAGTTTAAGATAAAAAAAAAATATTAAAAAAATAAAGAAAATCTGTTAAAAAAATAAATTAATTTTTTTTAACGCCCTGCGAAGCACGCGGGGGTTTTGCTAGTTTATTTATATTTTTTTTATTTTGCAGGTTACTATTTAGATTTATTAAAATGAACACAGGAGATAACGAAACGAGGATTTATATAGTGCAGCGGTACCATGCTTTGCAGTCCGTCATTTCCGTCGAAAGGGATTTTAGGCGGGAGTTTGACGGTACTCCCCCGAGCAGATGGACCCTTATGAGACTGTTAAACACTTTTGCCGAATCTGAAAGCATCGCACGAAGACCATACCATCGAGACCCCTATGTTCAGGTTCAGGACACAATCGCGACTGAAGCCTCCTCAATACAGGCTTCATTGAGTTGTATTGTCGGACCATATTTCTTTGAAAAAAAAAAAACTGTAGGTATAATTATTTATTGAAATAATTAAATCTTGAAATTTTGTTACAACATTGTTGAATATTATTTAAAGTTGGGAACATTATTGCCACCTTCAAGTTCATACAGTCCCCATGGTAAAAAGGGTCCTGCTTTATATTTCATACTTATTGCCAAAAAATGTTCTTTATCAAATAAAAAATAATGAGTGAAATCAAACTTTTTATTAAAAAATCGAGAGTCCTTAATTATTGAAGAAAAAGTTTGCAGACAGTTATTGCACAACTTTTCTCTAAAATAATACAAAATGATGATGATATACAGTTGGTTTTATGGATTTTTGGTTTTAAGGAGTGAGATAGCAGCGAAGTGGGGCATATTATTAGTAAGTTTATAATAAAAACAACAACAGTCTAAATTCACTTGGATGCCATTCTAGAAAGCTGTCACGTATAGTCAACAAAAAGAATAATGTTTTCTTTAATTTCAAATTACTTTCTATTCGTATCCTTCAACTTTTACATTTAAATGTTGAGAGAAATGTTTTCAAATCATATAAAATATTAAATTATCGAATTTGAAAATTTGTGTAAAAATGTTCATCATCCTGCGAATGCATACCAACAAATGAAATTAAACCACATACCTAGTTTAAAATTCTTTCTCTGTCAAAAACACACTTTTTCCATCGTCCTTATTTTCTAAAAAAAAAGAAAGAAAAATAAACACACGAGAATATTTCCCAAAATCACCTATTCTATATGTATTATGTCAAGTGTTTAAAACATATGCAAATCAGACACAACTTTTTCCATCTACACATCACATCACTAAAATCCAATTAATTTGAATTCCTCTCGATAAACCTCATAAAATCCTTCACTTATTTCCATTTGGTTATAGAGATTTGTTTTTATATAAAAATGTTCAATTCCAGATTTAACTTCAAATATACCCAACTACTACACATTTGAATACATAATACAAAAAAAAAAAAAAAAATTCACCGAAAGTCAACCAGTTGAAGTGTTTGTTTAAAAATTTTAGGGTCGACAGCCAACACACGTCCGTACATACTTAATGGCAGTTTTACGTATCTCTCTAGGTATATTATGTATGTTATAAAATTCAGATACCTGAAGTTGAGTCCATTTGATTTTTAGTCAAAAGTAATTTTGTGGTTATGACAAGTAGTGACCTATACCTATACAAATAAATAATGGCAATAGATTCGAGTTCCATTCGGTGATTTTGTGGTTTTGTATACATACATATATGCGTGAAAATACTTAATAATGTTTACAAGTGTAAATATCAAGTTAAAATAACATAAACTATTTTTTATTTAAATTATATTTAAGCAAATTGACATTAAAAATCACAATCCATACAATTTTGATTTATAGCAATTCGGTATTCTGATATGTTTCACTAATTTAGATATAGAGTTGTTTTCTGATTGATATTTAACTCTATATCTTATGTGCTTTCAATAAAAGTAAATACCTAAATTGCATGGCTCGATTACATAAACTTGCTCTTGTGTGAGATTAAAGCTCATATTTATATACACTGACAACTGTGAGCTAAAAAGCCGAAAATATAATTTAAATAGATTTTATGTCAGATTTTTTTATTTATGACATTATTTGAACTTTATCTAGAAAAATATCTTTTTGCAAAATGGAAATAAAAGCGGTCAGTTCATTATCATTAAAGAGATAGGTATACGGGAGAAATAATAATTATAAGGCAATTAAAAAGAAAGTCAAAACCTTGTTATGATTTTCTTTGTCGAGACCCTGAAACGCCAATTTTTTTTTTTTAATTTCTTCAATCACTTTTTAATAAACTTAAAAGTTTGTCTTTGAGCTTTGTGTACTGTCATGGTAAATGATTTAGATCTCACTAGAAATTGGTGTCATTCGATGGTGTATCCGTTTCCGAGATTCTATGAAATAAGGAAAGTGTTGGATTTTACTAAATCTAATGTTTACAAATGTTTTTGTTTTTAGAATAAACTCATACAAATTGTTTGAGCCATTTTCGAGAATTTTCGTCAACTGCTTTATATATTTTTTTCACGTTCATCTTAATCCAGAAAATTACATACAAATCATTAAAGTCATTTCGTTAAAGTGGGGATGGCCTATTTTTTCTTTATTTCTAGAACAAATTCTGAAAATTCCATATCCAAATCGTTACAGGCGTTTCTGAAAAACTAAAAAAAACAATAAAAGTGGATGTGGTAGTGGGCGGATTTTACTAGATTCTTTTTGTTAATTCTTTTTCGTTCATCAAAACAAACTATGACCTTCTTATATAATCAATAGATTGAGGTTTTAACACTTGGTGGGAATTAATTTTAGTCATTTTGAAAAATTATGATAAAATAAAACACTTGTTTTTTCCAAAGATATATTTTATTGAAAACAAAATTAAATAAAAATAAAACGAAAATTTGATAATTTGAATTAAATTTTTGTGGAAGAAACAAGTGTTTCATTTAGTCATAATTTTTCAAAGTTTGAACATTTTATTCAAACGTTTTGTGTCGTTAGCCGTTTACGGTCTTTGTCAAAACTCTACAAAAAATAAGAAAAGTGGCGACGACGACGACTTTCTAATATACTAAATTCAAATCTATAAAAATAAGGAGATTATCCAGGTAGGTATAGTTTATTTGAAGTTCTCACTACTTGAAAACACTTTGTTAAGATACAATAGACTATTTAGGTATGCATACAATTTTGTATTGAATTTAGGAGACTATTTAGGTATTTAATTAAATTTTAAAAACTATTAAAATGAGAATATTCTAGGTACCTACAGTTTATTTGATTTTGGATCAGTTAACGACTTCAGTTATTGCAAAATAAAAGTAACAATAAGTTATATATAGATATATGATCTCAGAATAATAAAAACCACAAATACCTAAATAGAAATAGTGGTAGGTACGCGCGTTGCAAATGCATATCATTTAAAATAACTTTCAGATTGCGGAAAATATTTTTCAAAGTATTGTAGTAAGTACCTAATACATATTTGTTTTTTGTCATTCCTTAAGAAAAATCAAACGCCAAAGTTCCATTACTTCTTTTTTTGAAAAACCAAAACATGGCGACCATTGTGGTAAGTAAACATTTTTCTCTATTTGTATGACCTTTTTCTAAATTTCTTTAGCTATAAAAAAAAATTCTAACAAGTTCTAAGCAAAAAAGGTCGTTTAAAAACAATAAATCAACAAATCCAATTTTGTCACTTAACACCTTCTCATTCTAAACGCTTCTTAAAATTTAAATTTTCGTATAAGACTTACATATTATGTAGGTAAAATAAAAAATAAAATTCCTCGTAAAATTTGGAAGCAAGCCCCCCCGAACCAAAATTCTGGCTACGGCACTGGTATATACCTACCGGAAAATGAATAATATATATTGGTGTGAGATCTAAATATGCTAACCACCTGAAATACTTGCATTTCTGAAAGAAAATATTGGCTACGTATAACTCGAAAACTAAATCATCGATGGGTATGACTGTTTTTAAAATTAAGCAGAAAAAGTGCGTAAACAAAATCAATAAAAAAAAATTAAAAATTAAATATTTTATTTAGTAATTATTCCTTTTTCGTGACCTTTAATTCTTAATTCAATATATTTGAATCCTATTTCTGAAGCCAACAGAAATAGGATTCAAATATATTGTATTTTTTTAGCAGATATAATTTTCAGATTTTTCAATTTCATTCATAATTCAATTTTTTTTATTCGTATCTAACAGTTAAATAAAAGCTATTTTGAATCAATAATACAACAAGTCCAATTAAAAAATGCAAAGTCTTCTACTTGACTTATGTATTTCGGTAATATGTATATAGAATTTGTATTATTAAAAAACCTTCGTATTAAAAAAAATCAGTTTTTGAAAAAAGCTAATTACTAAGAAAAGTTTAAAGTCACTTAAACTTTTTAACCCAAATTAAAAATTTAAAGCAAACTCAATTCAACTAAAATAACAAAATCAATCAAAATAAAGTAACAGAAATCTAAATTTAATAATTAAATTTAGATTTCTGTTACTTTATTTTGATTGATTTTGTTATCAATTATTGATTTGCTCGAAACAATAAGATAGAAGGACTTTTTGACAAAAAAAAATTACAAGATAACCACAATTTTAATAGGATTTCAAAAAGCTGTCAATCAACCTGTCGATTCAGTTTTATTAATTTTTGTTTGAATAAATACAAAATTTTGAACCCGTAAACACAACCACAGAAGAAAGAAGAGAAGAAAGTATGTAGTTAATATGCCTTATCATCTTCATTGTATCATGGAACATGGTTGACTCAACTAAACGTATAGTATAAATAAGGTGACCATTCACATTTTTTTTTTTTATTTGGGAGGACTGAATTTTATTAAAGCTTTCTTTTTTAACGGTGTATTAAGACTATTATGCTTTGTGTGTACGTATTTCGTTATTAGAGCGACATCAGCGAACCAAAAATAATGTAAATATTGGATACTAGCTGAACCCATATTATGCTTTACATGTGCCATCCATTGAACATTTGTCAAACTACAAAATTTCAAATTAAAAAGAAAACCTTACATTTAAAGAAAAAAAAATCACATATAATAAAATTAAGTGTAGCAACAAGACGACTTTAAACAAAAATCTCAAATGTCTCTTGAACCTAAGAGGTGAGGTTTTAATTAAAAAATTTAAATTTTATGAAACATCACAAAGCGTTAATATATTAAGTCAATGTGACATTTTAAACTGTCAAATTTCATTGAAGCATGTCTGCAACGTCATTGAATTCAAAAAAATCTCTAAAAAAATGTTTAAGATTAAATTTTAGGGCTTTTGGATGACATTTGGATAGAAATATTTAATATATGTCAAAATATAGTTTGACGTCTGACGAGCAGTTTGTGTCCTATCTAACAGGGTCACACAAAATAATTAACGTATTGACGCTAAAATTAGTGTTAACGCGAGTGTCAACACAGCCGTAAACCCACTGACGTATAGTTATTCTGCGTTGACAATAACACGCCCTTTTTTTCGTTAACCATCTATTCGTATCTAGCTTAAGCACTAAACCCTACTTATATACGAGTAGCCGCACCACCAATAAATTTTTGTATTGAACTGAAATTAAAATTTAAACATAGTTTGTTTCCTTTTCTAAATATATTGGCGCAAAATTTTAAACGCTTTAGTATGATGTTATAGCATTTTCAATATGATAAAAATGCCTTAACATCTTACTAAATCCTTTAAAATTATTGCATAATATGGCCACCCTAAACAGAAATATGAAATGACACTTCAAACCAGATAGATACAGATAATAAAGAGATGAGTGTTTTGGTTTCTAAGCATATTTAAGCTTTTCACATAGCAATTTCAAACTTCAGACACATTAGTCTTGTCTTCCTGAATCTGAATGTCCGAGTCAGTCATACTCATAAACACACACGGTTCTTCTCATATCATATTTGTTGTTTTCATTTTGAAAAAAAAAGAATAAAAATTCTCAGACGTCTGTCCGCAGCCGTTATAGTTCATTAGAGGATTCCTTGTTGGCCTGCTTCTGGCGTCGAGTTCACATTCAATTGTGTCACAATAAACGAGGCCATATTTTATTAATGTTCCCATTTCATCTGCTCGATCTCAAACATAGATGTCATGGTCTTTGACAAGGAAAACATTCACCTCAGCTAGAGGCGGGGGAAATGAATCTACATACATACATACATATGTATTATGAAGTTCCATTTCAATCGATAATGCTTCATCGGCGTGGCGTTGACAATAATTGACTTTTGTCGATGGTATTTCTAACGAACAAACGAATAACTGCTGCACAGTTGTCGTCACCAGTGACCGGACTACCATTGATTTTTGAACTTTCATCTTAATAATCGCTTCGTGATTGATTTTAGTTTATAAAATGCTCGCCGATAGTAGCGAAACGATGAGACCAATTCATAGAAGGACAACTATAATCGAGGAAAATTGGCTATTCCTTCGTTTTCCTTTAGCGTTGTCAACAGCGATGTTATCAGAGATCATATTATTGCATTCGTATTTATTTGATATTCTTTTGGGGCCAGTTGTAAAATGTGGTTTATTTTTGAATCAAGATTTTAACCCACCTTATTTGTCAGGTTAACTATGTGATTGATTTTTAATTTAATTTTGATGCAAAATGTTTTTTTTTTTTTGTGTATGCAAAGACCGAGTTCAAATCTTGATTCTCTTGGACCAAGTTAGTAAAAACACTGTCAAAATAGTTTCAAGTATCTAAGTTTTCATAAATGTATTCCAACTGTTGTCGAGGCTTGGTGTTGTTCAGGTTTGGTGTCTAAATAAATGTTTTCATATATTCACTGACATATCTGTTATCTGTCAATCTCAATTTTAGGAGTTTATTTTTGTCTGTCCGGGATAATCTTTGAAACAGCCAAACTGATTTTGACGGGACTTAACATACAGTAAGAGAATTTTCCAATGAGTGATATAGACAATTTTTCTTAGATATTAGTTTCTTAAGGAAGCTCAGATGACTGGACGGATTTTAATGAAATTATACACAAAATACGATTAAGTTGTGGAATAGGTAAAGTAATACTATATATACATATAACGCAAGGGAGGCACCGATAATATAAAGGCTGCAAACAGTAATTTATTAATTTATGGGCGCTAATGAAAAACTAAATAGGTACAGTAGGTACACCTAATAATTATTTCTTGTTATAATGCGCTTGTATCCCCTCTCGTTTCTGAAAGAACCACGAACTTGAAATTATGTTCGCCCTTCTTTCAAGTCTCAGCGTTTTGATTTTGTGTTGATATTTTGTGGTAAAATATACATATAACAACTCTGATTGCTTGCGAAAAAGACGATGACCATTCCGTGGCAGTATGAGAATTATAGATTTTCTACAAATGGAAAATAAAATTAGCCGGAAGTGTATATATAATGTCACTGTTTCTTCTGCTAGAGTATAGATTCAGTGAAGTGACATTAAACCATTCGATATAGAAAACATGTATGAGTGTGTGTTAACTTATAAGTTGTAGTTTTTCTTGATACAAAATAGTTATCTATAAACGTTTTAAGAATTGAAAAATCAAAAAAAAAATACAACAATTTTTATATGTCACTATATTAACACACATACCTGCTTTTGCAAGAATTAGATACAAACACTAAAAAAAAGCAATAGAAATGAGGATTGAAATAAGAAGGAGCACGTAAACCTAATATTTTTGTAAAAATAAAAATAATTGAAAGTTAAAAGAATTTCGATGTGCTAACATCATCGATTATTATTTCTTTTATATTTATCCTCAAAATCAATTTCGATTCGTTTTCATTGTGGTTAATTTGTAAAAAAGTTTTGTCGCTATATTATTACAGTTATTGACAGTTATTACTTAAAACTAATCTTATAGATTTTTTTTTATTAAATAAAAAATTCGAATTAGGAAAACAATAAAGTTTGAGTTATCATCGTGCTAAGGATGTAGAATGATGTAAGATAGATATTTGGATTTATATCAATTTTTTTGTCAAGAATTTATTTTTCTTTTCGCAAAGAATTTTTTCTTATGATTTTGTGCAGACAAGAGTTTGAGTTTTTATCAAACCTTTAAAATTAAGATAATGGAAATGTTATGTATATGTAAGTTACTAGACTTAAGAGGAAATATTTTCAGATCTTTAAGAACGGATACAGTGAAAGCTCCCTTAGGCGGACAGTGAAAATATTTTTGAACGTTTAATATAATTTTTAACATTTTATTCTTTTTTTAATTTTTAGAATATTTGTAGATATTTTTAAAAGAAAATTTGTTTTTTCTTTCAATAATTTTAGCAACTTTTATTTTATGATTAGCTCTTGAATATTAAATTATATTCAAGAGCTAATCATAAAATAAAAGTTGCTAAAATTATATAGCAAATTATTATCAAATTAGTCTCATATTTAAAAATTATGGGAGAATTTTAACTTCCTCTAAACTTCAGAACACATAAGTGACAAGAACTATATTTGAGGACACTATAATGCATTTGCACCCTTTGAAACTTACGGAAAAAAAAAGATATCCATTATAATGGGTGATTTTTTAAGGGGTTTAGAACTTTAAAAAAAAAAAAAACACAAAAAATTCGAAAAAATGAATGAAATATTTATTTGAATCGATAGTTTGAACCTTGCAATTTAATTTTTAAAGATAATTTCATGCAAATGTTGACCGCGGCTGCGTCTCAGGTAGCCCATCCGCTGAGTCCAATTTTGGCATACTCTTTCACACATATCTCACATATCTCACGAATGAATGCATGGATGTTGGCTTCCAGTGCGTCAATCGAAGCGGGCTTGTCCCTATAGACATTAGCCTTGACATACCCCCACAAAAAATAATCGAATGGTCTCAAATCGCACGATCTAGGCGGCCAATTGACCGGCCCGAAACGTGAAATTAACTGTTCACCAAACTCGCCTCGCAATTGCGCCATTGTTTCGCGTGCTGTGTGGCATGTGGCACCGTCTTGTTGAAACCACATATCATGCAAGTCAAGAACTTCCATTTCGGGCAAAAAAAAGTTTGTTATCATCGCTCGGTAGCGTTCACCATTGACAGTAACGCTGCGATTCGCATCATCTTTGAAGAAATATGGCCCAATAATGCCGCCGGCCCATAAACCGCACCAAACAGTGGCTTTTTCGGGATGCATTGGTAGCTGTTGCAATGCTTCTGGCTGATCTTCACTCCAAATGCGGCAATTTTGCTTATTTACGTACCCATTCAACCAAAAATGAGCCTCATCGCTGAACACAATTTTTCGATAAACAACATTTCGAACCGAGCACGAATTTTGATAGTAAAATTCAATAATTTGCAAGCGTTGTTCATTTGTAAGACGATCCATGGTTAAATTGCAAACCAAACTGAAGCTGTTTGACAGTGACACAAGGTACTAAACATACGTCAGCTGTCAAAACCAGTGTTGCCAAAACCAAACCAGCTTAAAAATCACCCGTTATTTAATAGAGAAATGCCAATTTCTTTATTTCGAATCATTTTTTAAAAAAAAGAAGAAGTAATAGAAATCATACTGAGCGGATCACATTTCTAATGGATACTTTGCTTATAGATATCAATATTTTGAAGATTAAAGAAATTACATTTTGACTGCATATCATTAAAAATTGGAAACCACCAATTCTGAAAAAATAAATAAATAATATCAGGTTTATCCTGCAAAGCATATAAAATTACTAAATATCGACATCATTTCAAATTTTTTTTTAAATTTTTTCAAAGTTGCAATTGCAATTGCAATGCGCGGCTCCGTGAAATTATAAGGCCCAGGAAATAAAACCCCAAATATGCTTTAATTGTAACTTTTGCAAGCAAGGACACTTGTATTGTTACCCTGCCCCCTTCGATTCCGTATGAATTTTCATGTTGTATTCAACACAAACCTTTTAATGCTTACAAGGCGACATAAGAATTGCTGATTTTTTCAGCTATTCTGTTGCTTTATAAAGAATTCAGAAATTTGTGCTGAATGAAACTTTAAAATTCGTGTTGAAAACCATCAGCGAGTTACATCAGAATAGCTACAAAAAACGCGCGATTTTTGTATTAATAAATGCCCAAAATATTTTTCAAAATGTTGGGGATTATATGTCATATTGATTTGTGCCCAAAGAAATTTCTCGTGTAAAAACTGGCAAGAGAAAGAGAATTTTCTAAAGCTCAAACAAAACAAAATTAAATACGACCCCAAAAAAATGAAATACCACACCAAAATTTGAGAATTTTCGCTGCTATTGTTTTCTATGCATAGTTTTGGTTTTTTTTTTTTTCATTTTTTCTTTGGGTCCTTGTTTCGCGGACCCAAATTGCTCATCAATCAAAATTTGTCGGCTTAAGTACCTTGAAATTTGTATTATCTTCAAATATATATTTTACATTATTATAACACTGAACCAAAAACCTAACCTAAAATAGAACGAAACATTCCGATGACGTTATTAAATTTTAATTAAAATTCAGTCAATGGTAGAATACGTTGGGTAATGGAATAATTGGAAAAGTCAACTTAAAACCTATTAAAGATATAAATGTTGTTGAATTAATGAATTTATTTCATTAGTAAATTGACATTAATTTTTTTTGATCACAATTATTTATTATTTATTCGCTGTACCAGAGAATTTATTCAACCCGAAACGATTCAAAATAAAAATAAAATACACGACTGGTTCGCAAGAATTTGCTCTTATGTGCGATCACACTGGGTTTGAAAGTAAGTGTGAAAGACTGCAAAATTGTTAAAAAATATGTATAATTATAAATAAATTGATTAAACAACTTCTGAAACTGTTTTGAAACCAATGCAATGTACACCATCCGATTTCTTACACAAATCTCAATTTATGAGAAAAAATTTTTTTTTAAATCTTTGGAGCGGTTTTCTAAAAAATTAGTTTTTTATGTATAGGTATATACAAAATTTTGAACACAATTTTTTAGCATTTATGATTGCGGAGTTTAAAAATTAATTTTGAAAAAAAATCATCTACCTATTTTCGAAATATCGAATTTTCCAAAAAAAAAATAAACTTGAATTTTTTTTTTTAATCCTTATTATTATTCATATTTAGCAGCTCTTGTGTAAAAAATACATTAAAATTGGTTTGACAGATAATGAGATAGTCGAAAACCAAAAAAATGGTTCTATGAGGGATACCTACTATTTTTAAACGATAGATAATTTTTTTTTTCCAATAATATAGTAGATCGAACTAATATTAATTCATATAAAAAATTTAATGAAAATCGTAGGAGCTGTTTTTGAGAAAAATGAGATTTTCCATACCGGTTTTATAACAATTGTATGGGATGTACCGTTATTTTTGGCTATAAAAATAATTTGTATTTAAAATCTGCTAGATGATAAAATCGACTGAGTCTTTGTCGAATTAAGTTCTCAAAACAAAAAAATTGAAACTTTTTTTAAAAATCAAACAAAAACAAAAATTGAAAATTTTAGTATGCAATAGTTTTTAAACTTTTTGAAAATTCTCTATAAAAAAGTTGATCAAATTCAGTTGAACCATTTTTGAGAAAATCGAAAATATAAAAATATGGTTCTATGGGAGGTACCATTTAAAACCATTATTCCGATTTTTTTCTTTATAAAATGGTAGCATTTTTGTAAAAAAAATTACTTTTTTTTTAAGTTGTGGCACGTTTTTAAGAAAAATAAATTTTTCATAAATTGTTAAGAAAATTGTACGGCAGGTACAATTATTTTTAGTCTTAAAAAAATGAAAAAAACGTGTGGGGAAATGCCCAAAAAACGCTAGGTACCAAGTTTAAAGAAAATCGACCCACCGGTTTAGGTTACAGCCGAACAGATAGACAGACAGCATTGCGAGACCCACTTTTTTCGACTTCGCTATCATCGTAATGTCAACTTTGATCAAAATCTTGAATTCTATTTTTTTTACGAATGCATAACTTGCCATATATTTATATATTTAGTATCTACCTATATGTATATAGCAAGTAAAAATATTTTTTAATGTACATATTTAGCAGCTTCTATAGATTCATATTCTTGTCAACCTCGCCTAATTTACTAATTTAGGTTCAGTCAAAGCTTTAAACTATAATTCCCTTAAAAACCTTATAATTAAACCAAAACACTAATTGACTATAGTTAAATTATTCACAAAAGTTTAACACAGTAGAACTTTTTTTTTTTTAATTTTGAATAAAAACTTTTATACAAACAAAGAAAAAATCCAGTGCATCCAAGCCCTTATAATATGTATATTCACAATGTACATGTTAAGTTTATTACCTCAATTAGTACCAGAAAATATAATTGCAAAGCAAGTCTTAATCTCATAAAATATATAAGGGAAACAAAGTTAAAAGAAGAAGAATTTTGTTTACTGAAACAATAGATATAGAAACTTTATTAAGTGTTATATGTACATATATGAATGATTGTATCATGAGGAAAGAAATAGAAGTTTATATAAACCCCTATTTATTTAAACTCGTTTGATTTAAAGAAGATAAATGTTATGTAGGTAGGGTAATACTCACATCCTTAATTGAACAAAAGCCCTTAACATATCATTTATTTTTGAATTTGTTTTGAATGTAAATTTGTTAATTAAGTGCACGTAAACACTGTAATTAATATCACTCTTTATGTACATTATAATATGTATTTGTTTTTAATTTTGAATCTAAACATTTTTGACAAAGAACAAATTTGTGGTTTATCTTTTATTTAATAGATATAGGTTTATTTTAAATAAATAAAACTATATGATTTTATTTGATTCATTGCATATTTCTAAAGAAGATACTTACGACCCTTAGAAAATAAAATAAAATATAAAAGTCCTTTTAGCAATTTCAATGAATCATCCATTTTGCTAATTTTGTTGTACGTAAAAAATTAATAAATAATTAACTTGCAAAATCAAAAACCATCATCGTTTAAATTTAATATATTAAGCGTTTGAATTTAATTTTAATCGAAAGGACACAGCGTGTTGTCAATTACATACGCTGTTGATGTATGAATTAAAACCGAAGCGATGAATATGGTTTTAATGAGGCCAAGAACAAGTATATGCTGTCATCAATAAAGGTCACTTAACAACAAGGACATAATAAATAGTTAATAACTTTGCGGTAAAGTTGGGGGTATATTGTCAACCGAACCCAGCTTTTGTTATTGACTAATACAATGCTAAAAGCGTTGATGAAATAAATCGAAAAATTTTAACTTGCTTAACAAAGAATGGTGTAGCTAAAGCAGAAAGTTTAAGTTTAAAGAGGTACTCAAATTTGTACTAGAATTAAGTTATAAAATTCTTTATTTTATTTCACTATTCATTAATGGTTTGGTCCAATTAAAAACTTTATTACTGTTTAATTTAAAGTGCATTCATAGATTCTTCCTTTATTTTGAAGTGACTTTTATTTCTATTGTTGAAAGCTTTCATAATTGAATGAACATAATTTATATAAAATTGTTATTAAATAACATTAAATCAACGAATCAAGTGTTTCTCATTTCAAAGGCTGATCTTTAGTACATATTTTGAATCAAATAATCAACAACACAATGAATCAAGCCACAGAGACTTCTACTTGATGGCTGACATTTTCATGGTTTTATTAAATGTTTTACGTAGGTCGTAGGCTTATTAATTTATTTCATTGACTCAACGAATATATTCATTAAATAAACGAATAAACTCCTATTCCCATTCCCATTAGAGTTTTTTTTTTATTAAATATCAATATAAATATTTATTCCTCACTCGTTTATTCATAAACGTCAAAGTCTTCACTTTGATGAAACTGACATTTCGTTTAGTTCATTTTGAAAATAAATGACGTTTTTATAAAAAAAATCAATTTGGAAATGTGGACAGAAATTTTATTAAATAAATCTTTTGTCACTTTCCATCCCATATACATTTTCTTAAATTACTTTAAAAAAAAGGAGCTATATTATATTTCACATTGATCATAAATTTATCAAAGGACTATATGAATTCACCCCTGTGAATATTCCCCATGAACAAACTATCTCTTTATATACCCATCTAAATATCTTAAATACAAATATTATTATTTTGTGATTTATTTATGAACATTTATGATTTGTCACTTTCAGAAGTCAAACTAACCTAATTAATATCTTTTAATGTTTTCATAGAAAACTTTTTAATTAAAATAGTTTTAATAATTGAACAACTTTCACTCGACGTCAAAAATATAAACGAGAAGTTTTATCTTCAACAATTTGCAACTTTATGCGCCCCGTTTTTCTTTAAACTTAAATGGCTTCTTAACAAAACAGTTAAATTTTAAAGGTCGATGTTGAATGTGAACCACACCTAAACGTCAAGTTTTTTTCTGCATTTCATTTGACATTTCTCAATTTCAGACTAACTCAATTTGAACCATGGAAAGATTTCAAGCGTCGTCAATGGTCAGAATGGTGGCAAGAAATGGCAACAGTGGATGATCAATTTTCGAAGAAAATCATCTTCAGTAATGAGGCACATTTTCACCTCAGTGGATTCGTCAATAAGCAGAATTGCCGCATTTGGGCGAATGATATTCCAAGAGTGATTGTCGAAAAACCAATGCACCCACAAAGAGTGACTGTGCGGTTTATGGGCTGGCGGCATCATCGGGCCGTATTTTTTCCAAAATGAGGCCGGTCAGGCAGTTACTGTAAATGGTGTTCGCTATCGTGAGATGATAACGAACTTTTTATGGCCCGTATTGGAAGATTGGATGTGGACGATATGTGGTTTCAACAGGACGGTGCCACTTGCCACACAGCTAACGAAACAATGGCTCTTTTGCGCGACAAATTCAATGGCCGTGTTATCTAACGTGGTGGCGATGTCAATTGGCCGCCAAGATCATGTGATTTGACACCGTTGGACTTCTTTCTTTGGGGTTATTTGAAAGAAAAGGTGTACGTCGATAAGCCAGCAACAATTCAAGAGCTAAAGGATGAGATAATTCGGCACATTAACGGCATAGAACCTCAATTATGCCTCAGCGTCATCGAAATTTTGGACCATCGGATGGAGGTGTGCCGCCGAGGTCGCGGCGGCCATTTGGCCGATATTTTGTTTTTGATCCTGCGCTGGCGGCGGCGGCGCAAATCTTGTCAAATTAATCCGCAAAAAAAAACCAAAACAATTATTCCACGTACATACATACACATTTAGTAAATAAAATTCTTGTTGAAAAATAAAAACAATATTATTATATGTAAATATTGGCGATACGATGACTTAATATTAAAATGGTGGGCGGATATTTGCTTTATCGTGCCTGAAAATTTCTTCAAATACCGAAGATTTGTTCAGATTTTATCAACCTATATTATGACCGTCTCTCCACCCAACACTGTAACCCAAAGAGAACGCCTACGGTGCGCTGTCAGAAAATTGATTGAGATTTAAAAAAGAACTTAAGTCTGAAACATGCATATACATATGTATCTGACATTGTTTCTTATTTCTTCTAATTTCTTAAAAAATCAGGCATATGTAGGTATTGAAATTAAAAGTAAATGAATTTAAAAAAAAAAATTATCTGTCAAGATAAAAAAAAATGCCTCTAATATTCGTGTAGTTTAATAAAACAGTGAGTTATAATTATCAGCTGTTTTAAATATTATAAGTAATGATAACTTTGTTAAGAGCCTCTTTAATCCACCACCTCATGATTATTTACAAAAGCGCGGTATTGGATTATTAAAAATAAAATCATACCGTTGATGCCTGTGTCACTCTCATTCGAGGTACCATTTATTTTGAACGTCATCGGTCTTTTTGTAGATGAATGAGGTAGTTTAGTTGTTGAAGTCTTCTTTGGTGATATTGTTGTGTTTTTGACTTTGGAATTTCAATTTTGTTTTTATTTTAATATTATACACACAAATCAACAAGACGCCATAAAAAAATAGAACATGCAAAAAAAATTAATTATAAAATTATAAAAAAATAATAATTAAAAAAATAAAAAATAAAATTACATTTCATCAGTGGAAAAAATCAAAGCAAAAATATTTCTATGGAGGAATCTTTCTAGATATATTTTATATTTTGTCATTTTGCCGACAATTAAAAAAGTTAAATTTTTTTTTTGACGAATATCTCGTTTTTTTTTTTGCTTGTGGCGGATCAATTCTGAAGATTTTGTGAGGTCTGTTAAAACAATATTAAAAAGCCTTCTTTGTTTTATTTTTTTGAATGATTTAAGCATCTACGCCAAGAAAATTATAAGAGTTTTAAATTTTAATTTTTCCATACTCATTTACAAATCCACGATTCTTGCATTGAAATATTTTGCATTTGATTTTTGCCGTAAGTAGCGAAAGTCTTATTTGACCGGACTTTAAATTGAAAACCAATATACATTATGCAAATAATTTAATCAGAAGCAATATTTGATTATGTTAAAGCTTATGAGTTCCTTTACTTTGAAACTCTATGATTTTCTACCCAAAACTACACCAAAGTCTGTCAAAGTTCATATAAAAAAAAAAAATATAAAAATAAAATGTGTAGTTAGACAGAAAATCGCAGAGTATCAAAGTAAAGGAACACACCTAATATTCGACTCAGATTAAATTTGAAAATAAACTTTAAAATAAAATAAAAAAAAAAAATAAATAAAAATAAAAATAAAATAAACTTACGGTCTTCGACACACATCAGTCTATCGTCCATTAATGTAAGGCCTGTCGGACAAGCACAGGATATACGCGGACTGCGATCATTTATCCGTGGCGCTGGTAGGCATAAATGCGAACAATGCCCATTTACCGACTGACAGTGATTAATGCCGTCAGGCTGTCGGTAAGGATGGTAAACATGAACAGTCATCGGGTGTTGTAACTGTAGGTATATATAGAATGCACAAGTTAAAAATAAAACAAAAAATATTTTAAATTAATCGGATTTTTGTTTGGAGCATATATAGTAGATATACGTTATGTATAAGTATATGGAAATCTGTGAATGGCGCGGTAATGGGGAGAATTGTCCATTTCCATTCAAGCACACTTACCATATGAAGTGCTGTAATCGCCTCCACATCATGCCCATTGAATTTATTCGCTTTGAAAACAGTCTGTTTATCCCAATCGGTCCAATAAACCCAATCTTCAAATGTTGTTATCGAAAAGGGATGTCTCAAATATTCAGCTGAGTATAAAATCTGACGGCGTTGTGTTCCATCGTAGTTCGCTGACGAAATAACATTCAATTTTGCATCCACCCAGTAGATCCTCTTTCGTACTAAATCCAATGTGAGACCATTTGGCCACTTCACATCGTAACTGACAATAGTTTTGCGATGAGAACCATCCATACCGGAACGTTCAATGCGGGGATTTTTTCCCCAATCTGTCCAATACATCCATCTGTGAATAAATGACAATCGTTTTTTTTTTTTTGTTTTATAAATCGAAAACCTTCATTAAAATCGGCTTTAAATGCATTGTGATTGTGAGTAGATATCACAAGCTCTTACCCATCAATGGGATCCAATGCAATGGCACGTGGTATCTCGAGTTGGTCCTTTATAAGAACCATACCCATATTTCCATCGAAATTTGTCAATTCAATGGTACACTTGTACGTGTCAGTGAAATATATATGATTATAAATCCAATCAACTGCCAAACCATCAGCTGTTACTGAATGATCATTCAGAACCACAGTCTTGTCATTACCCTCATCGATTGGCGCCCTACAATAAACACAGACAGAGAGAGAATTGCAATTTCGAATTAGCATTAGATATAGGGCGATGGGTAAATTCCTCCCATCAATATAATAATATAATATGTTTGTATGTGTGTGTGTGTATTATTCAGTGTCCACCTACTTGTATATCCTTTGAGTGGTAACATCACTCCAGAATATCATTCCGGTGCGAAAGACAAAGTCCAATGCTGTCGCCGATTTGGTATCATTTACAATTGATGTCATTTCCATGTGATCTAGAGCAATTTTCCGGATATCATGGCGTCTTGCAAAAAGTAATGACGCATGTCCTTCGGTTGCTTTACAACGGGTGTGGTTTCCAGGGTCTCTCTTGTAGCCTGGTTCGCATTCACATTTAAAACCACCAATTTCATTGATACAGATGTGTGAACATGCACCCGGGTCATCGCATTCATTTATATCCTCACATAATTTACCATCGGTTAGTTTGTACCTAAACACGTATTGGATATTAATGAAATAGAAAATTTAATAAAATTAGTGAATGAAGAAATTTTGGTAATTAATTAGTATTTAAGGATTAAAGAAAAATAAATTAATTTAAGTTTATGGGTCAAATTATCGAAACCTTATTTCTGAGAAATTCTTGATATCGTGATTTCGATTTCTAAGAAAAGTCTCTTAAAATAGAAGATATTGTATATGGGAAACAATTGGAAAAAGCCTTGATATTTTTTAATTGGTCAACCGTTAAACTTGGGAAAAAATCGTTTACATATTTGCTACCCTTTATACATATTTTACTACCTACTTATATGTATACCTACTTAAAAAAAAGTCAATAATTTGTTAAATATGCAGTTATTCGAATAACATGGACAAAAGAAAGGTTTGTTCAAGGCAGGAAAAATAAAAAAAAGTTCATCTAGGTGCGTGGAGGTAGCACCGCCATTTTTGAGTTTGTAAAGAGGCGTTCCATATTTTTAGCGTGAAGTTAGCAACGCCATTTTCGATTATTAAAGAAAAAAAAAGTTGTGTTGTATTGTACTCAACTTTAAATATTTTTGAAAATTTCGCAAATTTGCTAATTTGAAGTTTTTTTTAAAAGCTTATAGGTGTGCTGTTTTGTGCTAGAAAATTGATACTGAGAACTAAAGAGAAATAAAATACGCATGTTTGCAGCTTTTACGATCGAAAGCAATTTTTGGATAAGTAGATTACCTGGCGGATTGGTACTCGTAGCAGGCAATTTGCTTGAAGAGTGATGACTGATGTGAGTTTGCTGTCAAGCACAAGTTGAGCACAATTTTTTTGTTTGAAAATTAAAAATATCGGTGCTAACTTCACGCTAAGGCGCTTCGCAACATTTGCATTCGGTTTTAAAAGCTGCAAATATGCAATTTTTTTTTAACTTTTTCGGTTCTTAGTATCATTTTTTTAAAAACACAGAACAGCACAACTTTGTTTTGTTGAAAATATTAATTTTGCAAAATATTTCATCCGTAAGATTTACAAATTTTTTATACGAATACGGCACAAGTTGAGCGCAATACAGCACAACATTTTTTTTTTTTTGAGAATCGAAATAGCGGTGCTCAATTCACATTAAAAATACGTAGGTTGGCCGGAGAAGTTATAATTATGCGAATTTTTTTTTTTTATTTTTTCGTTGCATGCCAAAACAAATTGAGCTTAAAACTGGGCAATTGTCACTTTTTTAATGGGCTCCTGGAAATTTTTTCAGAAATTATTTTTGGATAAAAAGTCAAAAATATTTGTTTTTGCTCAAAATTGGAAAAGAGACAAAAATTTTGGAACAAAGCGAAAAGTGTAAATAACTATGCCAGGCAGAAAAAAGCATGAAAGCGTAAGAAAAATTACGTCAGAATATATTTTGACCTCATTTTTTAAAATTCTAGTCGTAGCGTATTTTAAGCATTCATTACAGAATATTTTTTTTTTTTAAATCTCATACAATCCCTCTGCATGTTTTCTTAGACAACAGTATAGACATCAACATTAAATTTTTTTAGGTTTTTGAAAATGAAAAAAAACGGTAGAAAGTTTTTTGGAAACATTTTGGGAAAAAAGTCCACATTTTTTTTTTTTAATGACTTAAATTCCTCTTGCGTAATTACGAAGATCCAAAATAATTAACCTGAATTTTTAATCACTCAAAAAATACAATTAAGATAAATCTTCAAAAGATGATAATTTATTGCCACGAGTTATGATGGAAGCACTTACAGTTATAATAAGTGCATGCCGTATGGTATACATACATATTTATGAAATAATTGGGCAATATTCCATCATGGCAAAGTTATGGGTATACGGTAAAAATTTACAACATGTACAACAAATGAACTGCGACCTGCGTTATGTGTTTTAAAATTTCTAGAGCAATCATATAAATTTGTTTTAACTTTTTGGAGAATTAAAATAAATTATCCAATGAACAAAATTAAATAGAAGACACTACACAAAGTGAGTAGAACGCAGTTTTATATGCAACCAACAACTTTTCTTCGAACTGTCAAACGTTAATTCGCAATCCACAATATCTAGATGCATTCCACAAGCATGCGAATATAAGTCGCGTTTTATAATCCACGAAGATTCATATGGAACTTAACCATCTGGCTCAGGATCATTTTTCAACATGTGATCCTGCTCTCTATCTGGATTTTTAACACGTGTTGTATTGAAAAATGATCCTTATACAGATCCGTAGAAAATAAAAAACGGCTAGAAATTTCGTTTGAATTTAACCTCAAACACTCATTTTAATTGTTTATGCTTTATGACAATTCGCATTTGACAACTCATCTGAATAAAATATCAAAAATCGTGAATATTCGAAATTCGCACTTCACTGGTTGTATCTCATATGCATTGTGCAAGGCATTTAACAGTTATAAGTAAAGAGAGGAAGATCCGAAAAGCCAGTTACCGGTGGCTTCATCGTGTAAATCGAAAACGATCGGACAATATTTTTTTCACATCTGTAGAAAAAATTATAAGGATATTCATGCAACGTCGTAAGTTTACAAATTATGTAAAATAATAAGTTTAAGTTTTCATGAACGCCTTTTTTAATTCATTTGGTTAAATGCTGTGTAATTGAATCAGCTGTTCCTTAAACGGCAAATGATTTTCGAAATATGTAAGTATACAAATAAGCGTATTCAGATTTCGAATTTATTTTTAAATGGGGAATTTCTCCTAAACCAAATTGAAATCGAAGCCGAACGTCTCGGAACGGAAAAAATGTAAGATCCACCACAGAATTCACGTTTTTTTTTAACCCGACAGGAATTAGATGAGAAAATGATTTCGGGGCTAAATGTAAAACTGTAATAGTCGCAAACTCACGGCAGTGATCCAACGAGAATGAACGAATACAAGAAAAATTATATGGCGCACCCATAATGGTGGATATCTACTTTTCCTTCAGTTTAGTTCACTTTTGTTTTCGTTAGTAAAAGTTATTCCGAGCTTAGCTCCAATGAAAATTGGTGAAAAAGGTATCATTAAAATAAATAGTTCCTTTTACTTCGATGACAATTCGAAAAGCATTTCTTTTTGTTTATTCATATGGCCCTTATATGGATTAGTGTAAATAAACAATGCTGATCAATAATAGTAAGAAAATTTAGACGTCCTAATTATTTTTTTTTGTATAAACTACGTTTTTATTCACAACTTTTATCACCAACTAATCTCAATGCGATATAGTTACAGAAAAGGGCAGAGTTTATTTTAGTTCTCTGAGATAATTTATAAATCATATATCTGAACACGTCTAATTCTAAAAGTCACAATGACGTTTGTATAAGTTTATTCAAATAAATTTGTATAAGTTCCCGCAGCAAAATCCTTAGATAATTTTATCCAACTTGCGTAAACCAATTCCCATACAAAATTTGACAGTTCATTTACCAAAAGATAAACTTATCTAGTGTTTTACGACGTGACGTTGCATGAATTCCCTTAATGAGATCTATCATCAAAACGATATCGTTCGATCGGTTTTTGTTTTACGTGATAAAAGGCCCCATACCAGGTGTGAAGCTTCGCTGCTTATATTTATCTTCGAGAACTTCAGCACCTTAATGAAAGAATTTAGCAGAACTTGCTTATTGGAAATTAATTTTTGTGTTCGAAATTTTAATTCTCTACAATTTTTGTCATAAATTTTTTCTTCATAAACTTTCGTCTCTACGCACAAAATAATTAATTACTAGATACAGGAAAAAAAAGTGTACAATAGTTGCCTAGAACAATTTTTCGGACTGAAATCTAATTCCTCGAGGGAAAATTATTCAAATGTTTTCAGCTAAATTTTAACTCTTCAGCATGAAACAAATTGCTTAATTAACTTCTTCCTACAATTATAAATTACCTACATACATCTATTCTTCCAAAAACTGTCAGAATTAAAAATTTATGTAAATTGTTTAAAAAAAAAAAAAACAAAAATAATAATAAAAATATGTACATATATTTAAGAATATAAATCAACTTACCCATCATGACATTCACACCTGAAACTAACAGGTGTATCAACACATTTATGCGCACATCCACCATTATCCACACTGCATTCGTTAACGCTACACTTTCCTGCTGGTTCATCCTCACCATCGGGACAATCCTTTCTCATGTCACATACTTGCGAAAGTGGAATGCACATCCCGCCTCCGCAATCAAACTGGCTTGTTTGAGAGCATTCGGTTTGATTAAGTTTGCCGGTGCCTTTAAAGAAGATAAAACAAACAGAAATGCATTTAATATAAGAGATATGTATAGGTAGTATGAATTTAACAAAGCTGCCCATGTGCCCATCATGTGGAGCAGCCAGCCAGAGTCTATCCTTTTTTTTTTTAGCTCGTTTCGACTCTGTACTAAATATGTATAACAACAAAAATTCACCCTTACCACAGTTCAATTCGTCACTTTTGTCCGGACAGTCTGCTTCACCGTTGCACATCAAATGTCCTGGAATGCAACTCCGATCGGCACACTGAAATTGGTCCCCACGACATGTGACATTCAAGCAATTCAATTGAATTTCATCGTCTCCATCTGGACAGTCTCGTTCTCCATCACATACCCAGTTACGGTGCAGGCAAGTAATGCGATCCTTGCACTGGAACTCATTTTGTAAACACGGGGTAGCGATAATACGGGTGACATTCTGGCAACCCTACAATATGGAAGGGGGAGTTAAAAAAAAAAGAAATGAATGAATTATAAGTTCAACAAAGAGCTTTCCATCCTCCTATATAGGATGGGGATTAGCTTATATAGGGATTGTAACAATTTGGTTTTGGTTGGGATAAGAGGACGAGACCACCGTATTTCAGAGTTCTATATTCCCAAGGTGTTGATATGAAATATATTGACTTTTTGCCAAATATATGTATGTATGTATGAAATGCTATGTCCCTAAGGTTATACATACTAAAAGTAGGAATGCGTCAAAGAATGAGCTTCAAGCTTCGACTGGGTTTCTAAAAGTGATTTACCTACAGGAAAGATGTCAATGCACTATTTGCAATGCAATGGTTGTGCTATAAGCTAAAATGGAAATACTGGACAGATTTACCACCAACTGAAGAAAAAAAAAAAAACGAATTGATTGGATGGTTTATTATTGCAGGAAACGAAAAAAGTCAATTAAGTAAAAGCTATGTATGTTGTCTGTTTGACGAACTGAATTTATTGATTTATATTTTTTTATTAAAACTTGTGTTATTTTCGTGATTTTTACAATGCAAAAATATGCTTATAAAATTTTATGGTTGATATGAATATATATGGTGTAATTTCTTTTTGAGTATTCAGAAAAATTGGTGCAGCTGTGGAAGGAATGTGCTTCAGCCTTTTGGATAATAAGCTTTTCAGGATTTTTTTTTTTGAATGAATTATAGTTTCAATCAATTTTCAATTAAAAATCGACAAAAATCATCTAAAATAGAATAGTTGATATTTTTGCACATTGTTAGTGTTTATGGTTTGGCAGACATTTTGAGTGAAGCCTTTCGGACAACGCTGCCACATATACAACTCCAATTTCTGCCAGGTAAATATTTTGCGTTTGAAATTTTGGTTACTATTCTAGAAGCAATTATATTTCACCCAAAATGTATGTACATAAATATTATAATCAATTTTTTTTTTTTTTTGAAAATGTTTTTAATAGTTCTTCAGCATGTTTATTTTTACAAACTCTATAATAAGATAATGGAATCACGAATGACAGACGATTTAAGTAACGCAATATCTGTGGTCTTTGCGTTTTTTCACACTCAAAATATTGAAAATGTATCAATTGCAGATGATTCCTAAAATGTCTAATAATAAAAAAGCATGAATTTGAAGCCGTCTGTCAAAAAATGTTCCCACATTTCCATTTTTTCTATTTGGCAATGAATGCAGCTAAAACCGTAATTTTTTTTTCACGATCGAAAATAAAAGATATTTGTTGCTCAATTTCAGCAACTGATGGAGACTGATGGGTTCGTATCTTTCTTAAAGAAAAACCTAAGCTGTGATTTATTGAGATTGTTTGTTCACGATCGGTTGATAGGAGTTGATAGCAGTAAATATCACACCGTTGCGTTGTTCCAGCGATAGAAATTTTTTTTGAGCCAAGTTTAGGAACGGCGGCGGCGGCGTTTTGCTGAACCCTCCAGCCGAAGATAAATACGAAACCTTAAGGAAGAAGCTTATTTCACGATTCACTGACTCAGATCATCATCGGTTTCGCAAGAAATTAGCCGATAAAATTGAAGAACTCAGTGAAATATGGCCAGTTTTTAGAGTTAACACAACAAAACCGCAACCTCATGAGAATTTGGCTTCGAAAAAGTAGAAGTAGGGGTTTTAGTAAATATATGACAGCACATTTTGCTTATTTGTATCATCGTTAGAACGGATAAAATGTAATAAATTGAAGAGTTACTTGCATATTAAATGTTTTACCGATAGGTCAGGCACACCTGGGGCATTATCCACTGGCCCTAGCCTTAATAATTGTCATCAAAGGAAAGAGCGAGTCACAAATCTCAAATTTCGGAAATAAGGACCTCGTATTTGATCTCGGGCCACGACATTGATCCAAAGCAACGTTGCGTTATAGATCAGAAAACGTCCATTACATCCCTCATCAAAACTTCATCGACCGAGGTAACCAAAAATATCAATAAAAAGATATCCCCGGATCTACTCTATTAGTTCAAAAATCAAGAATATGAATCGTCCTACCAGCAGCAATAAAAGCTTAATATACTAGGTCATATGCCTTGGTAAATCTAGTGCATATGGTCCGGAAGCAAAATAGAGAGTGGAGATCTAATAATAATTATCGGTTAATCAACGCCAATTCCACTTCAGAATCCTAATCGATTTCCTATACCTCATTAACAGGACTTAGAAGACAATCATTTTTTCAACGTTAAACTTTTCTTATTAGATAACTGATATACCAATGAAATGCTTCTTTTACTTCGACAGTACAGCTAGAGATTATTCTCAACTTTCCAGCCCTGGACGTGTACATAAGGTGTGCAGCAGCCAAAAGTGCATTTGGACTTAAGGAAATGGACTCTTGGGAGCACAGCAATTATTGTCATGCGTCTATATGGCAAAGTTATGTCGGACTTGATGTGACCACCGACTACATACTACCCGTAATAGATTTTAGGAAAAACTTCTTGGTTTTAATACCCGAAAGGTATTGATGGGAACCCAATACTCGGTAAACAGGTCACCCCCTGATGGGTCAAAAATGGAAGAAGGAACAGGAGCTGGAGTGTTGTGCGAAACTCTTAATATTAGAGTCCTAGATGAGTGTAGTGTCTTTCACTGGAAAATACTGAGCTCGTCAGAGATCACATTCTTCGTGGATAGCCAAGCTACTATAAAAGCAATAAACAGCGAGACTATAAGATCCAAGGTAATAGCAAAATGTCGAGTAATACTGAACAATATTTGTAAATTTAACCAAGTCCAAACTGTGCTGGGTTCCTGGACATAGCAATATAGCAGATGCACTGGCAAAGAAAGAGTCAATGTCAAATAGAGACAATAGTAGCCAAATGGATATGGGACCAGACGTCCCGAATGGCGTGATCAAAAGGAAGATAGAGCTAATAACAAAAGAGCAAATAAATAACTCCTGGATATCCAGGAACGATTGTGTCATCTCTAGAAGCTTATGGCCTAGAATTAACGAAAAAGAAACTCGGTATATTTTATCGTTGAGTAAAAAGGATATTAGCATCCTGATAGGTTTACTAACGGGCACAATGGCCACAAGATTGGATATTTACGCATCCGATTTCTGTAGGAACTGGCAAGATGTTGAAGAAATAAAAACCATTAAACACCTGCTCTGCGACTGCCCAAAACTCTAAACAAATCGCCTCCGTTACCTTGGAAACAGGTTAATTGGAGAACTGGACGATCTAGCGCAGGTCTCAATTGCAAACATGAGGAAATTTATAGAAAGCACGGGTCATCAGGTCTTGAACTTGACTTCAAGTAAACCAGAAGCGAGACGAAAAGCTGCAGTAGTTTTTAAAAGGTACCTACTTCAAAAAGCTTAAATATTATAAACTGTCCTGTTCTTACAGAACACTTGACACCTTATTCAGTTTCATAATGTGAAATAACAATGCAGCACGAATGAGGTACGACTCTTCATCACAAAAACACAACTTGGATCATCCTGGCATACGTGCAACTGTAAAATTGGTTACAGAATGTTTCCTTTGGCCATCTACATATTTACAAGAATTGTCAATCCTGGACATGTGGCAATTAACTTAAAGCTTGGAACCATATTCGTACTTCAATTTCAACCTTTCAAACTGTTAACCAAAATCTCTTAGAATGAAATGTTGTTAGTAAATTTAGCCCAAGGGTGATTGTTTAAAACTGAAGTTCGATAACAAAATAATTCTGCACCATGTGTGGAAACATATTTTGTTGGACTCTCAATCAATAATTTAACTGACATTAAATCCATCAATAAACAAGATTATTTATATTGTTGAAAATACATTTGCAGTTAGTTTTTTCCTAAAAATCTTTCGAATCTTCTATTTGTAAGCATCTGACGTTACTATTACTTTGGGTGTTTCATTCAGTCCATTAAATTTCATTTCACTTACGAGGCACATTATTACGTGTACATATGTATGTAGGTATAATGTAGGTTTATCTTAATTTATACTTCAAAGAAAAAAATAACCTAACATAAAATTTGAGCTGTGTGATATGCTATTAACTTAAATGAAAGCGTTAACTTTTTTTTTTTTTTACAGATTTTAACCTTAATCCAACAAAACCTTCAACATTGCCTATTTTGTACGAAAATCAAGTAAGAAACATATGGATTTTTTTTATAGAAGTTTTATCGTCTCAAATATTTTGAAAGAGGCCCCGAGGTGGTCATTTTAACCATCAAAAAAAAAAAAAAACAGAAAGAAAAAGAAAAACACTTATTTCTATTTAAGTTTAACTTTTTTGCAACCTACACGGGTTTTGAATTTGGCATTGAACAAAAACAACAACAAAAAAAATATTTCCTTCACATTACAAAGGATCCTCAAATTCCCAACACGTTGGGTGACAATTTTTTACGACTTTGAAATTAAAGTAAAAGACCCACACAGGACACGAGGACACAGGTGAAATTAAATCGATACCAATAAAAAAAAAGTACAATATAAATCCTTTAACTGGCCATCCTACTCTGTTGATTAAATGCTTAACCTTATAATATGTATGTATGTATGAATTTGCAGTCGGAAAATTGAATCGACAACGTAACATTTTTTACCACTCTTCGCTTCTTAGCTTAGAGATAGAGTGTGGTTTCTTGAAGAACTATCTATAACTGAGTACACAGATCCTACAATATTGGTATACAAGTATCTATTGTTTTGTTGTAAAACTTTAATACTAAGGCATAATCAAAACCCTTTATTCAAATAACTGAGTCGCTTTACGCTCAAATAACGTTGGGAAATATTGACAACTTATTGCCAAAGTGAGCGCTGTGTAGCCTCAACAGTACGATTTTTGAAAAGAAGTTTTGGCCAAAATGAAGCACCCTACTGCACTACACAAGTTTGTGCAAAAAGTTCGTGAGACTGGTATGCTAGTGGACAACACTCATGGTCCCCGTCGTCGCGTCGTCGTACGGTGCTCACAGAAGAGAATGTGGATTTTGGAGTGGTGGCATCATTGGACCATTTTTCTTCGAAAATGAGGCTGGGAACAATGTTTTGGTCAACAGTGGGCGTTACAGAGCCATGTTAACCGACTTTTTTTTTACTGAAATTAAAGACATGGATTTGGACGACCTATGGTTCATGAAGGATGGCGCGCCATGCCACACTGCCCATGACACAATCGATGTTTTGCGCACCTAATTCCCATATCGTGTTATCAGCCGTCTTGGCAATGTCAATTAGCCGCCTCGAAGCTGTGATTTGACCCCTTTGGACCCCCTTTTTTGGGGAACCGTAAAGGACTTGTGTTATGCCAACAATCCGGAAACGATTCAAGCACTTAAGGCCAATATCATCCAAGAAATCCGTGAGCTAAAGCTCGAAACCATCAAAAAGGTCTTGGAAAATTGGAGAGACAGAATGCGCTACTGCGAAGACAGCCGAGGCAGCCACTTGAACGACATGGGAATGTTTGCTCTTACTAATAAAGCCATTATACATGGAAAAATGTAATTTTGTTCATTTTATTGTATTTAAACAAAAAAAAAACTTGTAGATATTTGGCCCAACCTGTGTGTACATATGTACCTATCAATGAATGTATATCAAGAATACTTTAAGAAAGGCTTTAGTTTTCAATCGCTCCTTCCCTTAAAGATATTATTAATTAATTAAAGATAAACAAAACTTTGTATACTGATTATTATTTTCGTATGCTGCAGACATCAATCAGAATCAGCACGTCTTTACTACTCAAATTATCCTCGTTCCTACAAAAAGGCCCTATAACATTGCTAATTATTATTTCATCATTTTATAAATAGTTAAACTTTATATTGATCAATTTTCTGGACGAAACAAACAAAATATTCGAAAAAGTGCTAAACAGTAAACTTGTTATGCAACGGGTTTGACCTTTCATTTAGCTAACCATCTCCTTACAAATAGATCTTCCCATCTATATTTAACAGTTCTAATTTATTATAATCTTAAAATATAAATATCTGAACAGGAAAAAAAAAACAAAAATTGTATGGCGCCCAACGCAGGCACCAACTCCTGAACTACTACTTCATAAAATCTTATTTCATACATGAATAAGGATATCCTTTCAATTCTAACAAAAAAAAAATATTATAGATACCAATAATCAAAACTGTATAGTAAAAAGTCACGTCTCTGCAAGTCTCAAGTCCTACATATATATAATATGCAATCCTTATAACTTGTCCTACATTTGACACTTACCGTTTCATCTGAACCATCATGACAATCATAATCTCCATCACAATGCCATTTTTTTGATATGCATGACCCATCGGCACATGTATAATCAGTTTTAGAATTGCATTGACTCGACGGACAATTCTTCTCATCACTGCCATCTCCACAATCATCATCACGATCGCACATCCAGCGTTTTTGAATGCAACGGCCATTTCCGCATGTGAATTCATCTGTTCGGCATGTTTCATCTAAGCGAGAAAAATAAAAAAAAATATATACATAGTTATAATATATAGGATTCGTATTTATTTGGTGTTTTTTTGTGCTGTTATTATGATGAAAGATGAAAGTACAAGCATAATAAGTAAAACAAAATTTGTGTATTGTTACTTGTTACTGTTAGTATGGCCAAGAGTGTTTTAAGCATGCAACAAAAAACCCTAAAAGCAATGAAAACCCTGAACTAACATTATACACAATGAGTAGAGAGGTTCTACTTGTAGGTACATACATATATAGGCACTTAAACAAAAGAATATACAGCAAAACTTCATCATGTGTATGTGTATACATGTAAAGGGTGGTTAAATTTTAAGGGCCGATGTTGATTTGGAATAAAACACAAATTATTTAGGAAGTTATTGTCATTTCTTTTTATTATGATAATATTGGTATGGTTTAATTATGTATGGAACAAAATATTGGCCAAATGGCCGCGGCGACCTCGGCGGCACACCTCCATCCGATGGTACAAATTTTCGATGACGCTGAGGCATAATTGAGGTTCTATGCTGTTAATGTGCCGAATTATCTCATTCTTTAGCTCTTGAATTGTTGCTGGCTTATCGACGTACACCTTTTCTTTCAAATAACCCCAAAGAAAGAAGTCCAACGGTGTCAAATCACATGATCTTGGCGGCCAATTGACATCGTTACCACGTTAGATAACACGGCCATTAAATTTGTCGCGAAGAAGAGCCATTGTTTCGTTAGCTGTGTGGCAAGTGACAAGTGGCACCGTCCTGTTGAAACCACATATCGTCCACATCCACATCTTCCAATTCAGGCCATAAAAAGTTCGTTATAATCTCACGATAGCGAACACCATTCACAGCCCATAAACCGCACCAAATAGTCAATCTTTGTGGGTGCATTGGTTTTTCGACAATCACCCTTGGATTATCATTCGCCCAAATGCGGCAATTCTGCTTATTGACGAATCCACTGATGTGAAAATGTGCCTCATCACTGAAGATGATTCTCTTCGAAAATTGATCATCCACTGTTGCCATTTCTTGCCACCATTCTGACCATTGACGACGCTTGAAATCTTTCCATGGTTCAAATTGAGTTAGTCTGAAATTGAGAAATGTCAAATGAAATGCAGAAAAAACTTGACGTTTAGGTGTGGTTCACATTCAACATCGGCCCTTAAAATTTAACCACCCGTTATAATCATTCATCACGATTTACGACACAGCAGCGCCAGAGCGCAAAACACTACTTCTCCTTTAGGAGTAGATACTCCCAGCACAATCAGACAATAAATACACAAAAATGCAGCCAGCAGCAACCCTCTCCCAAAAAGCAACATATCAGGATAACCTTATCCAATAGGACAAAGGCTTTCTGAATATGTGCTGTGCCAGTGAACGAAAAAATTAAACTTTCATACGAGGAAACGAGGTGCTTTGGCCGATTTACCGTTACCATATACATATGTATATGTAAATATATGTATGAAAATAGCTGTAAAGAAGTAACACGTCATATAAAAAGCAGTTAACTTATGTAATTAGACACACTAAAAATAAAAAAGTATTTAATTGAGGTCAATACTTATACATTTCTTTTATTTATTAAATTATTTAAATTAAATAAATAAATTTAATAATTTGAAAAAAAAAACTTCAAAAAAATAAATGTTAAAATGTTTAAAATAGGGTGGTATTCATGCAATGATTTAAAACAAAATAATAAGTCTACCATTGTGTTATGTTTAAATATTTTTTGAGAAATGATTCACACATTTTTTTTTCAAATTCCTCAAGCATTTTGCTGCAGAAAAATAACTAAATTTTGTTGATAAACCTAACCAAACGTTATTGTGACTTTTAAAATTAAAGACAAAATTTTTCATACAAGGTGGACCAAATACAAGTGTCTTTTTAAAAATGCAATAAAATGAACAAAATTAAATTTTGTCCATGTATTATGGTTTTATTAGTAAGAGCAAACATTCCCATTAATTATGGAATAACACAACCTCGTTCAAGTGGCTTCCTCGGTGGCTTCGCAGTAGCGCATTGTGTCACTCCAATTTTCCAAGACCTTTTTGATGGTTTCGAGCTGTAGCTTACGGATTGCTTGGATGATATTGGCCTTAAGTGCTTGAATCGTTTCCGGATTGTTGGCATAACATCGGTCCTTCACGGTTCCCAAAAAAAAAAAAGTCCAAAGGGCTCAAATCGCCAGCACCGAGGCGGCCAATTGACATCACCAAGCCGTCTGATAACACGATTTGGGAATTAGGTGCGCAAAAGATCGATTGTGCCATGGGTTGTGTGGCATGGCGCGCCATCCTGCATTAACCAAAAGTCGTCTAAATCCATGTCTTCATTTCAGTAAAAAAAAAAAATTGGTTAACATGGCTCTGTTACGCCCTCCGTTGACTGAAACGTTGTTCCCAATGATGCGACAGTTACACCTTTTTTCAATATAAAATCCAATTGTTTCACGAGTTCAAAACAAATGATCCAAACGTACGCATTCCGTATGCTCAACGTTTTCAAGAATCGGATAATATCACGTTTTTCTGATTTTAACTAGCCACCACATTCGCCCGATTAAAAGACTTTACATTTTTTTTCTTAGGTGCTACCTAAAAAGTAAGGTGTATAATGTATATGTCAATAAGCCAAAAACCATGCAACAGCTTAAGTCAAATATCCAAGAAGAAGTAAGAGCGCTGAGACTTGAAATTCTAAGAAAAGTAATGGAAAATTCTATTTTTTTTCCATTTTTAGACCTTTTTTTTTAATGAATTTGCCTTTAATGAATTTGCCTCTATTTTTGACCCCTCTACAAAAAACCGTTATCAATTTTTTGCGTCTAAGTTATAGTATAATCTCCCCCAAAAGTTTTTTCCCTGCTTAACCTTATCCTGTAGTGTCCGACCGAAGGTCGATTTTCAGCCGAAGCCGAATTATTAGGCTGAAAGAAAATCTTCGGCCGAAGCCGAAGCCGAAGCCTAAGGTTGAAAAAAGTCAAGAATTCATCTTTCCAATTGGATAAAAATATTATTTTTATTAAAATTTATTGCTTAAAAAACATAAGACAAATAAAATAAAAATAACTAATAACTAATTAGTAATTATAAAGAAAAAATAAATAAATAATTCATTTTTAGTAATAATTTTTATGATGGCACACATGTGTTTTGAAATTTTTGAATACCTACCGAAGAAAAGATTGCAATCTTTTCTTCGTTATTCAAAAATTTCAAAAATTGAAATTTTTTCCGGCGCCTAGTACGATGCTCGATATAATAAACAGATTCTTCGGCTTCGGCCAAAACTTCGGTCTAAAATGCCGAAGCCGAAGGTTTGGCCGAATGTTGTTTTTTTGGCCGAATTCGGCCGAAGCCGAAGCTTCGGTCGGACCCTATTATCCTGTTCTTGAAATTCTTAATTAACTTTAATTTGAAAATATCTACATCGGCCAAATTCCTAAACGCATATTTGCAAAGGAAAACGCATGCAAAGCAAATTTAAAAAGCAAAATATTTTTTACATTACAATTTAAATGCATTTGCATTTCCGCAAGAAAATAAAAATCAACAACATTTTGGGACAATCTGCTTTGCAGGGATGTTAACGTTTGCATTTTGAAACTTATCTGCTTAGCATAATTTGCGTAAGTTTTGCGTTTAAGAATTCGGCCATCTATAACTTTTATGTCTCTAACCAAACGAACCGTAATGTAAAATATATCTTAGCTACATACAATCACATATGTATACATATAAAAACTTCTTACCATGTTTGTTAAATGAATTTTCACTCCGAATAAAATACTCTGCAGTCATTTATTAAAGCAGAAAAAAGTACCTACAATGTGCATACATATACATATGTACATAGATATTATATGTGACTAGGATTTGTTTTCTAAGAAATCTTATTTTAGAAAGAAAGGTCAACAAGTCTTGGCTCTTTAAAAACTGTTTTTTTTTTTAAGCGTTTTGTTTATACGATGTTTTTTTCACACTTTGTTTTGCATTTTTCAAACCCAAGGAATATATGTATGTATGTATGTATGTATAATGTACATATGTAGCAGGTAATGAAAACAACAATTTTTAATTCGTATAATTTGTTAATCTAATTGGAACACGTACAAAAATATAATTAAATTTTTAATAAATGCTATGCAATCTTGAATGCAACCCTTGGGCCACATTAACTATGACAACCGTATAACATTAATTTAGTATTATTATTGTGCATGATATGGAGGCGTGTATGTATGTACAATGTACATATTTGTATATACTACATAGTGCATTGTAGAATTGAGGGTATGTTTTATTTTTCAATTTATTCAAACTGGCAAAACATTCAAATTCGGACACATTTTTAAAATCATGGAAGTTCGTTTTTTTTTTCTATATATGTATGTATATCAGGTATTATAATTATCATATATTAAAAAGGCTTGCTTAGAATTGAAATATTAGAAAGAATGAATCAGTGCAGCTACACTAAATTCGCATTTAAGTCGGTATTCAGAAGCACTAAGTTTTAGGTTTTTATTCCCTTTACAATAGATACGGTTGTTGGTGTACAATATATATATTTATTAGACTATTGTTCTTAAAAGTCTATTTCCGAAAATCAATGTGTGTGGGCTAGGTGCTTTCTAGATTTATGTAGGTAGGTTCAATCTAATTAAAACAAAAATGGATGCAAAGTATGTCTGACCTATTTTAATTTTAATTCGTACCGTCTGAGCTTTGAAGTTTTGCATGAATATTACAAAGGATATTTTTTTTTTATCGAATAAATGGCTTATTGCGAGAGTCTATTCAAAATAGAATTACAGTCGAATAGACTTAAAATCTATTATAGGTATCGTTATTGCGAATCTCTAATAGAATAGATATTTTTCTTATCGACTTTGTTTAAGAATAGAAACGGTAAATAAACGAACTTGATCTTATATGATTCAGAGTTATAATAAAAAATTTCATTAAAATTTGTTCAACAGATAATGAGAAAACCCAAAAAATGGTTCTATGAGAGGTACCATTTTTAAACGATAGATACGTTTTTTTTTTAATAATATGGTAGGTCGTTTTGATATAAGTTCACACATAGTTGATCAATAAGTTGATCAAAATAATAGGAGCCGTTTTTGAAAAAAATGAGATTTACAATACCGGTTTTTAAAAATTTGTATGGGAGCTACCGTTGTTTTTGGTTATAGGAAAAAATTGTATTTAATATCTGCTAGATAATGTTAATAAACTGCTGGATGCTAAGTTTAATAAAAATCGACCAAGTCGTTTTCGAATTATTAAGTTCTCAAAAAAAAAAAATTTTTAAACTTTTTATAAAAATCAAAAAAAAAAAATAAAAATACATTTTGGTACACATTATTTTTAAAATTAATGTAAACATTCTCTATAAAAAAAAATTGATCAAAATCAATTGAACCGTTTTTGAGAAAATCAAAAATCAAAAAAAAATGGTTCTATGGGAGGTTACAGTTATTTTTGGTCTTAAAAAAATGAAAAAAAAAGTGTGGCGGGAATGCTAGGTACCAACTTTAAAGAAAATTGATCCACCCATTTAGGCTACAGCCGAAAGGACAGACAGACAGACAGAAATGCGAGAACCACTTTGTTCGACTTTGATATCATCGTAATTTCAACTTTGATCAAAATCTCAAATTCGATTTTTTTTACGAATACATAACTTGCCATGTAGGTAGTACCTACATATATATCGCAAGTAAAAAATAATGGTTATATGGGAGCTTGTACCAATTCGGATAGCCTCAGCAGTGATAGAACCTCAGTACTTGGGAGCAGATTTGTAAAAAAGTGAAGAAAATCAAAAATTTCCGGAGTATACTAAGACGGAAGAAAAACTCAAGTTTTAAACACTGTTGGTCTTATTTATAAACGTTGTCTAACTTTAGACAACTGTCCAACTTTGGAAAATGTGTTCAAAAACCTTGTTTATTGTTATCTTATATAGCTGCCTAACTTAGATACAAGAATAGATTGTCTTAACCGTGAATAATGTGATATTTATTTTTATTAAATAAAGCATATTCCCACCAATTTGAAAATAGTTAGACAGTGTCTAAGTAGACAAAAATCTAATAAATACGACTGTGTATTTTTAACAAAAAAATTACTTTAACAAAAATAAAAATAAAAAAAAAATAAATAACATAAATTCCATTCGATTCAGATCGGAATTTTAGAATTTTAGATTCAAACAGTCAAAGTCAGAGTTGGTTAGAAAATTGAATAACATATCAGAACTGTAATTTCCAATGGCTGAAGAATTTTTTTAATTTTTCAGTGTGGAAAAAACGGAGTAGATCTCAAAAAAGCGTAGTGGAGAAGTAGATTTATTTATTTCTTAAAATTAGACTAAGTTTACTCCGATTGGAGCTAGGTTTCAATGCTGCTGCTCAGCCCTAATGCGACAATTTTGTAGAAATGAGGCCTTAACGTTGACAAAAATTCTGAAGAAAGTCAAATTAATATCAGTGTTCCTTATTAATTCTTTTCCTGATATTTGCATAATTTAAGTTATGGGTTCAATACCCTAAAACCATTTCATGATAAAAAAAAAAAATTAATATCATCTTTAATTGGAAAGCCATAATAATTTTTAAATGGTTCGTTGGTTCGCTTGTTTTTATGAGGAAAATGTACCTTATATTGTTCTGTTCACGAACCACCCCACAACATGGTGCAAAAAAAAAAAAAAACATCTAAAACAAATTAAATTAATTATCTCCATGTACCCATAATAAATGTTTAGGCTTTTGCACGCCTATTTTATTATAAAATATAATAAAAAAAAGTAATTACCTCTAAATAATTTTTGGTTTCAACTTAATTGATTTTTTTTTTGTTGGTCGATGTTTCCCAATTTATGTTTGTTTTATTATTTTGTCTAGGCTTTACATAAATTTGCGCGAAACCATGGGTATTGATTTTTGTATTTATATAAAGTTTAAATTTTAAACCACCAACCAATAATATATAATTATTATAAAACATTTAATAGAATAAAAATGTGTCAGAAGCATAGTTTTCAATTAATGCAATCTATATGTTAATTGAATGTTGAACTAATTGAATAGTTTTTAGTTCTTGTGTATAGACAATAGACATGCGTGTTTTATTTAATTTAAAAAAATAAATTTACAATTAAAAATTTAAGAAATATAATGGTACTTAGTTTTTTTTTTGTTGGTTTCAATTAGCTTTAGGAATGAAAATAATTTTTTTAATTAAAGTATTTTGGCTTTTAGAGGTAAACAAAACTAGAAATGTGGGATGAAATTATAAAAAAAAAATATTTTAATTTAGTTAGAATTAAGTTTAGGTTAAGTTGTAAATAATTACTAAACAACTATCACAATTAAGTTGTTTTAATTTTGTTTTTTTCTTTTTTCTTTAAAGGCAATTGTGACAGTTAAAAATTTTTGCAATAAAGCCTTATATGTATATTCCTGACAACGAAAACTTTGCCAGATTCTCGCAAAATTAAATATTTCACGACATCAACAAAAAAATCTCAACATTATTGAATTTATACTCTCTGTCTATCTTCAGAGTCTACAGAGGATATTTAAGCGAGAAGCTCCTCTCTGTGCATTCACCTACCATAGACGTCAACAATAAGTTGCCCCAATATCACGACATCATGTCCAATATCGCTACCAGCCAATTGCATCAGAAATAGCGTGAGAAAATGCTGTAGCGTAAAACAAGATCAGTCAGGAAACTATAACATTCCACGAGAAGAAGATTCCTCGTATAGAAAGAATGAGGCATAGTCTCCTGGCTGAAGATGATAGAAGAGTTTTGCGATCAAAATACACCCTGAGGTAAAACACATAGATGCTAGTTTTAAGACTCGAAGAAAAAAAAAACCTAATCAACGAAGAACAGGAAATATAATAGATTATTTCAAGTAGTATTTCCAACAGCTGCTAAATGTAGAGCTAGTGAAATGGCGAGAAAAAGACCCGACCTTAAAAAAGACCCAATTCCACCACCCAGTATACCTAGAAAATTAAGCCTACATTTAAGTTATAAAAAATCTTAAGAACAACAAGGCCGTCTGTTCTAGGCTTCAAAAGCAAAAGACCAATGAGTTTCAAGCCGAATCATTAAGCCCGAGCCATATTTATCTCGAGTTTGATGTGTCGTGGTGTAGTATGTTGTGTTTTTCTGTGGGAAAGATGAAATAGTGCTCGGAGAAGACAATACAAAAATTGCGGACGCAAAAATTTAAGTTTGCAACTAAAAACTCTGATTATTGTGCATAGTCAATCCACACGAGATAAGTCGCTTAAATCGCCAGGAGCTCTCTCTATATGGGAATGGGCCAGACTCGAGATCTCGGGCAAACTCATTTACACAACTAAATGTTGTTATTTAAAAAATTATAAGTTTAAATATGTGAAACTAGGGAATAGCTTTTCATCAGAACTATTTCAAATAAGTGCAGTACATTTATACAGGGTTTCAGGAAGGAGATGCGCTCTCATATGATACTTTCTCAGTCTCTTTCTGGAACAAATATTGTGTAGGCGTTAAAATGGAAGACACTGTCTTTAACAAATACGTCCAACTACTTGTGTATGTGTTGTTGTAAAACTCCGAGATGTGGATATTCTAAAATTAGTCGGTAAAACTTGAAAATCAGCAACATTGGTGAAATTCCTAAATTTTTTATATTCATAATACATTTTGATTCTAGAGTGTTTCTTGTATAACAGTACTTTGGGTGGTAGTTTTCTGTATAGCTTTCGCAACTCTAGTAACTTAGGGAAGTCCGTTTACTAAATACATGGCGGTAAAAGTATACACGGAATGAAACAATGTTACTAGTAAAGCAATGCTTTTTGGCTCTACGTGCATATTTTTCGATAAGCAGAAAAGGACAGCTGATACTATGTTTTTTTTTTTTCAAATAAAAAATATTTGGTCCTGTATTCGTGGAGAACAAATTGAAGAGGAGATACAACCGCAAACTCAAGGAGTTTTACCAATTTTTGGATGCAGTCTCATAAATCAAAAAACTAAATTGGTTTAGGTCAATCGACTTAATTAGACTCGGCCATATCGAGCGAATAGACCAAAAATTCTTCAACCAAGAGAGTCTTTGAATTCCAGCCCCCAGGTGTCAGGCTTATAAAAGAAAGACAAAATTTCCATTTTAGACACCAAAATATTGCGATTAGTCTAGATGACTGCACTGGAAGCATCTAGCTCGGAATAGTAAAAGATGCGGGTCGTGAGCCTGTTAAGTATACCTAAGTAAATTAGGTAATGTTTATGTGGTGCAATGCAATTAGACCGGCGGCGCGGCGGAAATAAAGCCCGTGGGTTATATTTCCCAAAAGCAGTGGCAATAAGACTCACCACAAAAAAGCATTAACAAGCGCGGGAGTTAATGCCTTTCTGAATTGGCATTAAGAACCATATTTTTAATATGATTAAATAACTCATATGATTTAGTTTAACTTTATATACTGTTGTCTAAGAAAACTATTAACATTGGCGCCTGCCTGACGACTGAACATATCCTAAGCGACGCAACGGAGTTGCGCAAGCCGAAGTTAAAATCCTTGAAACCCCCGAAGCGGGCCATAACCAAGGTATTGTTGTCCAAGAAAACTGTCCACAAACTCCAAAATCGTTTTATTTATTTTTTTTTTCTATATTCTTTGAATTGAAATCTACATAGAAAAAGGTATCAAAAGCCACAGGTTTTCTTTCCATTTCAAAAAGGAAAGGTTGTTATTTTCTTTTATTTTTGGTAATAAGACCCACCGGCGACGTTAGTTCCGCAATGCTTATTGCACTGCACCTGTTCCACCTGTATCCACTCACAAAAAAAAATATCTAAGGACAAGTTAATTTCTCAGTTAATTTAAGTTAAAAAAATCAAATTAAATTTGTAAACAGGCCTTGGAAACTCCAGAGAAAAGGAATGTAGGCTACAGATTTCTGGATTTTTTTTTACTGAAACATTTAAAAATAATTAATGGAAATTTAAGGCAATTTTTTATTTCATAACTCTTAAAAAATACGATTAAAGAAAAAAGAAATATGAAAAATGTTTCGATATACCTAAATTTACTGAAAATCTATCTATATAGGTACTCAAGACCACCCATCGCCATCGCTTTAATAATAATTTTTCAATTAAAATTAATTAATGATCTAAGGACATCTTAACTATTAATGATATATTCTGAAAATTGTCGGATCGAAAACAAAAATTCAAATATCTACCTACAACAACAAATTTATACAGCATCATTTCACAGCACAACAAACTTACGTATACAAAATTAAAAATTAAACTGAGAATATGACATCAGTCAGTTTAAAACTGAATTATAAAAGTGGCCATTACCAACAAACAGAATTATTATTATATTTCTCCATTTATCTGCGTCCTAATATCCGATATCCGCCAGTTTTTTTTATATGTATAAAGAGAGGAACGAAGTATAGGGAGATATAAATTCATATAACATCTAAGGATATACAAAATCACCATCAACAAACACAACCAACAAAATACAACTTTTAACTGAAAAACTTTTGCTCTTCTTTTCCTCCATATATTCTTGACAAGTTGTCCAAGGAAATAAATCTTATTTCAACTTTTTCTTCATTCATATTTTTTTCGTGTCAAAATTTATTTTTTCAAGAAAAAAAAATATATATCTATTGAGTCTATATCACGTTGCAATGACAGATTTTTTCTTTTTTAATATTTAAAACTTATTCTTTGCCTTTTAAATCCAAGAGAAGCCAGCCACCAGCCTTAAGGATCATTTGCACTTGTGATGTTTTTCTCTTCCCAAATGTCATTATTTTGTACATTTTTATCAAATTTAAAAAAAAAGTTTATTTTTTTTTTTTGGGTACCAAAGAAAGAGGAACAAAGCAATTTCCATGAAACCCTAGACTAGAGACATGATTTTTAAAGATTAATAAAAATAAGAAATATGCAACTAATTGAGCAAGATACTTGTACTTTGAATGCAATCCAACAGGTCAAAGGATAAATATCGAGTAGTTGTATTCTAGATGAGTCATAGAATAAATATCAAGTAGTGTATTCTAGATTGCTGCATTGATTCAGATGATGGCATTTTTATACAAAGATATCACCATTAGGTTTGTTTTTTTATTTATAGAGATGATCTGTTACTTTTGGCTCGATTGAGGGATAGTTATATCTAATAAGATTTTCTAAAACACCTACATCGGCATGTAGTTACAATAAGGTATTAACCCTATTACGCGGCCGACTTTTCAGAGCTATAACTTTGGATAACTTCGAATCGATACATGAAGTTGATCATTAATTTGTAAAAATGTTGCTTAAAAATATTCCTTCGTAAGGAATGGGAAAATGCTAAAAATTAAAAAATCTAAATCAAAACGCCTAAATTATATAAAAACAATTAACAGTTTAAAATTTTGGAGCAAAATAGTTTTGGGCTATATTCCCAATTTTGACGCTGCTGTAGAGAAATGTCACAGAGATCAACTGTTCTCTGATAAGAAATTTTAAAGGATTTTCCAATAAGAGGTTTCATTTTTATTTTTAAAAAATACAAGTATTTGTTAAGAAAAATCAACGGATGTTTATTTCATTCTAAAGAGGAAGATATGTCATTTACAATGGAAAACGATATCAGCCAAATGGCCGCCACGGTAACGGTTACAGCACCATATACTTTTCATGAAATTTTCCATGACCAATTCGCACATTTGCGGCTGTATGTCCTCCCTAACTTCACGAATTCCATCGTTAAGGTCTTGAATCGATTGTAGAGCATTGGCATAGACCTTATCTTTCACGTGGCTCCAAAGAAAAAAGTCTGAAGGTGTTAGATCACAAGATCTCGGTGGCCAATTGTGATCACCTCTTCGAGAAATAACAAGGTGAGGAAACTTTTCTTGCAAAATTGCGATTGATTGTTTTGTTGCTTGTTTAGCACGTAGCGCCATTTTTTGTAGTGAATATTATCAATTTCAATACATTGTTGAAGCGTGTATCGTTCCATTTTTAGTAATGGCGTAGTTTTTACTTGTCAAATGTCAAAAGATGACAACTTCAAAAGTGACAGCTGCCCAAATAGCGGCCTATTCAAAATGAAACCTCTTATTGGAAAACCTTTTATTTAACAATAATTTCAAAGAATTTTTTTACTTATTTTTTCAATTGAATTTATTTAAATAAAATTAAGTTGAATCGTTCGTTTCCACATATTTATTTTTTTGATTTCGATGTTTTTTTTACGAAAAATTGATACCAAATTCAAGAATAACAAAATATTTTAAAATTAAACTAGGGAATTAATGCGAACAATTATTTATGCATTAAATTTTGACAGATATCACTTATCACATAACACAGTAAGAAATCAAAATTTTATATTTTAGCTGGAGCTATACCATTCGACTGAAATACTTGGCTAAATTTGTAAGATAATTTTTGGTCATGAAACTTTCATCAGAAAAATTTCCGACTTACCTATAGTTTCATTATATGTATATAAATCAATTCGCGTTTTCAAAATAGCATATTTTTTCAGGTTCATGATGGCGTCCCGTGAAACAAGTTTTAAGGAAATTGCAATCAAGACGAGGATTCGGATATTAGGCTTTTTTTTCTGCAAGCCCGTTGGGAATTGCAGGAAAAAAACCACCACAGGGATTAGTGAAAGCAACAAAGAAACAAAATGGATATAATTTACGCATTAACACACAGTTTTTCTGTGTGCTTAAGTTAAGCCCGGAGATTTATCTGGGTTGTTTAGCACCGACGTTGTTTTTTTCGACCAATTCCATCTGGGCTTACAAAAAAACACGCCTATTATTGATAATTTGGACTTTACATTTTGCGGATTCAGATAAACACATTCCACCTGATCGAAATACAAGCGATTTCCACTTTTTTTTTGAATAGTTATTTTCTTAGAAAATTTTGTTTAAATCAGTCAATTATATTGGACAACTAACTTTTTTATTCAGATTTACTTACTTTTTTATAATATTTTTATACATTTTCAAAACCGAAAACCATCACAAAGGTATTGGAAAATTGGAATGACAGAATGCGCTACTTACTGCGAAGCCAGCCGAGGCAGCAACTTGAACGACGTTGTGTTCCATAATTAATGGGAATGTTTGCTCTTACTAATAAAACCATAATACATGGAAAAAATTTAATTTTGTTCATTTTATTGCATTTTAAAAAAAGAAAGTTGTATTTGGCCCACCCGTTATGTGGTTAAGCTTAAGGCATTAAAGGGAGTGATATGTCCCATTCTTCCATATTGTTTTATATAGTTTATGTCGAAAAAAGTTTCCTAAGTGCCAAGTGTAATAATGAGAGTAAACGTCGAATATCGAAAAAGCAGAAACAAAAGAATCAATTGGTTGCATATAAACATACAAGCGTCTATATATACATACTTATGTACATACATAAATTATGTATTATAAAAATATTATGTACCTAGGAATATATATACATATGTATGTCCTGTATAAAGATTTCAAGTAGAGAAACTATTATGTCATACAAAAAAGTTACAAAAGTGTCCAAGCCAATTTCCAAAAGTTTTTGAACGGAAAACTATAAATTTTGAAGTTTGACATGTTGTTTATTTTATTTTTGTTATTTTAGTGAGTTAATTTATTCAAAAAGAAGTTTTATTTCCCCGAAAAGATACTTAATGTGTATGTATATGTGTGTCATTTAGCAACTTTAAAATGTATGTTATAATAAGTTAAAAAAAAAAAAAATAATCTTGATTCAAAATGATCTTTGATAAAATTTTGGTAGCATCCGGTCAGAGTACCTACTTTACTCACATTGAACATAAAAACACACATACTTTCTTCTTCTACAAATACTAAAATAATGTCCATAATATACGTATACATACATACATAGTTTGGGAATAGTTTCGGTGGAATTTTATTAAAAAAAAGGTTAATCTCAAGCTGCTTGTTACAATATCTATTATAACATATACATACAATTCATACATATATCAATGTTATACCCAACAACTTAGATTAGCCTTTTTTAATGTTTTTTCTATATATTCCTCCCTACTATTTTAAACAAATCAAAAGTGAGTTTTTATTATGTCCCGAATAACAATATTAAGGGTTCAAAAAAAAAAAATGAAAAAGAAAAAAATAAAATATAAAAGCATAAAAAATGCCAGCTTATTTAAATTTCAAATAGGGATTTTCTTAGGTTTTTGACACACATAATAACATAATCTGTAAAGAAAATTGGAAAAGAGGTGCCAACAAAAAAAAAACAGGGCTGGACAAATAAATACAGATGCCTTTGATCATATTCATATACATAGCATAAAACTATTGAGGTACGAGTTTGACTTATATAGAAAAGTTAAGTTTGTGTGTGAAACGTTGTTTGTTAATTAATTTGAAGGCACTGAGAAATAAATTCACATGAAATTACAACACTGGGCTTAACTCCACAGGGTAAAAGTCCACAATAGACTTATGCCTCACCTGGATGGGGCATTAATCCTCAATGTGATAATGGACTTATGTCCAAACTATAAGTGGGACAAAAGCCCGTAAAAAATAATTATGGCATTATGGCCTGGAATAATTTCTTTTCAAAAGAGTTCTGTACTTTGGCAGTTTTCCTCACAAATGCAGTGAAACTGTATATTAAATAAAATATATATCTATGCTTTTGGAAACTCTGTCTTTTCCTTAATCTCTGCCTACGTTCTATAACTCTCCCATCGATAAAATCAGCCGAGAAAAGTTGAGAAATGGAACAAAACTCATATGATTTGTTTTAATTTTTCTCGAGTCTCGACTAATTTTAATGATGCGAGAGTTAAAGAACTGTTTAATAAAACCTTAATTTTGAAAATAGATTTTAGAAGGGAATCTGTTTCAATACCTTTTTGGGTGGGGCATAAGTCCTTTGTGGATTTGTTTCACACAGAAGTTAGAAGTTTTGTTCCTGAGCCAATTTTAAATTTTGTTATGTTAAATTGCTGTCAGAAGTTTTTCTTTGATCAAAAAAAAAAAAAATCTGTCTGTTTAAACCCATGACGCTATAAATCAGCCTTTTATGGTAGCATTTGAAAGCAAATGGGTTAATTTATTCTTTTTAAATTTTGATAAAATTTCAAAAAAATTTCTGACGTAGCTGAATTTTGGTGTTGAGTTTTGTTTTGACATCTCAAGCATTTTCTCAAAATAACCCTCAATTAAAATACTACCTTTGATTTTGTGGGATGAACATATAGGTGTATTTGATTGGAAATATCTTGAAAACTATCGTTTTTTTTTTTAAAGACCCTTAGAAGTAGCCCGTGGCGGTTATTACGTTGGACCGTTAGGCCATAGGTCTTGTCATTCCGAGCCTATGCCACCTAGAAACAGAAATGTTTTTCACGGATTACTGCCTCTTGCGAGGAATTGACAAATACTCCAAGAGTATCTTTTGTCATGAAAAAGTGCTTCTCACTCTAGCCGTTCGGATTCGGCAGAAAATTGTAGGTCCCCTCTATTCCTGCCAATAACACGCACACAGGAATAGTTGAGAGTTGTAAGTCACTAGGCCCTGGTTCTACACGAGCTGTCGCGCCGACCAATTTTTTTTTTTTTTTAAGAATTGAAATTATTGTAGTAGCAGATTTTCATAAAAAGCGTGAAAAGTTAGATAAGCGCGCGTTTTTGTACGATTTTTTTTTTTTCAAAAACTAATGTTTTTATAAAAAAAGTAATAAATTGTTCTGGAAAGAATTTCATATAAGCTACAAGTTAAATCCTAAAGGATTTTCAAAGTATATTAATTATTTACAAAACAAATATATCTTTTCACTTCACCTTATTGACGATTTTCAGAAATATGAACTGAATTGCACCTTTTTCACCTCATAAAATCAAAAGCTGGTGCTCTAATTAAAGATCCTTTGTAAAGGATAGATGAAGGCATAAGATGTAAAAACAAAGCTTTACACCAAAATTTTTTCAATTTTTTCCAAGTCAAAGCCTAAATTTACTGGGTTACATATAAGTACATAGTAATTTTTTTAAAAACAAGCTATAACGGGGCCCATATTATACGAAGTTGACTATATTCCTATACATAAGGATAATCCTACAATGAACTATATACAAACAATAAAAAATTAAAAAAAAAAAAAAATTCATGTCATACCACCCTTAGAAATTTTTTTTCTAAAAACCATGTATGTAGGTTTCTTTAAGATGTTGCCTGAATAATTTATAGCTGCTTTTTCATGCATGGCTTTCCGAGGGTCTACACACAACATGTTTGTTTTGTTGTCGTTTTTGTTACTTTTTTTTTTTTTGTAAAAGAAAATCATACTTTCTAACAGCCTCCCACATTTACATACATGTCAGAGGAGGCTCTTTTAATTTTACGACTTTTTGACAAACGCACGTCATGTTAAAGATATACATATATGTATATTGTAGGATATAGCTGTCAGTTTTCCTTTTTCAGGCAAGGTAAAAATGAAGTGAAGATATAGGGATTTTTATCTTGTTACTTGTAGTGTAATATGTACATATGTATGTATGTATATTAACATTATCGTCGTATACATTAACAACAACAAAAAAAAAATAAGGAAATGTCTCATTTTGTAAGTAGCTTCTCGAATAATATTTTGACTTTTGTTTTGATTATTATTTATTTATTAAAGAGAATTTATTTCAAATGTTAATATTTTGTATATAAAAGAGGAAATGTGATGGTTGCTTAATATTCTGAGAAAGTGACACATTTTTAAAAGACTTTTGTTTGTTTGTTAAAAAGTAGTCATTGACTTCTACATCTATACATAGTGTATACGACAGGATATGCCATAAATTATTCCAATCATTAATAAATATATGATGTATGTATGTGCACTGTATAATATACATAGATAATAACAAAATATTTGCATTTACTTATGCCACAATTCATACATTTTTCACATAATAAAAAGATAGAGAAAGATAGAGTTTTCTTGGAACGAAATAAATTTAAGCTGATATTTTTACATACATATATCTGAAAGGAAGCAATAAGAAAAGCTTAAGTCCCGGACGCCATTACTCTCACTAAAATTCTTATTTGATAGATTCATATTGCAAAATGCAAATTGATTTATGTATACATATATCTCCGACACGGTTGATCTTAGGGTAAAAAATGTTCAGATCAAATTTGACAATAATGGGCGAGTTTTTTTTTGTGAATCTATACATAGCACAGTAAGAACTTCCCAAAAAAAACGGATCGGCTGTAGCCTGGTTTTTATATTTCATATTGGTACTATTAAACACCTGTCACAATGATTTGTAAATAAAAAAAAATCAAATCAAAGAAATTTTCGTAGATCCAATCCGGATTTTTCTTTATTTCCTATTGATATACATATGTATGTATACATATGTGTTTTATAAAATTTATAAATTAAAATTATTTTTTCGTTTGAATTTTTCTTTCTTTTGCTATTTTATTAAGCTACAATTGAAATTTGCAGCCGAAATAGAAAACACAACAAAATAAAAGTAAACCCAAGAGAAAGGGTTTGTTCGTACACTATTGTCAAAATAAAATTTCTCTGTTTCCGAATCATGCAATAGATGAAGTCATCGGCGTTAATTTTTGCAGGATAAATAAAAACATTTTAATAATTTTTGACACATTTGAAACAGAATACGCACAACATTTGGAAACCGAGATATCAAATTTCAATTAATTGTTTTTTGGACAGGATTTGTTTAAAAGAGATTTATTTTTTTTTTTGTAGAATGAAAATCGAAATTTTGTTGAAAATGATTCATTTGAAGGTATGGATGTGAAAGGTGGAAATTCAAAGTTGACGTCAAGCTGGGAATACCACAGGTTTGAGGGGTAAGGGATTTTAGTGTCAAGCTAGGATTGCGGCACTAAATTAGCACTTAATTCCTGCATCATTAGAATTTTGAAAATCAGTTGTGGTGTTTCCAGCTTGACGGACCTGAAATTCAAAATGTTCGTTGTTAAATTTTTGTGGGTTTACTTATTTTCTACTCATACTTTATTTTGAATTCGTTATTTGCTCAGAAAACATCCTTTAACATAAGCCGAATAAGGAAAGAAGTTAACATCTATTACAAATCGGACTGTTTAAAAGTAACTTTGCAACCGAAAGAAAACTAAAAAAAAAGAAACGGTACAATATTGCTCTCGTAAAAGTTAGACACTTCATAGTTTTGAGAACTTATAAATTTTCCTACGTAACTCTGAAAGTGAAAATTATAACTCTTCATTTCTTTTCTACTACTGCAGAAGAAAATAATTGTGCAAACAATTTCATTTTCATTTTTTTTTGTTAACAGCTTTCATATTTATGAAAATAGGGAGTTCGCTAATATCTTAGAAATAAAAACTGACCAAAAAATATCAAAAAGATCGATTCGTTTGTCTTATGGAAAATTATTTTTATAACTACTCCATGAACACATCCATCCAGATAGGTACGTTTCAATTATCAATTGTACCAACATCAAAGAACAAAACTAACAAAATTTATAAGGGTTTTTTGTGTGATAACACATTTGCAGTTAGACTGTCAAGCTTTCGCACCATCATATTATTTTGAAGGTTTGAATGAAACAACAACACTTGGATAAGCTACCACCTAAATTTGAGCTAGTAACAAAATTTAATTCGAGACGTGAATGGACGTCAAAATTCCATCCACAGTAGGATTCGACTTTAGCTTTTATTAATTTATCATACATGTAAAATCTTACTATACAAAGAATAGCTTTTTCCAATAAAACATGCCTAGTATATGTATTTTCGAGGTTATGCTTTTTTTTGTATTTTTTTTTTTTACTTTTCGAAAATATCTTTAATTTTTCGTCAAAAATAATATTTTTAGAGTATAAAATTTCCAATATTTTGATACAGTTTTTGAAAATGATGCCAAATCGCACTCCAAAGTTGCAACTCTTGTTTATCCTCTACTACACTATTGTGTTTTTTTTTTTTTTTGTTAAATGCTAAATGGGTGGGCCGATTTGCTTCAAATTTGGTACAGAACATTTTTGTATTATTCCCTAGGAAGGTAATTTGAATTTTTGTTTTAGCACATCTTAAACGGATCTAACGATTTTAGTTAAACTTCGTATCTGTAATAGTTTTTGTGTTTTATTTTTAGGAAGTTGCCTTAGGTTTTAGTTATTCATCAACAGATTTTTAATGTCTTGATCGATTTTACTTTATTTTTTGCATTCGAATGGTTCTTTATTTTTCAAACAATTTAATTCAAACATTTAAAGAATATTAAAAAAAAACTTTGGCTTTTTTTCATTTCTGTTTTTTTTTTTTCTTAAAATTTTATTTTTTAAGAACAAGATCAAGTTTATGAGATTTAGACGTGCCAATTTTTTAAAAAATATATTTAAAAAATTTATATACAAAGATTTCTGAGTCTTTTTTTTTTTTTAAATTCATATAGTAAATATCTATTTGCCGTGCAAATATTTTAAAGCTCAAATTTGTGGGTTAAGATTGTTGATAATGTCCAATATAACATTTTATTTTATAATAAAATGTTTAGTAAGAAAATTTAAAAATTGAAGTAAACAGATTTGTTGCGTTTGCAGCACGTGCCACTCACTGAGGCCTTAACCACATTTTCTTATCGTAATTCGCACAACATCAGCATTCGCAAAAGCTTAGCATTGATAGGGACAACCTCAACCTGATGAATCTTGAGTCACCGACAAATACATAACAGGCGTTTTTTTTTTATTGCAAGGCCGGGAAGAATTGGACGAAAAAAAACCACGGGGATTAACAACACCATCACAGAAACAAAATGTAGTTTTCATACAAACTCTTGATAACAAGTAAGTATATAATTCATGTTGGTTTATCTGTGCGGTTAAGTTAAGCCCGGAGAATTCTCTGGGTTTAGCTTAGCCCGCAAGTTGTCGTTGCATTTAACGTGGCGATTGTTTAGTACTTACGTCCTTTTTTTCATCCAATTCCCCCCGGGCTTATAAGAAAAACACGCCTAATTTTTTAATTTTTTTTTTTTACAAGCCATAGCTCCCGCGTAATGTGTTACAACTTTCAAAATTAGTTATTTAATTGTCGGTATTATTTTCATGTTTAGTAAAACCCATTCTTAAGCAATTAAGAAATAAAACAGCTGGAGCCTTATATCTCCAAACTTTTCTGTTCTATTCTAGCGTAATTCTATTCATGGTAAAATATACAAAAAACAAATCATCAGTCAGCTGTCAAACTGACTGTCACTAGATACAGTGTTGCCAATTTAAAAACTAAATGTCTGTACAGAAAAACATCCTTCTTTGACAATAAGCCATGCGTTATGGGAAGCCAACTCAAAAAGAAAGTATGTGAAATATCTAGTGCACTCAAAGGAGTCTTTAAATATAAAAAAAAATACTTAGGTATACGAAATAATAATATTGAAATCTATTTTATATACAGGTAGATATGTAAACGAACCAACAGTATCTCCTTGTTTAAATCGCATAAAGACAAAAAAGTAAAGAAAATTAAATGAAATTGTGTTTACTTTCCCTACATATAAAAGTACACATAATATTTTTTGTTTGTGTTACTCACAGGACTTACTTGGTAGGTGTGGATAAATGTTTCCATTCAAAGTTCTTTATAATGTTAATATAGTGTTTTGTGTACCTTTTATGTATACTAAGTATACATATACGTGAAATATAATAAAAGAAGACGAATACCTTTGATATTATTTGAACCGGATATCATCAACATTTCAAGTCTGTCAATATCCTTCACACATATGTACCTACTATATAACTGTCAAAATACATCTTTTGGTGAATTAAGGTTGTCACTCTCTTATTCTGACACAATCTACTTTTTCCCAATTCATCCACAGAATGAAGAATATGGTTTTTGTGTTAGTTCAGAAAACAATGCTGTGTAAAAAAAAAAAAATAAATTTTTTTCATAATACTTTTTGGCTCTTTGGGTTAAAGGTCTAAAATAATTTAAAATAATTTAAAAAAATAGTGGTGCAGCGTCATAAGTTGTCGGGAACGTGAAGAAACTTAAAATTGATTTGTTGCCATCAATTCAATCTGTGAAAATTAAAATGGGATTTTCGTTTGCCACTGTAGTATTTATTGCTTTTGTGTAAACACCAAAAAAAATCCAGAAATCGCTAAAAAAAAATTATAACAAAAGTCAACACAACAAATATAAAAAACCAAACTTCAAATTCTCAAAAGTTCCTTATAATAAGCAACTTGAGACAACAAAAAGTTGCCAGCAGATCCATAGTGGGTCTCAGGTAGGCTTGTGCAGTTCGCGAACGAACTAGTTCAATGAACTAGTTCATTTTACTGAACTAGTGAACTTAGTTCACATACTTAGTTCAATAGTTCATTTAGTTCTCGAGGAGCTAGGAAGAATCGAGCCTTAACTACATTGAATATATTTTTTGCAAAATTATTTTTTGAAAAAGAATATACAAATTTTTTTAAACCGAAATTTAAGCTTTCTGCATCATTTTTATAAGTTTCCCAGTCAGAAACACTATCCCCAAATGAGTTTGAACATTTTTACTTTTTCACTTTTTTAGCCAATGTAGTTAGGGTTTTAGTTTCAATTTTACATTATTTCTTATATATAATGGTCGCGTTCGGGGATCAATTCAAAGCTATCCGAATAAGTTTGTGTTGTTATAACCCATTGTGACAAAACAGCTGATACAACAACAGCTCAACGTATCTGAAAATTTTTGGGATAGATGGATAGCCTATCTGGAATAACATTTATGTGTGCATTCAACCCATTAACAGACAACAGAGGAAGTCATTTTGACATGACGGAACTGCCCACTCTCACCCAACCCTGTTTAGATTAGGCGTGTTCAGGAAAATAAGATCTTAGCAATGACAGTTACATAAACAGGATTCCTCACCAAAATTTCTCAGTTTTACTGTCAAAACTCTGAGGAAAAAAAAATTTGGATTTGCTTGCTCACCTTTTGAGTTAGAAAAATCTCTGAGATCCTATTTTTCTTAACGCGCCAATTGTGATTTTTACGCTACGCCATGACAATGATTTTGTATGTGAAAGCGGTGAAGAGCTTTGCAACCTTCAAACAGGGTCTACCTCCAGAGATTATGAATTAATCACAATTCATAATCTCTATCTAGCTCGATAAGTACTCTCTTTTTATATTTATTTTGGATGAATGGAGTTTCTATTACAAGGAATGTTTACAATTTGCCCTTGTCTTCCCTTTCTAATTTGATGTACAGCTTAATTTTTTGAAATTCTTTGTAAAATATACTATTTTGAACTAAATTGAACTAAAATGAACGAACTAGTTCAGTAGCGTGATTTGAACTAAATTGAGCGATCACTCAAATGAACTAAATTGCCCAACTCTAGTCTCAGGTCTTAATGAACGTAAAATTAAACATTCTGACAGTTGACAGTTATAAAACGATTGTTACTTCTACATAATATTTTTTTTTCTATACGTACGAGCTTTATATATACGAGTACGAGCTTTATATATGCGATTTGTACTGGAGCTTTGGACGAATGTACACCGAAAATCGAAAGATTCAGTGCCGCCTTTGGATAGTTGCATTTAAATAGCTATATATCACAGTTTGACAACTGTTTAGCCTTGGACCAAAGGAATTAGCAATCCAGTCATGTTCTTTTTTTATTTTAACTCAAAACCTATTAAACGAATCTTGACAGAATTTGTTTCCACAGCACTTTTAATAAAAGTATTTTTTTTAACAATAAATATTCCAGTAGCAAATTGCTTTCAAATTATGCTTGTGAACACGCGTCAAAAACGATTGAATTTGATCATTTTCTGTTGATTTTTTTGTATTTTTCCTAAAATAAAAAAATCTCATAATAAATAGACATCATGATATTATTAAAGTTCCAGATTCGAAATTCTCCAGCGCGCAAACATTAAAATAATTTTTCTTTAAAATATAGGAATACAAATTTTATATGTCGGTTTCTTGTTTACTTAATGTAAATTTATCTAACCATCTGTTTAATTTAGGAGGTAATTTTATACATCTAAATGCAGGCAATGTAAAATAAGGTATACTCATTTGTCACATAAAATAAATGTTGTTGACAAAATGTTGTTATTATATTTTCATTTTTTTTTTTTTTGTTTAAATAAGGTTTTTTGGCAAAAACATTTCTTCTTTGTTGTTGTTAAGAAGGAGGTTGCAAATGTTGAATCTGGTGTCAAATAATGTGGGATAAATTTTTAGGCTATATTTACGAGCTAATAAAAACTAAATAACCCCCATAAAAAAAAAACAAAGTACATGCCATCAAATCAAATATTTAAATTAGACACCTTTGATATTAAAAAAAAAGAAACGAAACAAAACAAAAGCAATGTATGAACGAAGTCATAAAATGATTGTGCTATCTTAAAGACTTTCGAAGAGAATAAATTGCGTCAAACATGTAAAATATTTAAGAAAAAGAAAGAATGAAATTATTTCCAGTCCAGGGAATATATTTTAAAAATAAACTTTAGCTAGGTTTAAGCCTGATGAAAAATATGTACATCAGTAAACCTGCAAATAGTTTCGATGAATAGGTAGAGAGCCGATCGTTAGCGTCACTGTTCGTCAGTAAGGACACCCAAAGAGAAACAAAACGCACAAATGGGTTGCCTTGTCTTTTTTTCGAAAAAAACGAGTATAAAAAGCTCAATTTCAGGGAGATCGTATTCGGTTGTATAGTAGCTGTTTCAAATGTATTGCGAGTTTTCATCTTAAAGTCAGCTCGTATAAATCAAAAGATTTTTTTTTCAAGCGGCAGCTCTCAAGAAGTGATCGTGTCGTCCTAGAAGTAGAATTTTAACAAGTGTCTTGATTTAATTTCTACAAGCAGATAATTAAAGGTTTCTCACAAACTAACATGGTTTCAATTAACCATAGGCAGCATTTTAAACTATATTATTAGTTAAAGAAGATACCATATTCTTTCAACAAAAGATTCTATTAAGTACAAAAAATTGTAATGACGCAATGTTATTTTTAACAAATTTTAGTTATTTTAACATTGTTTTTGGAAAAATTTAATTTTAATATATATCCCTTTGATTTAACGTTCGATAAATGGAGCTTTTTTAAAATGTCTATAACCTAGGCTTGTATTAAACTAGCGCGGTACAGTGCCGTAGCCAGGGTTTTGGTTCGGGTGGGGCTTGCTTCCAAATTTTACGAGGAATTTTATTTTTAATTTTACCTACATAATATGTTAGTCTTATATAAAAATTAAATTTTAAGAAGCGTTTAGAATGAGAAGGTGATAAGTGACAAAATTTGATGTGTTAATTTATTGTTTTTAAATGACCTTTTTTGCCTAGAACTTGTTAGAATTTTTTTCTTAAAGCAACAAAAATTTAGAAAAAGGCCATACAAATAGAGAAAAATGCATAATTTTGAGTGTTTTTATTTAAATTCATATCAAAAGTATGTTTTAGACAAATATCAGTTAATGTCACTTAACACCTTCTCATTCTAGATGCTTCAATTATAAGGGTTCTGATGCAAAGCATGCTGATTTCACATATTATACCTATGATAATATTGGCAGAACAATTCAACAAGATGGATAAAACTTTAATAATGGCCTTATCGAAGGTTCCGTCATAATTGATTTGTACTACGGATCCCAAAAAAAGTATTAAAACTCCCATGCCGTAACAAAAATATCAGATACATCAAAATTCAAAGGTCGTGAAAAGTAACCCGAACTAACCCCGAGTTTCATTAGATATATTTTACTATGAGAGCTTATACTTATTTTGTGGGATTCTTCCGTATCTATTACGATGGGATCTGTGGTTGATTATCTATTTAAAAATAACTGTTTACTTACCACAATTGTCGCCATGTTTTGGTTTAAAAAAAAAAGAAGTAATGGAACTTTGGCGTTTCATTTTTCTTAAGGAATGACAAAAAAAACAAATATGTATTAGGTACCTACTACAATACTTTGAAAAATATTTTCCGCAATCTGAAAGTTATTTTAAATCATCAATTGTAACGCACGTACATATCACTATTTCTATTTAGGTATTTGTGGTTTGTATGTATTATTCTGAGATCATATACATATATAACTTATTGTTACTTTTATTTTGCAATTTTTTGGCAATAACCGAAGTCGTTAACTGATCCAAAATCAAATAAACTGTAAGTACCTAGAATATTCTCATTTCAATAGCTTTTAAAATTAAATTAAATACCTAAATAGTCTCCTTAATTCAATACAAAATTGTATGCATACCTAAATAGTCTGTCTCTTGTTTCTTAACTAAGTGTTTTCAAGTAGTTGAGATTTGAGAACTTCAAATAAATTATACCTACCTGTTAGTCTCCTTATTTTTATAGATTTGAATTGAGTATATTAGAAAGTTTTAGTTTTTATTTTAGACTGGCTATGTGCCTGGCGCGGTATCTGTTAATTTAAATAAAAGTAACCAGATCAACTTGTTGTTGTATTGACTGTTACTTTTTTCAAGCATGAGAGGTTTGAAAAATTATATTAATGTAAATATTCATTCATATTATTGAATCCGCAGTGATTCGCAGTATAGTGTTCTCTCTTCTTTTCACGACAAATGAGTAAAGAGAAGAGAGATCCCTGCACTGCGAATTACTGCAGATCCAATATCCTGGTTCACTTTCAAAACGTAACATTGCCATATTTTTGATTTGACAAGAGTTCATGTAAACCTGACAGATGGACATTTTGAAATTGACAGAGTGCCATATTAATTCATGTGCAAATAACGTAAATATATGTACCCTAAAAGGTGTCATGGAGATTTTTCAAAAAGGTAACTTGTGTTTATTTCATAGACTGATGTAAACTTGATAAACAATTTTGAAAAAAAAAAAACAACCTGAAAGCTTGCTAATTTCTGTTTTTAAAGGTAACAAAATTTGAGAGTTCTGAGATTTTGCATTCAGCAGGTATTCTCATTCTGCTTCAATCTTGTCTACGTTCAAAATGAATTCATTTATAGATATTTCTGAAATTAATTTTTTCAAAGAAAGTTGTTATCCCATTTTGAACCATCGAAACGACGGTAACATTTAAGTGAATTTTTAATTTTCACTCTTTAATTTGATCTCCGTTTGGGCAAATTTTGTATCCACTACGTATTGCACACATTTTTGAAACACTGCCATTACACCCAATTTTCTTATATTTTCATTTTAAACAATCGCCTATAATGATTTGGATATACAAATTTCAGAGTTTCTTTTTATTTTAAGAGAGCCAGAGACCTCAAAAGAGTACTGAATGCGTCAATCAAGGCTTAAGTGATTTGGATAAAATATTGTATTAACATACAAATTTTCTGTTAAGTTCAGTCCATCTAACATATATTTCATGACGAATATCTAGTGTGAACTATATCCAACAAGACTAGAATTCCTAGTCATTAGTTAGTTAGTTAGTTAGTTAGTAAGATGGACTGAACTTAACAAAAATTGCGTATTGACAAGGTCCTCACTAGTCAACTGATGAGTCCAAGTGAGATCGCCGGGACGAAACGCCTACATTTTTGTGGACTAAAGGCCGTAAAAAGCTATTTTGAATCAATAATTCAACAAGTCCAATTAAGTCTTCTACTTGGCTGATGTATTTCAGTAGTATATAGAGTTTGTATTATTAAAAAAAACCTTCATACAAATTTTCTTTTCAGGCTAATTCAGATAGGATTTATCCAGTGGCGTATAACAGGGGTGACAAGGAGATAAGAAATTTATTATTTAAAAATATTATAAATTTATGTCGCTATGTAAATGACTGCATTACTGCATTTTACTCCTCAGTTTATTTAAAGTACATAATACAATTACAATTGACATTATGAAACGTACTTAATAAATAATAAATAAAAAACATTATATAAATAATAAATAATAAATAATAAACAAGTAATGGAATGACATTTAATATAGAACGAGTCTAGTGACTTACAATTCTAAACAATTCCTGCGTGCGTGTTTTTGACAGGAATAAAATATACAAAAAAAAAATAATTAAAAAAAAAGTGCGCATACGTCACAGTGTACCATTGTTCCGAGAGTCACCTTCTTGATAGTTGAAAAGTATTTTGATTAGAAATATTTGAAAATTCTGTAATATCATTCTAAAATATATATTTTATATCTACTCAATGGCTAAATGTTTCGTTCTGAAGATAGCCATAAACGAACGACTAAATTCATCGTGATTGGGATTGACAGTGTCATTTGGATTTCAGAAATTCAGAATAAATTAGCTTGCCCATGCAAGATCAGCTTAAAATTACATTTGGTTAGAAATGCTAAAAATTTTACTACAGGGTGATTTTACAGTACCGTGATCATCCGTCCTCTTTTTTCGAGGACAATCCTCTTTTTCGGTATCGTGTTTTTTTTTTTTTTTTTTTCTTAAATAGGAAAGTAATTTGTCCTCTTTTTCCGAAATTGTCCTCTTAATGTCCTTTTTTTCTATTTTTCTACACATTAAAGTACTTTTTTCAGTTCTAAATTACTTAAACACAAAATTTAGACAGCACTGGTTTGAATAATTCAGTTCTGTCATTTGGTTTTTGCTATTTTGAATTACATAATTGCAAACTCTCATCCAAGTCCATTTAATAAATTTGTATGACTTTCTTTTCGCCTTTTGTTTTTTTTTTTTTCGTGGAAATAATAATCGATTGGTATGAAATTAATTTAAAACCGTGAGTATTAATTTGGAATCATTTATCTAATTGAAAGTTATATCTTGGAACAGTATTAAAAAAGCCTTTTCAATTTTTTAGAATTTAGAAAAAATATGAAATTAAAGATGATGAATTATTTGACGAGGTTTCTTGTGTCGAACAATATTGAAGTAACAATAACAGAGTGCAATTATGACTATGACTGTGATTTTAAGACTTTTTTAAGTAGTAAAATTAACAGTTCCTTTGAGCTTAAATTAAATTATGTACAGTTTATTTTTTTCTATATTCATACATTTAATTTATTTGTCTTTTTTTTAAGTACTTAAATATTTATTATTTTTTTTTTTTTTGAACTGATTGATGTAATCTGAAGTACAAATATTTTGAATAAATATCGTGTGTTCCTAAACTTGTTTAAGTTAATTAATAATTGTCCCCTAACGTTATGATTTAATTATTGAGGAATTTTTTTTTGTTTACTAATTTTCGATTTTTTTTTGAGAATTTAATAAAAAAAAAAAACTTGGGAAATTTATAATGAAAAGTAAAGAACCAAAGTTGTTAGGTTTTACTTTGAAAGTTGGCATTCAATTATTCAAACACAAAGATCATACCGAAATGCACTTAGTGCTTCCACAATTTTCCGAGTGGTCCAACGTTTTCAACAACAAGGAGCTGTCTGTGATCTTCCGCGTGTTGAAAGACCTCATGCAGCTCGAAATGATGTTAACATTGTTCGGATGCAAGCAAATATTGAGGAAAATCCCGAAACTTCCACCAGGCGATTTTCTCAGAAGTTGGTGATGTCTGAGCGGCGGCGGTCTTTGCAAAGAATTTTACGGAAATTACACCTTTTTAATTTTAATATTAAATTGTTTCACCGGGACCTGAAATTCTATGAAAAGTAATGGAAAATGCTCTGGACAGTGAAGTCGAAGCAAACAATGGACATCATTTGAGAGATATTCGGTCGTATTTATTAGATTTTTGTCTACTTAGACACTGTCTAACTATTTTCAAATTGGTGGAAATATGCTTTATTTAATAAAAATAAATATCACATTATTCACGGATAAGACAATACTACTCTTGTGTCTAAGTTAGGCAGCTATAAGACAACTGTATAGGCGAGTTTTTTTGTTTATCGAGATATACTATAGTTATTGTCTTCAATGAAACAATCCCCTTTCAACGAACTGCAAAGATGAGAGTACTTTTGTATGACAAAAAATATTCCAAAAAAAATAAAATAAAATTTTATACATGAAAAAAAAAACATATTATTACATATCTAAAACATGTCACTGCAACGCTCTGTTTTTTTGTCCGGTACATAAAAAAAATTGTGAGGGCCGGGACTCACGGTTAAGATGTGTAAACATCAAATTAAATATTCAAATCCTGGTTTTACATCACAGATCGGCGAGTTCGAACTGTCAACCGAATTTCAACCCAAGCTCAACATGACCTTTTGATTTAGTTTGAGCTAAGAACAAACGTACCAAATATTGAACGTATCCAATATACATCAACGTATCGTAACGTGTAACAGCACAACATGATATGCTACAGAAATGTCCACGTTTTTAGTTTCATTTATCGCCGGCCGCCGCCGGCATAGATGTTTACACATAAAAAAACAATGCAAATGGCTTTCCTATACTCTCGAAAACGCCACGTATGTACAATTGTTCGTGCGAAAAGAAGGAAATTCGAAATTAAGGCCACACACTTGGAACGGTTGGCCTTGCGATTTGTTGTTTATTATTGTGAATGCGAGACAAACGAGAAAATTAATGCGCTTAAACTCGAATGGCAAGTCGGTTGGTATTATTGAAATAAGAACTTGCTCTCCTTTAATAATATGATGACTTGAATGGCGTGGTTGTTTCTTTACCGTTAACCTGGTTCCATTACAAAGTTTGGGTTGGTTCAGATTGCGCAGGATAATGATGATATTGTCGACTTTGAGTTGCAAATGATGCTGTGGTAGACTAGGTACATTCAATGAATTAAAAAAATCAACTGGATATAGCTTGTAGCTTAGTCACCTTTTTTAACACTATCAATCAAATCGATTACATTTTGGCTGCTATTTGATTTTGAATAATTAAATTCAAATCATCAACCTTTTCATTCTTCGCAGCTTACAATCGCGCGTTTACTCAACAAATTTTTGTGCAAATAATTTTGGCCGATGTTTGGTAGCTGATTAGTTCTTCCTTTAATGATGGTCTAATTTCACAAAAAATCGACGGCAACGAAATCAGTTAAGTTGTAAAATCAACCGGAATTCGGCCACTTCCAAAGTTCTAACTGATTGTTTTGCAATGCAACTCGCATGTTCGTCGTCAATTATTCTAATTTATTTATGTATCCTCAAAAATATGATAATTTTAGGCAAGCGTTAAATTCTTTTGCATGCGTTGAACGCGGGATGACTTTTAAAGTTTTTTTAAGTTTTTAAAGTGCCGGTCATCAGTATCATTGCTCCTCCAAATAGAAGCCAGATCATCTATCTTGACCATGATCACTGAATCAACGTATTGGTGTTCCACCAGCCTCTATTTTGTGATCTATACTCTTTATAACCTCTAAAAATTTATTTAATACGAATCCAACAAAAAAAAAAAAAAATCCCCTATTCAAATCGGTTGATGATCAGCCGAGTTATGTTGACACTAACAAAAAAAATCAATTCATTTTTATACAGGGTGATTGGTATAAGGTGCACTAAAAAGTCAGAGTGAGTAGGTTGGGTTAAGAAAAGAAAAGTATCGTATGGGCGGGGAAGTCTATTTCCCCCCGTTTAGTCAGGAGAGGAAATTTTCCAAAAAATTGACTTAAAACGAAAAAAAAAATTATTTAAAAACAACGGTTAAACCTACAATGCTTACTTACAAAACTTACAATTAATTTTCATTTTAAATTAAGTTGTGTTAGTGAATAGTTTTTGAAAAATTAATTTTCAAACTCGAAATTTTGAAAAAAAATTCAAACTATTTTTTTTTTTAATTTTATGTAATTAAGTATAATTTTTGTTTTCAAAATTTAATGGACTTATTAATTTTCAATAAAAAAACAGAAAACCGGATGCTAAAATGTATCTTAGTTTTTGAAAAATTAAAAAAAAATTAAAAGTACTTTTTTCCTAGAAAAACACTTTTTTTTTGGTTTCCCAAGTTTTATCTGCTCAGGTAGATTATTAATTTAGTGAATTATCCCTTTTTTATTTCTTATTGCATACCATCCGGTTTTTAACAAATAATAAAAAAAAAACTGAATTAACTATATTTAACCTTTTTTTTATTGAGGCTTGAGTTCAATTTAACAAAATTGACATACCTACCTGTTATCCAAATAAAAAGGATTACCTATACAAAAAAAAAAAAAAAAAACAAATGTTTTACCTAATCACAAATAAATATGGAAAGACATTCTGTTTAAAACTCATTTCTAAATTTAGTATTAAATCGTCAACACAAAACTATGGCAAGTTACTTTCCGGAAGAATTGACAGATATGCACTATTGCTACGGTTTAGCGGATGGTTCCAGTCGGGAAGCACAGAGATTGTACGCTGAAAGGTTCGCCTTCACTTCACTTTTGCAAGACTTCAAAACCGTCTTCGGGAAAATGGAGTGCTGAAGAATCGAAGGAGAGAAAGGTCATCTTGTGGAACAACTCACATAGAGGAACGGATTTTTGAAAACATGCCTCAATAAAAAAAGGTGAAATCTGCTTAATAAAGCTTAGTTATTTTTTATTATTTGCTAAAAATTGGATGTTATGCAATAAAAAATTAAAAAAGGATAATCCGCCGATTTAATAATTGACCTGAGTATATCAAACTTGGGAAAACAAAAAAAAAAATGTGTTTTTCTTGGAAAAAAGTATTTTTCATTTTTTTTAATTTCTAACTAAGATAATTAATAAGAGCATTGAATTTTGAAAACAAAAATTATACTTAATTACATAAAATTTTGAAAAAAAAATTAAATTAAATTTTTTTTTTAATTTTTTTTTTTTTTAATTTCGAGTTTGAAAATTAATTTTTCAAAAACTATTCACTAACACAACTTAATTTAAAATGAAAATTAAAGAAGATATATCTGGCTTTCAAAAAGGTATAGCATGGCATTGTAAGTTTAATCGTTGTTTTTAAATGATTTTTTTCCGTTTTAAGTCAATTTTTTAGAAAACCTAAACGGGAGGAAATAGACCCCCCTCCCATACGATTTTTTTTGTCTTAACCCAACCTACTCACTCTGACTATTTGGTGCACCTTTTACCAATCACCATGTATATGTATAGAAGATTAATGGAATTGAGTATAAACAACTTTTTTTACATTCCCATTGCAAGTTTATTTTGATATAGAAAATAATCTATTGGTTTTAAGTTTCCGAGATTTTAAAAACACTTCAAGACAGGAGGGGAGTAACCTCCGTTGCCTCCGCCATCACTCAATATCTGACTGCAATATCTACAAGTTAAATTTAATTTATGATTTAAATAAAAAATTGAAATGACTATACATATATGTTTCCATTTTATGAGAAGCAATAAAATATAATTTTAATGAAAATAAAATATGTTGGCTTCTATAGATTTAACTCTTAATTCTTAAATAACTACCTACAATTTTCCGTTCACGAAATTTCTTTTATCAATTAATTCAGGACAACACATATTTAACTTATAACTAGTCTATTTTTCATCTTCTACCACTACTATTATTATTCTACGAAATAAAAATCCCAACAGAGTTGATTAATACTTAACTCAGTTGGGATCATCAAATAGAACTACATATTACTTTAAAAGTTACAAAATACACACATATGTATATATATATACCTACATGTATGTATATTTTTTTACACAGATAAATCCATAAACTATATAATTGCAAAAGAGGTAAAACTTTGTGAATTAATAATATGTAGTTCAGAATTATAAAATTTTGTATTCTCGAATTCTATTTAATAATTCATACTAAAATACATGTGGTTAAGAAGTTTTACATTTAGCTATCAAATTTTGAATTCTAATTAACAGAATTTTCAAATACAAACATTTTATAACATTCTGAATTTAAGATTAACAAAAATTGTGAAATATATAAAATTGACAAAAACATACCAAAGACCACAACAAAAATAATTGAAACCTTAACCAAAAAAAAAAAAAAAAAAAACATAGATCCGAAGCATACATAAAGTCGTATTTTGAACTTAAATAATTTATTGTGCTGAGAAAAAGCATCTATAAAACTACAAACGAAAGAGAAAAAAGAAGAACAGAAAAATAAAAAAATGAAAACAGAAAAAAGTTCGAAGAAAAAGTATACTACATATTGTATGTGTATGTACATATGTTGTTGAGAACAACATTGGAAAACAATTTGCTGTGCAGAGTAAAGTAGATAGAAAAAAAATTATAAAAACGTCCTTACTGCAAGTCGCTTCATCGGATCCATCTGAACAATCTTTACTCTGGTCACACATCCATGCAAGTGGAATGCATTCGCTTTCACCCGATTTACACGCAAACTCATCTGGCGAACAGGATTTCGATTCTGCAAATGAAAGAAATATTGAATTAAAGGAGGTGTCTGTCTATCTGTCAATCGCATATTCAAGTGGCTCTTGACGATTTATAAATTCTGCTTCTGCACAAACTTCACACTTTCACATAGAAGCATCACACTTTTGAAGAGTGTTCATCTGTCATCTATTTCAATAGATAGATACTGGTCCTGCATCTGTGTGATAAGTGTTCATATTTCAAAACTGTAGGTACTTATGGATATATCGTACATATATCTAGGCTTTGTCGTTTTTTTTTTTTAGATTTGTAAAACATTCTTGGTGTTAAATAAATAGAGCGTAAGTACCTATAAGAATATATGTATACGTTGGTATTTGTTCATACTTATCGTTTTAATGACATATACTTTTGAGACTCAGACACTTATGAAAGATTTGAGACAATGGGTTGTCAATATATTACCAGGCCATACAGAACTCTGTTGATAACCTATAATTATTTATGGTATGTAAAGAAAGGATGATTTTTTCGCGTTACTCATGTATTTCTATAATGATGTGTTTGTTTTTTTTTTTTTTAATTTTGTTCTTATATATTTTATAAAAAAATCGGTAAAAACTGACCATACATTACATATGTTCTTGTACATATTATGTTTTTGTTTCGATTTTCATATAGGAATAACATTAATAACGGGTCATTCATTTTTCGATTTCAAAAGTAAAGCTAAATAAAACACACACAGCGATATATTTTTGATGAACATTTTATTTCATTATAAAGTTTGGACTTTCCCATTAAGTTTGAAAAACAATATCATTCAAATGGCCAACTCGGGAAGATTCGCAGCTTGCGATTCTTTTGAGGTAATTTTTAACCACTTTTTCGCAAATTTCAGGCAGTATCTCGGCCATAACTTGAATAATGTTGGTTTTTAATGCGTCTAGAGTTCAGATATTATTCGCGTCTCCTGCGTAGCCCAACAAAAAAAATTCTAACGGTGTCAAATCGCATGATCTTGGTGGTCAATTGACGTCACCAAAACGTTAAATTACGCGACCAGGAAACTTCTCACGCAATAAAAGTATAATTGATCGTGTTATGTGGCTTGTTTGAACCTTGTTGTCTTGTTGGAACCAAACATATCGTCCATGTCATGATCTTCAATCGCCAGTCAAAAAAAATCGGATCACACACTTGCACCTACAGCAGCAATATTTTCGACTGAGCAGTGAGCGTGCATTAAGATGATGCACAGACCTTACGACATCAGTAAAACGCTTCCAATCTCTTCAATTTTCTTCACAATTTTACCGATTGCTTGCGTATTCAGTCGATTATGACGACCATATAATCATCGCATAATGCGCGAAAAGTGGCTACGTTAATTTTAACGCATTGTTCGATTGTTAAGCGAACCATTATCGTAAATGGAAAACATTCAACTAATATTATGAGACTTCAAATGACAGCTGAGTTTGACAGGTATCAAATGCCAGCGCTACCAACTTGAAACCGCAAAATGAATGACCCGTTATGTGTATTGGAAAATTAACGTTAATTATATGCTTACTAAATATTAAAAAAAAATTAAACTTATTTTAATTCCTCTACAACAGCAGTTTTGTTAACTATTTAAGGTTATTTAAGCTCATACATCACCTTCTGAAGAAAATATTGTGATTTGCCTGAAGATAGAATTCACTAAAAAAAAAAAAGACATAAAAAAAAGTTATTAAAACACAAAGGCAACAGTTACTATGCCATGCTTTTTGTGAAGACAAAATTCTCTTCTTTTATTTTTTTTTATATAAAGTTGTTTTAGCGAAGAGTTTTTGAAAAAATAATTTTCAAACTCAAAATTTTACACAAATAAATGCTATTTTTGTTTTCAAAATTTAATGCTTTTATTAATTTTTAGTAAAAAATATAAAACCGGATGCTAAAATGTCTTCTAGTTTTTGAGAAAAAAAGAAATAACAAAAATAAGTTTCTCTTAATTTAAATACAATCCGTTGTTCAAGTTATTTTAAAGATCCTATTTCACTAAAATTATTAGTTATGTAGATTAAGGTATTTTAAATTTTCTCAAAAACTAGATGACATTTTAGCATCCTGGTTTCTGTTTTTGATTAAAAATTGATAAGAGCATTGAATTTTGAAAACAAAAATAATTTAATATGTGTAATAATATTTTATCTTGTATTTTATAGTTATAATTAAATGAAGGAAATTAAGCTTAATGATCATTGAAAATGAAATAATTAATAAAAACAAGTAATTCATTCTTTTCCTGACATTTTTTTTTAGCTAAATTGACACATAAACAAAGTATTTACTCAAATCTGTATTTTGCTTTCAAGATTAAATAAACTTAACCCTTGAAAAAGCCGGAAAAGAACCGGAGAAACGCCGTCGGGAAAAGAATGAATAAGTTGTTTTAATTAATTGCTTCATTTTCAATGATCATTAAGTCCAATTTCCTTCATTTAAAAAAAAAAAAATTAATATTTGTTTTTTTTTTTTTTAATTATTTTTATTATTTTTTTAATGAAAATTTTGAGTTTGAAAATTAATTTTTCAAAAAATTTCACTAAAACAACTTTATTTAAAAAGAAAATGAACGAAGAAGAAGATTTATGGCTTTTCAAAAAAGCTAAAAGTGTTACCGCGCGTGTTTTAAGTCAATTTTTTTTAGAAAATTGTTCCTTTCGGTTAAACGGGGGCATAGATCAGCCCTTTCATTACGATATTTTTCTTGTCTCAACCCAACTTAAACGCTCTAGCTTTTTATTATACCTTATGCGAATCATCCTGTATAAAAATAAATTACCTTTTTGTTTTTTTATGCGCATTATTCGGCTAAACATCATCCATTTTCCATGGGAATTCTTTTTTTTTGTATTCGTATTGAACCAATAAAATACACTATTAAGCCGAAAATAAGAAATTTCGAGCGAAAAACTCGAAAAAAAGTGAAAACCCGAAATTGCATACTTTCAAGAATGGATTGGAGGCGATATCTGAAAATTCCATTGAGTATGTGAAAGGGAAAATATTGATTTTATACAGAATAACAAACACTACCGAATTGACAATCAGTTGATTTTATGCCTCACGAATCGCTAACAAAATGACGTTACGCTCTCAGACTGTTGCATTTGTGTATAAAAACTAAAAATTATTCGAATGTGTCAGAAAATTCTTTGTAAATAGTTGTTTGAAGCTTCCATATAAATTTTATTTTCACTTTTTTGATGAAAAATTCTATGTGAAGTTGGTCGGATCAGGTATTTAGATCTAAAGCCCATTACTCAGAATATAAACCCTGTAAAACAAATTGAACCTAACCATTACCAACAAAAAAAAAAAGCATACAAATCAAAGAAAGCTCAATAACTCGAAAATATAGGCTAATTTTTCTTACCCTTGGTCTGAATTTTTCCGAAGTAATTTTTTTGTTTTAAAGTCTTCTTATATCACATTGAATAATGAGAAGCTGTTTAAGAACAACGTTCAAGTCAGATGAAATTAAATCATTATACAAAACCAAACGAAAACTTTCAAATGGCATCATCATCAGTATAAAATAAGGAGTATTCGTTTACACTATACCTACACCCACCCAACCTACAACATCTGTACTATAATCTATACATTAAATTAAAAATTTTAAAAGTTTCCCTTAAAGATTTTGTAAAACCATTCAACTTTTATGAAACTTAGTTTTTCAACCTCATCGAAAAATCAATTTTAAAACATTTATTCAAAATATACAAAATAATTTAATCAATGAAACACTTCACTTTTGTCACACATTAAAACTTATCTTGCAAACGTTCTTATTATAAAACACAATGTTGTTTTTTTAAACGTATTTAGTTGCGTGTTAAAAAGCTAGATTTTAAGATGTCTCAGATTTAATCTTATTTATCTTAATCAAACATTTAATTATTACATTAAATGGTTTAAACAAAAATACTTTATCTTAAGAGTATATTTTCGAAAATAATCACGTTTGGAAAATTGATATACTTTCATATAAAAATAGCATCATTATCTTCATTTATGTACATACATACATATATATTCCAAAATATAGAAATATCCTTACATGGACATAATAACATACCTTTACGCTATTAATTGGCTTAAAGAGGCATCCTTGATATTCCATAATTGACTCTCAAGATTATCACGATCTTAGAGGTGTGTTGTCATTGCCAGCAATGCTGACGTACGATAATTAATAGAAGAATACAGATAATACCGGATTGTTGTTTTTTTTTTTTTTTTTGTATAGCTATTTTTTTGTTGCTTAAGTGATTACTGCAAAAGCAGCTTCTTCGTTCCCATTTATTTAGTATTAAAGGTGTATTGACTTGATAGTTTGTGTGAAATTTTCACGGCGCAGCGGAGCGGAGGGCGCCTTTATGTCAAACAGAAATAATAACAAAACAAATGAAATGCACGACTGGATCGCATGAGCCAAGCATTGAAGAAATAAAGAATTACTAACCTACGTGTGTGAGAATTCTCACAATTATACATACAAATAAAAGACGCAAAAATTATTTTTAAATGAACATACCTAATAAATTAAACCGCCAATTGAATGCCAAAATATTACTAATTGGAAAGTGTTCATATTAGAGTTCATTTTCATGGCATTTAACAAATTTTTAAAATAAAATTATAATGCGTTAAAACAGTACTTGCGAGTTTAAAACATTAATTTTGAAAAAAAAAAATCATCCACCCATTTTAGAAATATCGAATTTTCAAAAAAAAAAAATTTTAAATTTAAAAAAAAAATCCAAAATACAATTTGTTGAAAATTTTGATATGCAATATTATTCAAACTTATTAGTAGATTTAGTGTAAAAAATTTCATTAAAATTGGTTAAACAGATATTGAGATATAGTCGAAAATCCCAAAAATGGTTCTATGAGAGGTACCATTTTTAAACGATAGATATTTTTTTTCCCCAATAATATGGTAGATCGTTCTGATATTAGATTACACAAACATTTTAATCAAAATCGTAGGAGCCGCTTTTGAGAAAAATGAAATTTTCAATATTGGTTTTTAAACATTTCTATGGGGGGTACCGTTATTTTTGATTATAAGAAAAAAATTTATTTAAAATATGATACATAATTTCAATAAACATGCTGCTTTCTATAAAACCGCAAATAATAAAAATCGATCTCGTCATTTTCGAATATTTAAATTCTCAAACAAAAATTTTGAAACTTTTTTTAAAAATCCAAAATAAATTTTTTTTTGAAAATTTTAGTACATAATATTTTTAAAATTATTGTAAACAAATTGATAAAAATAAATGAAAATGATAAAATGGTTCTATGGAAGGTACCATTTCCGAAATTTTTTTTTTATAAAATGGTAGCATTTTTGTAAAAAAAAAATACTGAACTTTTTTTAAAAAAAAGTTGTGGCTATGTTTTTGAGAAAAATAAGATTTTCATAATTTGGTGAAAAAATTTGTACGGCAGGTACCATTAATTTTGATCTTAAAAAAAAAATGAAAAAAACATGTGGGGGGTATGCCTAAAAACCGCTAGGTACCAAGTTTAAAGAAAATCGGTCTAGGCTAGGATTAGGCTACAATCGAAAGGACAGACAAACAGAATTGCGAGATCAACTTTTTTCGACTTCGCTATCATCGTAATGTCAACTTTGATCAAAATCTCGAGTTCGATGTTTTTTTACGAATGCATAACTTGCCATATAGGGGGTGGTCCCGGAGCAGTGGAAGTAGTGCTTGACTGCTAACTTGGATGTGTGGGTTCGATCCTCAGTAGAGGCAGCATTCTTTTCTATATTCCCTCAACTGAACGCCACCCCTGGAATTTAATGAAAAAAATCAAAACCTTATTTTTCAATCCACTGTGCCAACAAAAATCTATCCTATCCTTCTATTCCTTCCATTGCCTAATTTATAAGACCCTAGGTCTTACTGGCATATGTTTGTGTTTGTGTTCTTTTTTTTTTTTTAGTACCTACCTATGTACATATATATCGCAAGTAAAAATAGTAAATTGATTGATAGCATATGAAGAGGACGATTAAACAAGAGTTTAAATTATGGCAAGTCAAACTTGTCACGATCAATTTACCTTAACGTAGTATAACCTTTTATATTAGCTCATCTGAATAATAGATGGAGAAACATTTGTCTTCCCTCATATCTATGATTTTATAACAGCAATACTTGAAAATACAAAAAAAAAAAAAAAACATTTCCTTAAGCAATTTAGAATAGGTATAGATATAACTTTGGTACCTACTTTATTATGTTTACGTATATTTATATAACAATGATCCCACTTATACCTCAGTTCATTAAAAGTATACTTTTCCACTTCAAATAATATTCATTACACGATGGTGGTCTATGTCCAAAGTCACTTCAAATTCTATCATTCTTTCTGGCTATATTGTCTTCCTGGCTGGGCTAAAAACTTCCAGGTATAAGCTACTATCAGATAAACAATCTACATCATCTATACCTACGTTTACCTAAATTCCATTATTATTCCCCTGCTCGTTTCGGTGAATATTGTATATAGTATAATATTACATTCAAGCTATAACACCCTCTGTGTTTTGTTTTTTGAGAGGTGGTGTTTTCTGCCTTTTCCCAGGTAGTACCTTACCTACCTACTGCCAATTTAGTTACCTATAAACAAAAAGTAAAAAAGCAATTTACCATTTCCACTCAAATTAAATTTAAATTAAAAGCACCACACTATGTACAAAGGAAATGAACTGTCCGGTCGCCTCCTTACCTGCAGCCCTCGAGCTCGACCAGTCACAGTCGTTTGGTTTAACATCGCATAGGAAGGTGGAGGGCTGAAGACAATAGAATTTCGTCTTTTAGTGCTCAGTGTTCACATTGTTTTGTGTATTAAAATTTCTTAAGCCCAAAGGCAATAGCAACACGAACTCTTCGGACTGCCTAAGCTTTTAATCAGATTGTTTTTTTGTCTTTCTGAGTACTAATATAGTTTATGTTAAAATGTTTCTCGAAATAATTTTGGTTACTAAGACAAGATTCTATAATATAGCTTTGTTTCTTCTTTTTTTCTACAAAAAGATAAGGTGGCACTCTGCTAAAAATAAATATTTCCTGCTACATCAACAACTAAAGATATCAAGTTCCGTGTTCTAAAAATCATTTTACATTAAGGAAAGGTTGAAATACGACGAACCTACATTTTGTCTTATCGTCATTATGTTTACAATAAATTTGACCATTGTTAGGACTACGTACGACGTACCTACATAATGTATACTTTTGTTTATTTGATTTACTTTTTTGTTCAAAAAAACAACTACGCGAGAATGCCTCCTACATCACGTGCAGTTTTTTTTTTTTTTGTTCTATTGGAGGATAATGTTCACTTCGAGACAATAACTAATATGTAATTTAGAAGAAGTTGTTAGGCTTTACGAAACTTCGACTGAAACAAAATAAAAAAAAAGAAGAAATTATACAATGTTAGATTTTTCAACAAAGTTTATGATTTGGGATATGTTCGTGAATTATGTGCCTACCAACATGAATTACTCATTTTTTTTTGTGAGGTACCAGCTAGTTAAAAAAAAAAAATAAAAAAAGTCAAATAAATTCGTGTAGAACCAGGGTCTATAGTGTGCAAGTTGTCAACAGGAGTGGAGAGGACCTACAATATTTTGTTTATTAAGAGATACTCTTGCAAGAATTTGTCAATTCCTCGGTCAAGTCGTTAAACATAATGCAGTTTCCTTACAATCACAATCGCAGGTAAGACGTAAGAGTCGTTTTCAAGAAAATTAGAAAAATACAAAATGGCAGTTACCCCTTTTAGATGGGCTGAAACAAAAATTGGAATTTTCCCTTTTTTTTTTTTAAAAAAAAAACAAAATGAAAACTTAATTGTTGGTTTCGAAAAAATTTAGAGTATGATATTGCGAAAGTTACCGATGATTTTTAAAAATGTTGTTTCTATTTTAAGTAATGTTTACTATAAACGCTTTAACAAATTTAGATAGATAGATAGATAGATAGATATATTTTATTGTTTCAAAGAAAAATACAAAGTTTACAATATTTTAAAGTCATTGCACAGTACAGAGATATGATAATAAATTTTATCTTACTAATGAAAATCAAAATTAGGTTTCTGAAAAGCTTATATTTTAATATTTTTGAATTTGAAGGAAAATAGGTAAAAAAAAAACCTTCATTTGAATTTTGTTTATAATTATATCACAGATCATGTTTAAAACTATTAGTAAATGAATATAAATAAATAATTAAATAAAAATTTATAAATAAATAAATAAATAAATACAAATAAATAAATAAATAAATAAATAAATAAATAAATAAATAAATAAATAAATAAATAAGTAAATAAGTAAATAAATAAATAAATTAATAAATAAATAAGTAAGTAAATGAATAAACAAACAAGAAAATAAATTAAATTAATAAACAAGTAAATAAATGATTTAACAAGCAAGTAAATAAATAAATAGATAGATAAATAAATAAAAAACAAAAAAAAAGAAACAGAAAGTAAATAAGTTAACATGTATGTAAATGAGAAAATAAATATAAGAAACTAAATATATAATATTATAAATAAGAACAAAAGAAAAATAAATATAGTTACATTTTTTTTTTAATAATTAATTGACATTTATTTTTAAATTAAGCCTCTAATGAGAGTGTTTTCACTTAATTCACATTTTCTAAAAAAGTTTTCATTGAGGACTTCAATTTTCCTATCTATTTTTAATGCTTTTGCCTGAACGTGCAACTCGTGAGTTGAAAAATGCCTGGGGACCTTAAGGATTATTTTTAAAATTTTGTTTTGTAATATTTGTATTTTTTTCCTATGCATTGCAGCACAATTTCCCAAAACGGGTGATCCATATAATAATATAGCTTGAAAAACTACTTTAAAAATAATTAATTTGTTATGTTTACTTAGTAAAGACTTCCGATTAATTAGCGGGTATAACAGTTTAATACCAATATTAATTTTATTTGTTGTCATTTGTGTATGTTCCTTAAAGGTCAGCTTCTTGTCTAAGTAAACACCTAAGTACTTATTTCACCCTTACTAATAAACTCAAAGTAAATATGAATTATTTTTAATCAGCGAAGTTAATGAGAAATGTTATAAATAAAACAAACAATTAATTAAACAATTAACGAGTAATTAAATTAAATTATCCGAAAGTATTTTTGTAAGCGACAGACGCTAGTACCAAAAGCATACAAAAATTTAAAGGTTCAAATGACAAAGTGTGTGAGCAAAAGTATTTTGGCGTCAGGCAAGTTCTTGTTAAATGTAGTAGATTTTCGTTAAGATTTGTTATTTAAAGTCAATTAGCAGTTGATTGTTTATTAATAAATATTTGAATTCTTGAATTAATTTTTTGATCAAAGTAGTAGTTTATTTGAGAATAAGAAGATAACTAAGCATTTTTAATTAATATTTATAATTGTCTGTTTATAAGAGAAAAATGTAAACTATAAAAGAAAAATGTATCACTGTATTTGTAATACTCTATGAATTTTTATGAACTTTCTAAATGATTTTTTTTTTTATTTGAAATCATTTTGCAAAAAATACGTACGTAAAAAAATTGACATGCATACATTTTCCCATTCTCAACATTGTATGAAGAACACAAACCACTTCAATATTATGTATCCTTGAATTTCATTCACTTTATTAGAAAACTAATGAAACTCATATTCATTCTTCTTAAAAAATGTTTATCTATCCAAACATCGCACAATACACGACTACACGCTAAACTTGGCTATTAAATGCTTAATCGTCCAAAAGGATTTAGCTTGTTAAGAGGCGGCGCATACAAATTTAATATAATAGGTACACTTTTGGATTAAAAAATTTATGCCAAGCGATTTCAAGGCTGTAAGGTAAGAATAATTATATATGGGTACCAACGTTTAACCCTTTTCCTCTTGTACTTATAGCTCTATAGGTAAGGTACGTACCTACTTCTCGAAATACGATGTCAATTAACTAAGCACATATTTTCATAAATATTTAATTACTTTTCAAAGAATTTTAATTTCATTCCAAGTAGCAGCATTTTATGAACTAAAACTCAAGAGAAGCAGCAAGCCACCATCACTATGGTCTCCGACTCCGCATGCTTGATGAACCACTTCAGCGGAGCTTGGTAGGTATAGGTAGATTTGTTTTCACGGGACCGATAAAATGTTTTCTTTTTTTTTTTTTTCTTCAATTCTCTGGCAACATTAGTGGCAGTGATGGTGTGGTGGTGGTAGTGGCCTTATTTATATCCTAAATTGAGTTTATATTTTTTTGTATTGTATTCTTCTTTCATTTCTTTATACATTTCCCCATATAAAATAATATCTCATCTGTGGGAAAGGGATTATGCAAAAGGACTTATATAGTGATGGTCGAGAAGGTCCTTCGGAGGTTCGCTGTTGAGGTAGCCAGCATCAAGTGAATTGTGGATCCTTTTTCAAGAGCTGTTGTATCATCCAATTTATATGGGGGAATACAAAAAAAAAAAGGACTTTGAAAAGGTACCTAATATAGGATGCTTTTAAAAAACCAATTTCAACCGCGAAACTTCCTGTTTTATTAATTTTAATAGTCCAGGGGTATGTGATGATGAATTTTTATATAGACGTCATTGTCTTCAATTTAGGTTCAATCAAGGATTGGAAATATTTAGAAAAAAAAATAAACCAAACTTTTGAATTTAATATTGAGTAGATACGTTTTAATTTTTGGATTTAATTAATTGAAAGAGAGATTAAGAATTTTAAAAGGTGTTTAAGAATATTGATATATTTAGAAACTAAAACTAGTAACTGTTTGGTTTCGTAGCTTTTTTTCTGAATTAGATAATATTATGTGTGAAGAGCCAATTAGGTAAAGACTTCACTCTTGAGATAACCCCACAGGAAAAAGGCTTTAAAGTTTCAAACTTCATTTATTGCCTTACTTGAATTTTGTTAGTGTGAAATATTTCTTCAAAATTTTGCTATATTCTCGCCCACTACAACAATAATAAGCGCTATATAGAAAATCTTTAGGGGATTTTTGTTCCCCTTCAGAATATTTTATTTCCCGCAAAATTTGTCTGTTAATTTGAATCTCCTCCGGATTGAAATTTCTCCTGAACGACAAATCCAATGAAATAATAGGAATATTTATTCTCGATATACCAATAAATTATAAATTCCGTGCGATCCAATTGTGCATTTTTATTTAAACAATTTTTCGCATTTACAGGTTGGTTGATTATGCTGTTTTTTGTCATCATTTTAAGTGTTCGAAATGCATTTTCGTTAGAACGCCCATTTTCGAAAAGAGACTTCCGGCTCGAGCCCATTCTATTGAAATACACCCTGCCCTGATGAATGAAGAGATGAATTATGTTAAGGTTTATGTTAAAGTTTCTTTAAGCAGTCCCAGTGTTTAAAGAAACTCTAAGATATAAGAAATTAAGAACTTAGACGAAGAACGTTTTTAGCTAGGTATTCTAGGTAAGTTAATATTTTAAGAAACAAAATAATTTAGCGTTATTATGTAGTGGAACGAATGGTAATGGTGCAGTGCAATAAGTCTTGCAGAAATAAAGCCCGTGGGTCTTATTACCTCAATAAAAAAAAATAACACCCGCGGGCTTTTTTTTTTTAATTTTTTGAAATGGAAATAAAAGCTGTGGACTTAAGACTTTGCTGAAAGTATTCTTACACAACAGTATACCTTGGATGGCCAGGTTCGCGGATTCCAAGGATTTTAACTCCTTCTTTGGGTCCTCTGTCCAGCTCACGTAACTCCATTGCTTCGCTTAGGGTGTCAATGTCAACAGTTTTCTTGGACAACAGTAGTTATATAAAGTTAAAGTAAAGTACTTATACAAATTATTGAATCATACTTTAAGTATGGGTCTTAATGCCAATTAAGAAAGGCAATAACTCCCGCGTCTTTTAATTATATTTTTTTGTTGTGTGTTTTACTGCCATTCCAAAAAGAAAAAAAAAACCAACAGGGAAATATAACCCATGATGGGCTTTATTTCTGCGGGTCTGATTGTACTGTAGCGGAACTCATTCTATGGAAGAAGCTTCACCAAAAACGTTATCACTCGGAAAACGTGAAATTGCAGCGTCATGCTAATGGATTATCGTCATCGGCCATTAGATTTTTGATGAAAATAATAAAAGTGGTCATACTGTGACTCATAGAGTACATATATTTTCTAGAGAAACGACTTAAGGGGTTTGTTCACTTTCACCCTACAAGCTGTTAGAATAATAATGTATACTACCCGATGAGCATGTATTAGTGGTCCCGTGCATTTTAAATGGGACCGCTCCAACACTACTTCAACCGGTAGTAGACACGCTTTGTAACCCTTTTTCATGTAAATTATGATTAATATCATTTTTTATTGCTTCTGGCACATAAGTCGACCATTCACACGGATTCACCGATAGGAGAAAAAGAGAGAAATAAGAGAGTTTTCTTTTACTGTGCTCAATTAAAATTTGCGGGTGTTTTAGGCAAAGGGGGACTCGTACCCCCTCTCTAGATAATACATATAGGTACTCTATGCTGTGCCTTCAGAACGTTAAGGTAAACCTAAACGACGAACATGCTCGCCGAACTTGCTCGTTTGCTTTATCCCCTACACAGCGAACACATTTGCCAAACATTTATTTCGTTTGTTTCTTCAAACCGTCAACATGTTGATATCGAAGCGCATGTGGTTGCGATTTATTTTTTTTTCAATTTTATTTTTACAGCAAAAATGAGGTTAGCTTGCGAACATGGCCCTACACGGCGAACATCAAAGCCAACGAACACGACAAAATCGAAATTTTTCGCCAACAGCAAACGGCTCGCGAACCAGCCCCTACACGACGAAAGTGCGGCGAGCACGAGCAAGTTCGGCGAGCATGTTCGTCGTTTAGGGCTAGCTTTAGCGAACCATTATCCAAGATTTGTTCTTGCATGCATTGGAAGACATGAAGGTTGACGACTTGTGGTATACAAACAAGAAGGAGCCACAGTTTTTTTAACATTGAAAATGTTTATAGGGTCGTTTTGATAAAAGTATGGTGTTACCAAAATGAACAAAGATAGAGAATGAACTCTAGCGTATAGGGGGAGAAAGGTTGAATTTTTGGTTGGTATTACCAAAGAAACTACCAAAATGAATAAAATGAAGAAAAAAACACAAGTGATGAATTTCAGCCAGCGTACCTAAATGTTGATCATCGCCAACCGACGAGATTCAGTGGAGGAATTATTAAATTCGAAAAATGCTCGATTTGAACCCACTTAGAACCCTATAACTTTGGTTAAATTTGTTGGATGTTCAATATTAAGCTAGATAATTAAAGTTTAAATGACAGGCTACAAATCTGCATAAAATTTGCAAAATCGTAAAAAATTTCATACTAGAAACTTGAAAAAATTGTCTTTTTAGAACTATATTTCATTACGGCAAAAGAAAAAAACAAACAAAATATGTATGTAGGTACGTACCTACAAAGAACATATTGATAGAAGGGAGAAGACGGTGGAGTGTGTGCAATAAAAAAAAACACGTGGCAAACAAAATTGGCTTTGCATCGTAACAAAAATGATATATGTACATTATGTTTATGTAGGTATGTATGTATGCATGTAGGTAATGTGCATGCACATTTGTAGTAGGTATTTTACAAATAATAAAATCGTGAAGGTTGGATTTGGTTGGTTTGTTTGGATTATAACTTCTGTTCTAATAATCGGATGTTTGAGGTTAAGGTCTTAAAATTAAGGTAAAATGTCAGTCTTTTAAATCAATCGATTGTTGAACCTAGAATATGCATAGTTTGGGTAAATACTTAACTAACTTCTAAATCAATTTGGTTGTTTAACCTAGAATATGCATAGGTACCTACTTGAACCTCTTATATAAAATTATATCTTAAGTTCCAAGTACCAGATCATCAAGGTTAAGGTCTTGGTTAGCTTCTAACTTTTATTCTAATATTTGGATGTTCGAGGTTAAAGTCTCAAAATTAAGGTAAAATATGACAAAAGTAAATTTTTTTATATCAACCTAAAGAACCTAGAATATGCTAGACAACGTTTGGGTAAAAACTTTACTAATTTCTAAATCAATTTGATTGTTTAACCTAGAATATGCATAGGTATACCTACTTGAACCTCTTATATAAAATTATTACTTAAGTTCTAAGGGCTAGATGCTCAAGGTTAAGGTATGCTTAGGTAAATCGGGCAAGAGGTAGAATTAACTTAGCTAAACAATTAATATATTATAATCGAAAAGAGTCGATTTTGTAAGCTGATATATTCTGTTCTAACTATCGGATTTTTGAGGTTACGGTCTGAAAATGAATGTAAAATGACAGACTAGAAAATGCTTTTGACAAAACTTGATTTACTTCTGAATCAGTTTGATTGTTTAACCTAGAATGTGCATAAGTACCTACTCGAACCTCTTTAATAAACTTATAACTTAAGCCCTAATGGTCAGATCTTCATGGTTAAGGTCCTCAAATGCAAATAAAATTTTAGGCTTCATCTTAAAGTAGTCCATAAACTATTCAATTTGGTTGTCAACTAAATTGATGCTTGCCGCTCGGCCACACATTTCATAAACTCAGTCAAAAGAATACAGCTTCAAGTCTCAAAAACATTATTTTTGTCCAAAATAAATTACGCGACTCGATAATGTTAAAATGATTAAAAGATGACTTCAAAATATTTTAAAATAAAATATTATAGAATAAAAACAATTGGCAGTGGTGGGGCTTCGCATCAAATTCTTTGTAATTTTTGTCTCGTTGTTAAAAAGTTTTACCTGGACAGTAAATTAAATATCATGGCTATGAAATACTTGTAAATCAATTTGAAAAAAATTCAGAATCTTTTGATTTTTTCATCAACCGTCAAATTGATAAAATAACAAGCCAACTCACGGGTTGATTTGAACAACAACCGACTGAGTCGAGAACTAAGTTGAACCGTATATGATGCATGCTTTAATCGATCTGTAATAATTCAGTTACCTTTCTGCAATGGTTAGCTATATGCAAAAATGTCAAATACCTAGATTTACGTTAAGATAGATGGTATGTAACTTTAATTTCGTGTATAAGTGCTGTACCGGTACGGATGAAAATGAGTATGATTGTGTAATTGCAAATTAAGCTACAATGAAGACTAAGATCTTATTAAAAAAATTAACAACATTAATTTAACCGCCAACTGGGAAGTGACACTAAATATACAAATTGGTACTTCAGACTGTAGAATGGTTTCTAAGACAGTTTGTGAAGTTATATTGCAACAATAGTATACAAAATAAAAATCTCTAAGATTAGGCATGATTTTGTTTTATTGACGTAATACAAGTCATTTTCAATGCCCCATAGTTACTCTATGAGTGAAATCTGTAAATTTTTTGGCTCAAAGCTTTCCTGGTCTTTTTAATTTCTAAGAGGCACTTTTGTTCTCTTGAACCGAAATTGCTCAAAATCCGGTCACAATGCTCGATAGTCGATAGAGTGCATGAAAACTTCGACATTTCATGGACTCTGGATACCGCCATTTGACCGTTTAAAACCACGTAAACTAAAATTCAAAATCTTACAAATCTTTTATCTCGGAATTATTTCCAAAAAAAAACTATCAAAAATTTTTGGCTTACCCAAAATTAGAGACAAAATTTATAACGATTTGAAGAATACTTAACTCTTTGTCGTAGGTTAGATATGTATATAGTTTATCTTACTCCTCTCCTGTCTAATCTATTCAGAAAAAAATAATACAAGTATACTTAATATTTAATGTCCTTTCTCCTTTACCTTTATATACATTGAAAATTAAATGAGAGTAAGATAGGAGCTCATCCTAAGTATCAAATTAAGAGCTTCTTCCCCCCACCTAAGCAACTATACTACCACCATTCCCACCACCACCGCTACCACCACACCTTAATGTGTTCAGTTATTTTCAAAATAATCTCGAGTGTTTATTATTAGAATAATAAACTGCTGGTGGCATTTTGGCAATTTATTCGGTGACGAAGAGACTTCTGTCGCCAACATAGCAGAAAACCCATCATTTGAACTCGCATCCTTGTTCCTTAACAACACGCGTTTTTTTTTTTTTTTTTTTTTTTTTTTTTGATAACCGCATGTGCTGCTTACCACGTTCTTGGTTCTTGTCGTTCGTTTGTTATTTTACTATAGGTAGCTACACAAAAAAAAAAAATTCAATGAAAACGGGTTTGGGAAATAAATTGTAATTAAGAAATTATCATATTCTCAACAAGATTTGAGTTTTGCGAACAAAAAAAAAAAAAAAAAAAATATCCCTGGGGGAGAGGAAAATTATGTTAATGGTGATGTTGCTATAAAATCAACCTTTTAAGTTAAAAATTCACGAAGTAATTTTTTTAAGGGTTGAATAATGTTGAGTTTTGTATATAAGTTCCTACCCATCCGTATACCTCCATCTATATACACTTTGACGTGATGTAGATAAAAAGATACACTTAACTTTAACGTAAACTCAGTCTAAAGCGCTTGAGATAAGTTCCAAAATTGTATTTTATTAAACGAGAAATAAATATTAACTCATTTTTTAAAGGCATAGCATTGAGAGTAAATATATAATATATGTACGTATATACCCCATCACATAAATGACAGCACTACATGACATAAACTTGGAGGTTGGAAGTGAAAATTGGTTCACAACCATCTCCTCCCTCCTGCTGCGTGACGGGGGTGTAAAAGTCTGCTTGTCTACTGCGTTAAATTTAAATAGGCTTTTTGTATGTTATACTCAAATTGACATGACATATGGGATTTTGTTTTATATGTAAAATGTGTACAAGACTTCAATTCAAATTCCTGCGGCATCGTATAGACGCAGCCAATTTGGTGCAAACATAAATTGGTTAAAATTCACATTTAGGTACATACATATACGCAGAAATATAAAAATTATTGGTTCTTTGAAAATTGAATTTCCATGTTTTTGTTGTCTTATAGATATTTTGAAACACTTTTCCATATAGAACAATTTAAATTGCCCGGGAGAATTTTTAGGCAGCGTAATCTCTTGGCAATAAATAAAAGTCAACTTAAGATTGATCCCGTCTGCATGTCTACACGATGCAATTGAAAATGAACAACTAATATTTTGCTCTACGCAACGGTCGGGAAGAGGGAAACAATAACATTTCAGATGAGTATTCGGCAGAACTATAATCAGCCCTATTCTGCTAAACGTTCACGTGAATTTTTATATTCTGCTATCCGCCGCGTCGGAGGAAAACGAATGTTCCCAAAAGCATATAAATTGCGTTAAAATTAAAATTTTAACAATTAGATTCTCTCAAGACCTTCACAAATAATTATGGATAGAGCTTTGAACTCGAAAGATTGAAGAGTTTAAAGAATAATTTGTGATAAGTGAACAATTCATGTGAATCGAAAAATTCGATCGGATCAGATAGCAAAATTGGGATGAATATGCATGACGCCTCCATTCGACATGAACGATAAACTTACATTTAAAAATTGCCTAGAAAAAGATCACTCTTGAGACACAAAATTCCATGTCCATAGGTATACCATGCCAAAAACTTCGGATAAAACTAATTGGTGCGGATATGATCAGCGTTGCCGCCAAAAAAAAAAAAGTTCGTGCCAAATTTTCTATAAAACGTGCCATTTTCGTGACATATGAAAAAAAAAGAAGCAAATTCTTATATTGGGTTTTCCAATAGCGACTTGACAACTTTGAATTTAATTTGTGAACGCACCCTTTGACTAATCATCGAACTGTCATTAGCCGTGTTTTTTTGGGAATCTATACATAGTACAGTAAGAAATTCCCAAAAAAACGCATCGGCAGTAGCCTGGTTTTTATATTTCACGTTTGGCACTACCGAATAACAGCTGTCAGAATAATTTAAAAAAAATACAAATAAAAGAAAGCTGCTACAAATGAAAAGGAAAACAAAAAATAACTTGAGCCAAAAATTAATTATAGTTACATAAAATGGACAATTTTTCAAAAGATATGGTAAGAAAACATAGAAAAAGATTTTCTTTCTTAAATAATTCACGAAATAATTGTAGATTTTGCGTGAACTGTTGGAGTCCATTGAAAGTGTAAACGAAGCTGAAACTCTTCGGCCCTCGCCGCATAAAAATCCAATAACTCTTCAGTTCTTTCTTTTGTCCAGTTCGTTCCAACCTTCCTACTGATAAGAATTGTTTAATCATATAATTTATATTAATTTCCTTTTTACCTTTTTCCTTTGTCAGACATTTCGGTTTCAGCAATAAAAATAAATTCTTCAGGAAAAGGCAGCGATAAACATATGTTTCACGAAAGGGGTTTGTTCGTAGATTATGGTCGAAGTAAGATGTCGTTTATGTATCATGTAGTAGATGACGTCATCGGCGATCATTTTTGTTAGATCATATAATGATTTTTTAACTGAATTCTATGTAGTTCTTCAATCAGAAGTGCATTTAAATGTATTTTTCTTTAAATCAAGTTTTAAAAAAACCGATAACGAATAAAATCAATTGATTTTTTTGGTTGAATCGAAAATGATAGATTGATTTTTTTGGTCAATGGAAAAACAGCCATGAAAAACACACAACTACTTTATAAACACAGCCATCGGGATGCAAATGATAGTCAATCGCACCAACATCTGAAAACAAAACCACCAAAATTCCATTCGATACTCGAATAAACGTCACAAACCTATCCGCAGTAGGATTCTACTTCTGCTTTTATTGGCAGTAATTCTACTGTGGATGTTGTATTTGTAACTCGTGTAAAATCCTACTGTACTGTGAATAGCTTTTCCAAGAAAACACGACTATTGTCAATTTATTAAGTAAACTCAACATTTTCATCATGGTAAAGTACACGAAGAAGAAACGTCTGCAAATTATAAAAATTTTTTTACCGAAATTAAGAATCGGTGACCGCAACTTTAAGAGCGTTCACTCCAATTTTCGGTCGTAAATGACGAAGCTCATTTTTGGCTCAATGGGTTCGTCAATAAGCATATGTGGATTTTCACCCGACCAATAACGCATATTATCGTTATTGGTCGGGTGAAAATCCACATATGCTTCATTAATCACCACTTCATCCACAAAAAAATAACTGTTTGGTGCGGTTTGCATGCCGGCGCGGCGCCGCGTTATTTGGCCATAATTTTTCGTCGACAATAACGATCGTCACGTTACTGTGACGCCAGATTTATCGCGCCATGTATACCGATATTTTTTCCGGAATCGGAAGATATGGACTTGGACGACATTAGGTTTCATAGTGTCACAAGCCACACAGCACAGCACACCTTAAAATCGATTTATTGAAGAGTAAGTTTGATGAGCGTGTTATCTCAAGAAATGGGCCAGTCGAATGGCCGCCTCGTTCGTGCGATTTAACGCCTCTAGACTATTTTCTATTTTCAAACAGTTTTTCCTTCATTTGGTGGAATTTTTCTAAATTTTCTTCAAAATTCGCTTAATCTGAAGTAAAATTTTAAATAAAAAAAGCGTGCTATGTATATTGAATTTTTTCGTGCCACCGTGTCAGGATGAAATTTTCGTGTCAAAAAAGCACGATCAAAAAAGCACTTCGGCAACGCTGGTTATGATTATGATATTCAGTATGCCCTTTGGATTGAACGAATGTAATATGTCGGAAGCTCACTGAACCCAAAATATCCGAATCCAACGAAAAGAAGCTTTTTGATTTGTCAAATGGGGAAGTCATCCAAAGTAAAAAGGAGACATTCGTACTTCACCAGTTGTCAACTTGCTGTGGTTGTGTCCTCCCCTTCCAATACACTTACGGAAGCAAAACTGAACAAATACACTGGAAGAAAATTAACAATTCGCAATTATATGTACACATAAGCGTCTCATCATATAAATTTCTTAATTACGTACGACCACTTTGTTAAGTGTTCTTCCGACAATTATAAAAGTTCTGTCTTAACTCCTAGAGACTGGGTCTTGGAGTGGAAGACAGAACGTTCAAGTTCAAGTGACAACTGGCTATTTATTGAGATATAATTCTGAAGTTGCTTAAGAAAGAAAAAAGAAGAAATAATCTATAAAAAGCAAAAAAGAGGTCAATTATAGTTTCCGTAATTAATGGGTTCAAGGCCAGATATGATAACGCTAACATTAGCATTGTTTATAGAATTTTCAACAAAAAAAATTTTAAAAGTAAGAAAAGTTCATTAGTCAATTAGTCAGTGATAGAAAAAATTGTATCAGTTGTTAAGGTTAAAGTTGAAATTCCGACAATGAGGTGCAATAAAATTCTCTTATGATCTTGGAAAAAAAAAAAACTTTAACAGTATAGTTGATAAAAGATGTTAGGTATATTTCATGTTCAAACTGAAGCTATAATTGAAGTTGTATGACCATTTTCTGACCTTTTTTTTTGAAATGCCATCAAATATAGGAAGCTAAGATCTAGAAGGCACTTTTTGGAAATATATTTACAAAAGGTCCTAATAATTCCCACTGTTAATAATGTACATTAATATTTTTAAATAAGTTTAATGTAAAAATTCCCTTGAAAGGAAAAATTTCCTCAAATAAAACTCCTTTTAACTTTAACATTTAGATATTTTCATATCAATGTCAAAGGGCATAATAGTGCCCACTAAAGTTCTCGGTACTACCCCGTTTTACAGGAACCTTCTTCCTTCTCCTAACTTCAATATCAATTAAGTCAAATTCGCATAATTTTCTAGTAAATTGCTAAAACTTTAACTGACTGGCTCACTGATCATAAAAATTATGGAAAAAAATTTCCTATACTTTTTTTTCATTGCACTATTACATACTTGAAAAACTACCGTTAAGCAAAACTATAAGGGTTTTTCAACAGGGACGCTACAAAAGTAGAGCAAAATGGACAGCAAACGACGCCATATTTCTTGCCGCTCTTTTGACATTTCTCTTCAGTAAGGTTTGCCATTTCATGATGGAAAGATATACGAGCCAACAACGAGTCGAAATTATTAAAATTTACTACCGAAATTCGAAGTCAGTGGCCTCAACGTTAAGAGCGGATTTTCATCGAAAAATCATCTTCAGCGATGAGGCTCATTTCTGGCTGAATGGCTTCGTCAATAAACAAAATATGCGGTATTGGTCAGGCAGCAATCCACATGTACTCCATGAGTCATCATTGCATCCCGAAAAAACTACGGTTTGGTGTGGTTTATGGGCCGGCAGAGGCGTCATTGGGCCGTACTTCTTCCGTGATTACTGTGAATGGGGATCGCTACCGTTCAATGATAACCGAATATTTTTGGCTCCAATTGGATGATATGGACTTGGAGGACATGTGGTTCCAACTGGACGGCGGCGCCACAAGCCACACCGCGAATGTAACAATCAATTTATTGGAAACTAAGTTTGGAGAACGTGTTATCACACGAAATGTTCCAGTCGCTTGGCCGCCTCGGTCGTGCGATTTGACGCCGTTAGACTATTTCCTGTGGGGCTACGTCAAGTCTATGGTCTATGCCAACAAGCCAGCGACGATTGATGAACTTCGTACGAATATCGAACGTGAAATTGCAGCAGTATCGGCCGATTTATGCTTGAAAACCGTCGAAAATTGGGTTCTGGGCTGGTTCTGCAAGCGTGCCATACATAATGGCATCGAACGTACTTTCACAGGAATAAATCCAAAGCCGTTTTTGTTTTATTAAAAAAAAAAAAACTTTTGTAGCGCTCTTATTGAAAAACCCGATATATAAATCAATCAAGTAATTAACGAGATATTCGGGAATGATCCAATTTCTTAAAAAAAAAAAAACTTCCAAAACGCAGTTTTATTAATCAAAATCGTTGAAGTTGTTTTTGAGAAAATTCCATCCACTCTCTAGCTCAAAGTGCAGGGGACCCACTAACGAGGAGACCAACAGATAAAATTGCGAATAAATTTATTTGGACTTCTCCATCATATCTAATGGTATGTTTAATTAAAACCTTCACATTGTTTTTTTTTACACGAAACCAATACTTGCCCTATAGAGCAACTTAAAAAAAAAATAAAAATATGAAATTTTAAATAGGTAGCCAATCTTATCTTAAACTATATAAAATATAAAAAAATAATGGCGCAAAATTTTAGACGATTAAAAAATCAGGATTTCCAATTTTTAAACGAGTTAGCATCATGACATATTTTTTAAAAATTAACTTAGTTAAAATCAGCAAATACCAGTTTAAATTTTTTAATATCATACTAACTCCAAATGTCACTTTGACAATTAAAAATGTGAAAATGGTATGTTTGCTTACTTGTTTGCACAAAATGTCACTTTTAAGGCGTGTTTAGCTGATATTTATTAAGAAAACAGGTTAACATATGTATGTTTAAAAGAACTTTTTAGTATAAAGAGCTTTAAAGTTAATAAAATTTCAAGTAGTATCATGAAAATATCTTAAAATTATGCTGTTTAAAAATCTGCGCCAAAAAATTATTAAATATCGCTGTTCATAAAATTTAGCAGTTTAATAAAAATAAAATTAAATGACACAAAAATCAACAAACAATCAATAAAAACACAACTTCTGTTATCAAATGATTTTAATGATAAATCATTTAATTTATTTCTTATGCATCATTAGATCGAAACATTATTTTCGCAGTACATTGACTTTTAAATTTCAATATTATGTTATGTTTAAATTCTTAAACTGTTATAATAATAATGCGAACAATAAATATAGAAGCACCAGGTTGTTCGTTTTACATGAAGATAATAATCGTTTAAATGCTTGTGAAATTTTCCTTTGTAAAGGTATATTTTATACATAATATCATATTGAATTAGGTAGAAATTTAATGAAAATTTTCATTCTAGCATTTATTCAGTATGGTGAATCAATTACTGAAGTGATGAAACTTTCACTTTCTTTTCTCCAATCAAAACCACATTATGCTTTCGATATACATGTCTATATTGTCAGGATGAAATTAATGCAGGGGTGTACTTTGCAAGATAGCCGACTATAATTTTTACTGAAAATATGCTCTGGAATAAAATTCTCTTCCAAAAAATGTGCTCGCTGCTTTACATTTATTTATTTACAATTGAATCTGTAAAAATTAACTTTTTTCAGTAATTAATTATTGTTATGTGCGTATAACCTCTTCAGGAAATTGTAGGTCCCATTCATTCCTACCAACTTACAACACGCATTCAGGAATAGTATTTCGACCACCCAAAAAAAATTACAAGCGAATTCAAAATGACATCAGTTTTGAAGTGTTTTTGAACTGGAAGGGAGACAAAAATTTTTAAATGGTAGAATTCTGAGGTTTTACAATACGTCATCGTTAGTGTAAAACAAAAAAAAAAAAAAACAGGCCTAGTTCGAGGGAAAACAAACACTTTTTAAAGGCGGGTCTAGTGAACATTGTTTGTACTGTCAAGAGTATGTAAATTTGTTTTCCCTCCAAATAAAGAACTTTCAAATTAGAAAGAGAAAAGACAAAGATAGTTTTTGGAAAAGTTAAAATTTTTCTTAGTAAATGAATTGAATGCATTAACCTCATTATTTACGAAATAAATTTGCGTCAAGACTAAAGGCTTTATTTCGCTTAAGCTTATAGTTAGATATTCGGTACAAATTAAGTATAATTGTGAATTTAATATTTTTATCAATACGAAAGTGTTCGGGCGTCAATGAGTTCACTCATGTGTAATAGTTTTTTCACACCAAACCACACAGCCGGTTTTGGCAAAAAAAAACTTGCACACGTTTTTGTCTAAAATTCAATTATTTTGCGCTTTGAAACATCATGATATAAAAATCAAAGCACAAAACAAACAAAATTATTAAAGTAAATACAATGTCTAAGGAGCTCCACAAAATTGTGACATTAGATCTCAGCTCTAACTTTTAATAATAACACATGAAAAATAAACTAATCGGAAGTAATTCAATCATCTATTGAAGCATATTTTGTTGATAGTTTATTAAGATAAATAAAAAATCAAAGCAAAATAAGAAGGTAACATACCTATATTTTCTAACAATTAAACGAAAGAGAAAAAAAACAAGAGTCGCATTTAAATTATGTGATTTTCTTACTATACTTTTCTCATTTGGTGCCTCCAGTTATATTTTCTATAGTCATTATTTTTGTTCACATTTTATCAAACATTTTATAGAATAAAAAAAATTGCAGACAGAGTAGGTCTGTTTGGTAACGTAAAATTTCTTGAAAAATTACACAAATTTTCACAAATTGTCAAAAATTCCTGTTTGTTAAATTAAAAAAAAGTTGCAACGAGGGGGCACAATGTGGAGAGCAAATAACGAATTCCCCCTTCATTGGATAATTTACAAATTTCTGTGGGCTGGGCAAGCAGTATAAAAACTGTCAAATACACAGCAGTTAGTGTCTAGCACTTGACAACGGCAACGACAACGAATGTACAAAAAATTAATTTCGGTATTTTTATATATTCTATTCTATTTATGTATATTCTTCGATATTATTGGATATCTTAGCATATAATGTTATTTCGCTTGGGGGGGAGGTCAAGCCCCCCATGCTTGCGTACGTCACTGTTGCCGTCTTTATAGATGCAAACCACCTAAGAGCGAACTCGACGTGTCACAATCGGTAGTTTAATAGTTTGTCTAAAGGGTCCAGGTGCTCTTCGTTCGACTTCCTTGCAATAGGGGTTCACATTTAACGACGTGTTGCCCGACCCGAGTCGTTTTGGTGGCGTTTGCATTCAACGACATTATACGACTTCATTTGAAATTAAATTTTGAAAGAATCAACATGGCGCGAATATTATTATTTACAGCAATACTAGTGCATTAATTTCATTCGTTTTCACTCTCGTTTTATTATTTTACATAATTTCATTTTAACCTATTCTCTTTTAATCGGGAAAAAAAAATAGAAGATGTAAAATTATAATAGGTCGTCCGACTGGAGTTCGGCAGAATAAATTATCAAAAAATCTGAACTACAGAGCTAGCTAGATTGGCAGTCTCGTTCGATTGGTTTTCATATTTCAAAAAAATTAACGAAACGACAAAGTGTTGATGAACATGTCGTTGAATGTGAACGCCCCTAATAAATCATCTATTTCATACATATGTATATGTATATTTTCCAGCATTGTCGCTACTACCAACAAAACCCCACTTTTTGCCGTGGACCAGATCGTTTTTTAACAAGGTCATCCTTGTTTTATTATTTTTCTACATTTTCGTGATACATTTTTGAGTTTAAAAAAATATTTAATTTTACAATTTAAAAATTCCAGGATTTAAAATTATCTCTGACCGTTTGACATCTTGTATACACAAAAGTGACATTTTATACAAAAAGTGGATCAGTGCGTTTGTTAACTTTTTCCTCTCTGAGACTATTTTCTTCTTTTTTTTTTTTAAGTTTGACAGGTTTTACACATTTTTCTTAAAAAAATATACCAAACAGGCCTAATAACAAAAGAAGAGTATAAAGAGAATACGAAGAGTATAAAGAGATACGAATAACTCCATAGAGTGCGATTGAGTCAAATTAAGGTCATTTAAACTCATAGCAAGAATACCACGGGGTAAAAGCTCGCTTGAACACCTCATAACAACGGGTACGAAACATATAGGTTCTAAATTCTCAGCTATCAAAACTTTTATCAAAAACTTGTGGTGGTTTAACAAAAATTTTGGAAAAAACTAATGTTTCGGACGAAGATTTTTCAACATAAGCGGTTTGTTTTCGAAAAACAAGAGTAGGTTCGTTGTGAAAAGGATAAACGTATGTTTAAAAAAAATACAACATCAAACAGAGGTTTTGAAAAGAAAATCGATAACATCATAGAATACTCAATCCCTTAACGAGTATAATATGACAGAGTATCATTGTCTAACCTTCGGAATTGCGGCCCAAAATAAAAAAAAAGTGGCGCCCAAGACAACTATCAATATAACTTATAAAATAAATCCGCTACTGTTGCCGATTGCTATATTGTTCGCTTGTTCCTTTAATGTTTCCGCATCATTACGTTCTATGTCAACTGTGAGATAATGAAATTTCAGAATCTCCTCTCACTTAATAACCGTTACCTTATAATGTTTATTTTACAACACAACAAAACACAAAGCCCATCAACACAAAAAAAATAGAAATGCTTCTAGTAAGTAATAGGTAATATTTTATAAAAAGGCTCTTGACTTTGAAGAACATCAACTTTTAAAGCAATAACAGAAAGAAAAATAAAAAAAACACGATACATCAAGAGCAGGATTTTTTATTTTTATAAAACATGTAATATAATATGTTTTTCAACCTTAAAATTAATGAAATTTAATAATCCCTTTGTGAATTTTCAAGCTCTTTAAAGACGTAAAAGTTATGTAAGATTTGTTTTCTTTCTATATATTATTGAATTGAATAAAACTGAAAGATAATCCCTAAAAAGATGGATTTATGAGACTAAATATGAAAAGTGATATGGCAAACAATTTTCCTTTTCATCCTTTATGATTATTTCAAAGATATACCAAACTAACCTACCTACAAAGTTAGAGAGATCAAGAGTAAGGAAAAGAGAAACAAGCCCAGTCCCAAATTTTCGATATGGCTAACATTTTGCATGAAGTATTATTATTAAATATAATCGTGTACATTGTTCCTGTCGTCAAAATACACAATATACAGAGACAACCCACAATTCAACACACTTTACACCCCGAACCCGAAAATCGTCTTAATGACTTTTGTATATGCAATTGATGTTCTATATATATATAGAACAGTATACAAGTATGTACCTCCAAAAGTGTTATGGTTGTGTGTGCGTATAATTTTGCAAACATTTCAATTCTGGTTCTTAGCATAGAGCACATAAAACCCTTTTTATACTTATTTCTACTATTATACAACACCGACGACATCTTTAGGGTATTCAAGAACAGGAACACACATATATAGACATTTAGGTATGGTAAACCTAATAGTATAGAGATAGGTATAGAAATACTCTTAAGAATGTCTTTAAGCAAGGAGAGCATGCATCACTTCACTAGGGGAATTAGTTTTAATATATTGATGGGTTGTATGAAGAGGATTTAATTAAACTAGAGAGATGTTGTGTTTAAGTATAAACTCAAATACACTCCACATCACTTGTTTAAAGACAGCTCTATTGTAACTTTCTTTGACAAAAAAAAGATAACTTTAAGAATGTTAAAAAAACCTGTGCGGAAGTCTTCCTTCTTTAAGTTATATTCTAACAGAAAAGAGGTCATCAAATCATTAGCTAAGAAGTTATAATTATGGACTTGAATAACTTCAAATTGAATTTACATTGAATTTTAAAGAAATTGCACCAATATTTTACTAAAGTTAAAGTTGAATTGAAGTACCCTATGAAATAATGGTTAATATTTGATTGTCACGGCGGTGCCACTGCAGCCGGCAGTTTGAAGTTCGAATCCCAAAAAATTTCTAACCTACTTTCTAAAATTCTAAAATTATTACGGTCCTTGTTAAATTTACAAGGACAACTTTACCATATCAGTTGGTGAAATTCAGTCGTTCTTGAGAACAGATCGAAGAACATTAAAAAAAAATTGACAATACAGTAAAACCCACTAAAGAAAAACTGCAAAATGTCATATTTAAATTAAGCGGACTCTGGATAAGTGAAAACAAAATTTCAACTAAGCGGATCTAAAAATTCCATTAAGCGGAAATTCGAAGCTAGAAAAAATTGAATTTATCTTTTTGTGTTGCCTAGAAAAAATGTAAATAAAATAGATAAAAGATAGATTATATAAAATGGTTGTTACATATCAGAAATATTTTGTGGTGAAAATAGTCGAGGTGAAAAATAAAAAAGAAGTGAAAGCGTTCAGCAAATTTTTTGTTCTGTTCGATTCAATTTTTTTTTCACTTAAGAGTTTTTTTCAATGAAAAATATACAATTTAATTGAAAATGTGATAAGCGGGTTTTCCACTTAAACGGAGTGTTTTATAGGTAATTGGTCGAAAAATACTCGGGGATGAAAAAAGTGTTTCAGATAAGCGAGTTTTTTTCTTAAGCAGGTTTCAGACCACCAGATTTAGTCATTTTCGATCCGAAGTCGTTCAAACATTGTGCTTTTTCTTGCTAAATAGAGCGATCATGAGAATGTAAAACATTTCCCCCTCTTGCCAGTTTTGACATTTAATAACCAGATTTAGTATGAAAAATGTTGGGAATAAATTAAGTGATGAACCGTAAAAATTTAGCATACAAAAAACTAAAAGAGAAAAAATACTGGATTTCGAAGAATTAAGAGTAATATTTCTATTAGAATATACTCTCTTTTATGATAAGAGATTCTCTTGGAAGATTAATTATTTGCCACTAATTTATTACAAGAGGTACTACCCCTGAAAAAAAAATAATTTTAGTTTGTGGGTAGCATAGGCTGCGATTTGAACCCAAAAAACTTCGGCATTACAGTCCTACACACAAACGATTATGTCATAGGCTATTTCAATAAAGCGTATAAATTGTAGTAAGTTTAGTTTGACAATGGATCATTGAACTAATACCAAACGATTGAAAATTCTTCAAGTGTGTGCCACACTAAATTATTCACCCTGGCTCACCTGCAAGCATAATAAGGCTATTGAGTTAATTTAACGTTCAGTAATGTTTATTGCATAGAAAAACTGTCATGGTTGTTTTATGTAGATTTTGATGTTATTTGTTTAAAATTGTGAAAAACTTAAAATGTTTCTTGTAACTTTTGTTGATTTAACACGACGACGACGACGAAACTTTAATCTTCTTAAATATTTAACATGGTCAATTGATGATATTTATATCATGATTGTCTCTTTGTTAATGTGCCATTCTTTAGATAAAGATGGTTATTTGAACGCTATTTTAGAAATTTCACACCTACTTTCGTTCACATACTTTCTGCCTATCTGACAAAAATACTGATTTTGCCAGAATATTTCAGAAAGGGAGAGAGTACCTACTGATAAAAATTTCATACATAAAATAAAAAGATGAATAATAAAATAAAAAAACGGACAAGGTCGCGTACTAACTAAAATTTTTATTTTTCTTCTTCTTAAAATTAAGTTTAATTATGCGTTCTCTTAAAATAGAAAAACAATACCTTTACTGTCCCTACACTAGTGAAACGGAGTGTGTTTAGTTATGTTCATTCTACATATATGGTGAATAGAAAAAAATGTGCTAAAATTTTATGTTATAGCCTCTATAGTATTAGGATTATTTGGGTGTACAGTTTCTATTCTATTGAAAGGCAATTCTTGCAAATTTAAATATAGTTTTACAAGCGATATGTTTACCTATCTATAGCCGGATGATAGATAGGTACATACATTTGTATATACATATACAATATAAACTTTTGTTAATGTTTTGAATTTTTAGGTCAAATCTATTAGGTATGGTTAAATTTGAATTAAATGCAAGCATCCGAAAACCCTAAGTGAATTCTTAATCCTCAATTTAAATTATCAAAATTTAGATATTCAATTAATTTAAAATTATTTAAAAGGATAACAGACGTTCAAGAAATTTAATTTTACAATTGAAAGCATTATGGGTCAATGGCATCTTTCACATTCCACGTATGAGATTTTTTAGATTAGAAATGTCAGACCAGCTTTCTATACAGACCATTTAGGTTGAGTTTTTTGCGCCAGCTTGACTTCTTCACCTCGAAAAAAATCTATTTCCAAAACACCAACAAGGCTCTGTGCTCTGATATTATGGTAAACGAATTTCGAATCTGCACGTGGAATGTTCGGATCTTAAACAAACTATAATGTACGTATAGACGAAAAATTTGCGGACAACCTGCTGGAAAGACTAAAAACTGATATCCAGATATCCAAGAAATTCGATGTGGAGATGTCATAAAATAAATGAATTTGGTGGCGTGACATTTGTTAGAAAACCTTGGGCCCTACTCTGTATTTCGTTCCGAAAGTGAAAATTTCCGAAAACGAATATTTTGTAGGTACTCTCTATTTCTAAAACGGAATGAAATCTACTACTTACGGATTGACAATTCCGAAAGTGAAATTTTCGTACCTGACAGATCTCATAAGAAATAGTTCGAGACTCGAAAAAACTAATCCGTAAAAGGAAAAAGTATTAAGTACTATTTTTTCCAATTCGAAAGTTTTACAGAGTACCAATTTAAAAGCGGAACAAAAGCACTTTCGAATAGGATTGACTTTCGGAACGAAATACAGAGTAGGGCCCCTTGGCCTTGTGAAAACATTTCTGTGAGCATATCATTAGTTTGAAGCAATCGAGGAATGGATCTACCATTTTCTTTGATATTTTTTAACTGAAAACAATTTTTATTATTTGATAGAAATTTGATTATTTTGACGTACAGTAGTCGCACTGTAGTCGATGCGATACGAGAAGCCTTTGAATGAGAGGAAAATGTTTACATATAATCTTATCCACGCAAGTGTCGCATTAAATATCGCTTCACTGTACGCAGGTGGATAAGATTACATGTAAACATTTTTCTCGCATTCAAACGCTTTTCGTATTGCATCGCTTTCTCGCACTACTGTACGCGCAGCCTAAAAGTCGACGACTCAAAACACTTGAAATGATCTGAAATATATAACAGTTTTTAAAGTGTCATTTTTTTTTCCTAAATTTTATCTAAATCTGACATCAGATCAAAAATTCTGACAGTTCTGACATTCAGAAAAAAGTTAATTTAAATTCTATATTTCTATTTTTTACATCCAAACATTTTTTTTTTTGGAAAATTTTGGTATGCAATATTATTTTAACTAGAATCTATTGTGTAAAAAATTTCATTAAAATGGTTCTACGAGAGATACCGTTATTAATCGATAAATATTTAATTTGTTCCAATAATATTGTAGATTGTATTGATATAACCTCACATAGAAATTTTAATCAAAATCGTAGGACTCGTTTTTGAGAAAAATGAGATTTTCATTGGCACTTTTTTAACATTTGTATGACGGGTACCGTTACTTTTTAACAAAAATGCATTCACACGATAATGATGAGGATGACATAAATGTTGGTATCAAAAGGTTATATTTAATGTTTTGCTCGCGCATGCATTTTTGTTATATAGATGCAATTAAAAGAACCTCAAATGATTTCTAACAGTGATGATAATTATAATAAATTATTAAGTCTCAAACTCTTTTTCTTACCACAATTTACTTCATCGCTACTATCCGAACAATCAGGCTCATGATCGCATAACCAATTTTTAGGTATGCAATTACGATCTTTTTTACACAAAAATTCCTCATGTTCTATACAAGTTACATCTTTAAATTGAAAAGTTGAAGATTATTTAAAATATATAGTTCATTAATTTAAATTAAAAAAAAAAAATTATTAAGATAACCAAAAATTAAACTTACTGCAAAAATCCATATCCTCATCAGATCCATCACTGCAATCTTTTTCTTGATCACATCTCCATTTTTTTGGTATACAATTACCATTTTTACATCTAAATTGATCAACTCCGCAAGTTTGTTCTGAAAATAGAAAAAAAAAAATAAATATAATTTAATTTTTATTTTTTTGTTTTATTATTTTGTAATTTTTTAATATATTTTCTGATGGAATAAGATCGATTTTTGATAGACTCATCGTGCAGGTAGTTTTATATGATCTTTTGATAGAAAATTTTTCTTTGAATATTCAAAATTTGTATGGGATTTTATACTTTTAGAGTAAAAATGCTCAAAAGTATGCTTTTTTATTATATTTTTTTTTTTAATTTTAGCACTTAGGCCAGGAGCGTACAGTACATGCAGCTTTGCAATTGCGCGCCTGTCTATCTGTCTGTCCTTAATGGGTGATCGATTTTCTTTAAATTTGGTACCTAACGTTTTTGGGAATTCCCCCCACACGTTTTTTAAAATTTTTTTTTTTAAGATAACGGAAGCAAAAAATGAAAATTATTTTTCTCAAAAACGTACTCACAACTTAAAAAAAAAAAAACAGTAATTTTTTTACTAAAAGGCTACCAGTAAAAAAAATTCCGAAAAATTGTTATAAATTGTACCTCCCATAGAACCATATTTTTGATTTTTGATTTTCGTTTTTCTCAAAAATGGTTCTACTAAATTTAATCAATTTTTTTATAGAGAATTTTTTAAAAAGTTTAAAAAGTATTGCATACCAAAAATTCCCATTTTTTTTTTTTTTTTGATTTTAAAAGAAGTTTCAAAATTTTTTTTTGAGAAGTTAATAATTCGAAAACGACTTGGTCGATTTTTATTAAACTTGGCATCCAGCAGTTTTTTGACATTATCTAGCTGATAGGAACAAATTATTTTTATAGCCAAAAATAACGGTACCTCCCATACAAATGTTATAAAACCAGTATGGAAAATCTCGTTTTTCTCAAAAACGACTCCAACGATTTTGATTAAAAACGTAAGCTAATATTGAAAAATTGCATCTATCGTCTAAAAATGGTATGTCCACCATAGAACCATTTTTTTGGTTTTAGACTATCTCATTATCTGTTCAAGCAATTTTAATGAAATTTTGTGCCCATGAGCTTCTGATAAGATCAAATAATATTGCTTATCAACATTTTCAAAAAAACAAATTTTTGATTAAAAAAAAAAGCGATATTTCGAAAATTGGGAGATGATTTTTTTTTTCAAAATAAATTTTTAACCTTCGCATTATTAAAAACTAAAAAACGTCATACCAATTTTTTGTTTCTTAAAATGTATTCAAAATTTTATACATATATACAAAATTATTTTTTTAAAAAACCGCTCTAACAATTTTTAATTTTTTTCCTCATAATTTGAAATTTGTGTAAAAAATCGGATGGTGTACATTGCGTTGGTGTCAAAACAGTTTCAGAAGTAGTTTAATCAATTTATTTCTAATTATATTGATTTTTAACAATTTTTCAGTCTAAAGTGTAAGTAGGTACCATGTATAGGTGCCTACTTTAAAACCACAGTATATGATCGCACATAAGAGCAAGTTCGTTCGACCCAGTCGTGCATTTTATTTTTAATCTTCACAAACATGACTTACCTACCATTTCTAATCATATAATTAGGGCTCTATTTTTTGCATTTTATCAAATATGGGCAGAGAAAAAAAGGGCTCTGACGACTGGCCTAAGCAGAAGAAATATAAAAAAGGCTTTTTTAGAGAATCGTGAAAATTATTGCAATAGAGCAACAAAGTCGATTTAATCAAAACTCTCGTGAAGAATATTCATTGAACCTTATGTACCCCTGCTGATGTAACTTTTTATGTTTGCATATTTACAGATAGCCATGTCGTCAGGACAAACCTTTTTCGTTTTTTTATCACCATAAAATCAAGTTCGATTCAAATATCAAATCGAAATTATTTTTATGAATTTATAAAAAAATTTACACAAGCTTAAATCAAAAATATAGGATAACCACATTTAAATAAACTGTAATACATAAAATCCCACTATTTATCTGCATCAATAAGTATAGGAGGTATGTGGGTAGGGTACCTACAAGCTACAACTACAAAGATATAGACTTTAATATTTGAAGAAGCTTATCAACAGAAAACTTAACCCTTAATATTATATTTTTTATTTGGCTAACCTCAATTCTCTGCAGATATATATATATATTTATATGTACAAACCAAAAGTATTCAAAATCCTATAGTTTATGGGTACGCGTAAATAAATTTACTGACGCGATGAAACTGGCACTATTCATGAATATTAAACTTTAGTTTATGAAAACACCCCCAAACCATAAAGGGTATACTTAACTTATATTCGTACTATATAGTCATATTCAACACTAAGGGCTTATTTCGAATTGAAAGGATAATGTTATTTTTCGACCATGAAATATGAAAGTAATATGCTTCTGCTTCTGGATGCTGCTGCTGTCGCTGTTGCTAGGAGTCTTGATGTTTTGTGTTTAGTTTTTTTATTTTTTTTTATTTTATAAAAGAATGAATTTTACTGTTTTTCAGCTTCTAAGAACAAAAGTTAAATCAAAAAGTTACTATAAACTTGGATGCTCTTTTTTTTAATTATTTTGTTGGGTTTTGAATATTTAATTTAGATGTATCTTTTATTTATGCATTAGTTATGGAAACAATTTTTCGTACCTAGAATAAGGTATCTCCGTGTATTAAAATGCATATTCACGTAATAAAAATAAAAATTTGATTTTTATTTCCAATAATTTGTATTTTAGAAGTCAAATTTGTTTTCCAATAAAAGTTATGTGAGTTTTTATTTGTACACACACTATTATACGATTATAATAAAAATACAAAAATCGTCGCTGAAGCTCAGGTAAGTTTGTCGTAGTCTCGTATTCTAGGGTAATTCTGAAAAAATGTAGTAAAATTCGGGCTAAGTAGGAATAAATGGTTTTATTCTTCATCGTCTTATTTATAAACGTTGTCTAACTTTAGACAACTGTCCAACTTTGGAAAATATGTTCAAAAACCTTGTTTATTCTTGTCTTATAGCTGCCTAACTTAGACAAGAGTAGATTGTCTTAACCGTGAATAATGTGATATTTATTTTTATTAAATAAAGCATATTTCCACCAATTTGAAAATAGTTAGACAGTGTTTAAGTAGACAAAAATCTAATAAATACGACTGTCAGTCTCCAGAAGGCACGAAAATTAAGGGAACTGAACAAAATCACCCGGTCAACGATTTGAGGAAGTTTGTTTGGCATTGCTTTTCACACTTCATGGTAGTGTGAGTTATAAGAAGAGACTTTTAAAAGAAACTACAGAAAATCTCTTAAAATTAAGTTTGCTCATGTGTAAGGTAAAAGAGATTTAAGAGGAAATCAAAAGAAAGCGTCAAGAAATCTTCAATAATTTTTCCTTGTGTGAAACGGGAATTATTGAAGTAATAGAAAGTATAAATAATACATATATCGTCAAGAGGCAAATATAAAACTGAACCGAAAAAAAAACGACAGGAATTTCTGATTTCAGCCATTGGTTTACCCAAAATAAAAACAAATGAAAAACAAAGGACTAACGTTAGGAATCTGATTCCAGCCCCTGGATAACCAACGGAACGGGAAAACAAGTGAGCCCACTGGCTACATAAAATAGTGAAGCAACCACAATTCGCTAAATAAAGAGGAAAGTAAAAATATCGGCGGCTAGTGTTCTTTTTAGGAACAAAAACATTTAACTTTACTGCCTGAACAAAATGGAGACGGATCTGCTACTGGAACTGGAATAGCTGTCAAAATATTGAATATACCTATTACCTAACAAACAAAATTAATGGTAGAAATAAAACGCAACGCATCTCCCTGCAATCGCAGCTGGACGAATTCACCAACTTTCAACTTTTCAAATACAGAAATTTTGACGTTTCAAATAGGATGAAGAAAAAAAAAAATCAGCGAAAAAATATTGTAGTTTTAAGTGCTTATTTGTTTGCAAAAGAAAATTATAAATTAAAAGAAAAAAATATAGGAATTTTAAAAAGTGTATACCAAGCACGTGATGTTTTTTTTTTTTTTTTTTTTAATACGGAAAAGTTATACAGCTGTATAGATACGCCACTTTTTGACTGCTATTCAAGCTCCAACTTCAGTTGCAACACTTTATTGTGTTCATGCAGTAAATCGTAAACGAAATGCACCAAGAAAAGGAATCTGAAGTTCCTTTGATCCAAAAATCAGCTGGAATCTTATTTTAATATTTTCTGCCCTTTTCGATAACAAGAAAATCATGAGGCGATCATAAGCTTCGGTTTTCTGTTTGTTTAACTTTTTTATTGAACAGATATATTTACAATTGGTTCTTAATTCTATGTTACATAATAATATTACATTTTGGTATTTTTAAGTTTTGTTGTCACATAAGGGGTCTAACTATGTATATATGTACATTGTTTTTTTTTTTTTTTTTTTTTTTTTTAATAAAATTAATTAAAAAATTGTCATTGGTTGGATTACCTATGATATATACGTTAAAGATTATTCTTCTCGGGTTGTTCAAATCCGGTTGTCTTGTGATGTTGGGTAGGGGTGGCTTCTAGCCCCGGTGGTAGGTTGACGCTGCGTCCTCGTAAAATTGGATTGCCTCGTCGTTGTTGATAGAAATAATTCCTTCGTCAAGTATTGCTGTCACATCTAATCTAGGTATCTTGGCTTGGGATGTCTCTCTTCGCTTAAAATAGTCCTGACCAGTGGGTTTTGATGGTTGCACAGGTTACTTGTCACTTTTTTTGCAGCGATTGTCAGGAATTTATCCAGAGGAGTGATTCCTGATTCATCGTAGAGCCTTTGGTTGCTAAAGTGCTTTTGTCGTTGTCGGTCAAAATGGAGTCCTGTGCAGATCCGGTTTTCTGAAATTTCTTACTTCGTCTTATCGTATTTCTTGCCAAAACTCAGTATGAATCGAAACAATAGCGAATGAAATATATTTATTATGATTGACAATGTGTGTTGGGTAACTGATATATTAAAAAAGTAGTATCGTTAAGTAGGATGCTGTTAAACAGTGGGTAATGCAGGGAGTGTTGGTTTTTATTTAATTTCTTGCTGATGATGATTCGGTGGAATGTAAGTGAAACAAAGATATTTTGAGACATTTAAGTCGAAATGGATAATATGTCTTTTTCAAACGGTCTGGTCTAGCCATAATGTCTACAGACATAATGACCGTATGTCAACTATTCAACATCAAGTGAGAGCCTTCATTTCAGCAATTGGAAACATAATCGTTCCAATGATGTATCTTTTCGACTTTCCTTCTGTTCTTATCTGTCATTATTTCGTTCAATGATCAACTCTAACCACAAGGTAATTTTATTTTCTTGGTTGAAAACTGCATTTTTTAATAAAAAAAAATTGAAATAATTCCTATAAAGGACTTCTCTTGGAGGGAATTACTTTAATATACGAACATTTTGTTCATATACGCTTTTGAAAAAAAAAAAAAAAAAAAACTGTAAATCAAAGCATTCCTTTTTTTTCCAAAAAAGTACTTTTTCAATTCTGAAGAAATTCCATTTATCTAAATTTGATTTCTAAAAACATGTGATTTATATAGGTACATTCGAAAATGTTTTTTTAACAATCTTTTGAGTGACAGCCAATTATTGAACCATGAACAAAAAAAAAAATAATGCTTATATTGTAGGTGTACCAAGAATTCTACAAAACCAACTCTGAAAATAAAATAAAACAAAAAGTGACTGACACAGCTTTGAATGTTTCAAAGACCCCACTCCATATACGCAGTCTCTCGGAAACCATTTACAAGAATTCTATATAGTTAATGATGACGAACTCTTGTCACGTTAACCTAATACAATTTGGTTTAAGATAGCATCACGTTCTATTGTCTCCTGACGTCGTCGTCGTCATCGTCTTCATTGTCGGCGTCAGAATCATCGTCATTTCTAATTTGCTAAGCATTTCACAATTTTTTTTTTTTTCTCTTTTCTTTTAATAGAGAAGAGAAGAAATATTACTTGGACATGACACAAGTAACCACAATTTATATAATCAACATAAAACAAACCTCAAAAATGTGTCACTCTTTGCTCGACATTTAGTCTCAATTAAGTAAAACGCCATCACAATTCCTATACAGCGACAGCCCAACCCAAGCCTCATCCACTGGGAACTCTGAGAATATTCTCTATTGTAGGTACATAAATAACTCCATCAGCATCAGCAGCACATAATAACAAAAGAAATCATGGTAAAGAAGAAAATGTCAGCAAAAATAAAAACTTTCACAACACACCGGAAATAGCCCTACAACCAACAAGAATTATAGAAGCCATCACATTTTTACAATTGCATACATATATATGTAGAGCATCAAAAGGAAGTTTACTTTTTTTTTACTTCTTCTCGACTTTATGTTGCTTTGTGGTTCTTGGTTATAGTGGTGGATGTTGTTTCCGTTTGAAGGAAAGAAAATTATAATTTATTGTTACTACCCATGGGGGTGTACAAATTTACTTGGACTTGGACGCATTAAATGCTCTTCCACGTTCTGACATATACATTTATTTCTTTCCTTATAGGTTTTATTATATCCTTTTGAAACATCGCGCAACCTCGTGCGTGATTATACAAAGGATCTCTTTTAGTCTTATAAACACTTAATTTTTGCATAGGTATGTATACCTACATTATATGAGGGGCATTCCTTCAAATTACTTTGATACACACACATCAACATCATATAATATACAAGCGAAGCTCCAACAAAGACATTTTTAGAAAAAGCATGGCATACGGCACATTATGGGATCTTCTAGTAATTACATCACGAAAAATAATGAAACTGCCCGAAACCAGTGCACATCAGCAGGCACACACATGAAAACGCGTTATCCTGGATGTGCATATATAGATGAGAAAAATAATTTCACAGGGTTTGTATCGTATCGTCCTAAAATATTATACCTAACGGAAGCTATAGTTTTGGTATGACCCAGAGATGGAATAATAATACCTTGGGCCCATCTCACATCGTTCGATTTTAGGAAAGTTTCATTGTTTTCCTTGAGAGATATAAACCTAATAATTCGAGAAAGTTCTTTGACACAACTTGGTATTCTGGCTTAAGGCTTACTGGCTGAGTACAGCGGTATTGCTTGTAGAAAGCTTGAGCTAGATAAACTTAAACCTAGTGAGGGAAAAAAATAGGTCGATAGTATTTTTTAAAGTTGAAATCGAACGTGAAAACTTACGGCTCTCTTTCAATTGTTATCACAAAAATATGACATCAAGAAGACTCATTAATATCTGATCTTCTCCGTTAAAAGCAAAACAACTAAGTTTGAATTGAAAATAGAATGAATTTATAAAAAAAAATATGCCTAAACTTTGCAAAAACACCAAAAGTGGTACGACAGTCCGCTGTGAACCTGGCTCTCAACCGAAATAACTTCTCCAATCGAGTTCGGTTCCTGCTATCTTTCTCCAGTTTCGTAAATCAAGTTAGTTGAAGTACTGAGTGAACTCAAAGATTTTCCGGGCGGAAGTATTGGTGTATTTCCGCTCTACATGACCCCAGTATTCACATCAGTCGTTGGACTTTTAATTTACTGGCTTGGTTGATGTACAGGTACAGCAACAGCACATACAAATACAGTTGGTTGTAACATATTCTCATCCACTCAACGTCTATGCATCAGACGAGAGCAAAATTCCCTCAAAGAATTTTTTTTTTTTTAAAGCAGCCTCAAGCGCTCTCATCCGCCGGGATAATTAGTCTGTTAAATGCTACTCAATTTCCATCTTAGCACAAAGAAGCAGCGATTGACAAAACTTATGGTTCATTTCAACTCAGGGCTTCTGGTATTGCTGCCTGAATATATATATATCTCCTATCCTTGGAGTCCTATTTATATAGTTCACATTCTGATCGGATTGAAAAAATTCAAACACGATTAACGAAATATGTATATAAAGGATGGGCCATATAGTGTTTTTTTTTTTTTTAATCATAGGTTGACAGTGACAGCTGTTTTCCGCTCGAAATCTTGACAGAAAGTCAGTATCATATCTCCGCGAAACGAAATGAGTCGCTTAACGCTTGAACAACGTTGGAAAATATTGGAAACTAATCTCCAAAGTGAATGCTGTAGGTTTGTATGCCTAATAGTGCGTTTTTTGAAAAGAAGTTTTTCTTTTCATCTCGGCGGCTACGTTAACAATCAAAACAAACTGCCGCATCTGGGGCTCGGAAAACTCGCACGTTATTGTCAAGAAGCCAATGCATCCACAGAGAGTGACAGTTTAGTGCGGATTGTAGAGTGGTGGCATCATTGGATCATGAGGCTGGGAATAACGTTTCGGTCAACGGTGGGCGTTACAGAGCCATGTTAACCGACTTTTTTTTTTACTGAAATTAAAGACATAAATTTGGACGACCTCTGGTTCATGCAGAATGGCGCGCTATGCCACACAGCCCATGCCAAAATCGATCTTTTGCGCAGCGAATTGCCAAATCGTGTTATCAACCGTCTTGGCGTTGTCAATTGGCCGCCTCAGAGTTGCGATTTGACCCCTTTGGACTTTTTTTTTGTGGGGAACCGTGAAGGACCGATGTTATGCTAACAATCCGGACATGATTGAAGCACAAGCAATCCGTGAGATACAGCCCGAAAACATCAACATGGTTTTGGAAAATTGGAGTGACAGAATGCGCTACTACGAAGACAGCCGAGGCAGCCACTTGAAACGATTCATTCATAGTGCTTATTAAAGAATTATTATGCTACCATATTAAATGTCCATCACTTCTTGCCATAGTTCCCTCTAGGTCTATGAGAGCTAGTGTCTTCAAATATTGATTTTTTTAATCTTAATCGTAATTTATTTTAAACTGAGGTATCGTATTTATTCGTTTTTTAATTTGCTCTTAGAGTAAATAAAATAAAATAAAATAAAATAAAATAAAATAAAATAAAATAAAATAAAATAAAATAAAATAAAATAAAATAAAATAAAATAAAATAAAATAAAATAAAATAAAATAAAATAAAATAAAATAAAATAAAATAAAATAAAATAAAATAAAATAAAATAAAATAAAATAAAATAAAATAAAATAAAATAAAATAAAATAAAATAAAATAAAATAAAATAAAATAAAATAAAATAAAATAAAATAAAATAAAATAAAATAAAATAAAATAAAATAAAATAAAATAAAATAAAATAAAATAAAATAAAATAAAATAAAATAAAATAACGGCTTTGGAGCCGTTGGAAGTTGATTCAAATTTCGCCAAATTCCAGCTTCAGCGTCAATTTTTCATAAGTCAATTTTTCGATAAATATATAGATTTGTTATAGAAAATCACTGTTTGGTGCGGTTGAATCTTGGGCCAAAACTGTCAATGTTGCCCGCGGTTGCAATAGTTAGGCCTGCGCTACGTGCCACAAAGCTCATCACCTTACGATTGACATAATGATCGAGGTTTTAAAGGGCATGCTTATCTCACTTGCGTTGGCAATGTAAGGGAACTACCCATCGAAATCTTACTATTTAGCGCCTTAAGTTTTTTCGACTTGGAACCATTTGAAATTGCTGGGTCTATTCAAATCAACCGCAAGTAAATTGACACCTTTTAAGCACATGCATCGATGAATTTTTTTCAATTTTTAAATAAGGCATAGACCATATTCCTGGATTGAGTACGAAATGTCGATTTTATAAATACATACATATATATCAACTTCACATCATTGTCGATTTTTATAATTTCGCCAAAAAAAATTCGTTTGGTAAAAAATTGAAAAAAAACCTCCATCGAATTTTCAGATGCCACAATTTTCTTAAATTCAAAAAATCATGAATTTTTATATGCAGTTCGCCCCTGAACAACCACAATACCTATCTATAGCAACCAGAACAGACATCAAAATCGATGAGTCATTAAAGAAAATTTAATTCTAGTCTCATATCTATAGGCCAAAAACCTTCTTCAACAATGTGTTGAATCGTTTATGGTAAAAGTAAAAGCAAAAGAAGATACATCGACCACCACCCCAACACCCCACCACACCATAGAATATCAGATATTTCTCCCAAGCTGCGATACCTCTATATTTCTTGGTAGGTATTCGTTTGTAAAATAGGGAGTATCTCTTTGTGGCTATCTAGGAGTCGCATCACGTGTGTCGGTAGATGGGTATTTATCCAGCGCATACATGGTTTTTATCTTTTTATACATAAAGATATACACGTCATGGCGAGGTGCACATTAAAGGTGGTACAGAGGAGTTTATGTGTAGGAGTAGGAGAGTGTGGACTTTGCATGAAGTTGAAGGAGGTTGCATCGGAGAGAAGGTTTCTAGTTTGTTTGCTCTTTTTTGTCCCGGCTTAAATTTCCCATTAACTTTAACATGAGATGTTTTCTGCTTTGCTAAAAAAAAGGCTAAGGTATATGTATGTACATATTGTATATATATACCTACCTACCTACACTTTTTCTATATAAAATCGAAGGAGAACAAATGGAAATGTGTTCGGGAAAGTGTTTCAGTTGGTTGGTTGGTTGTTTTTTTTATTTGATGCCAAAGGACTCAGCGCTTTGAAATACATGAGAATAAGTTTTATGTTCGATAAACCTCCTCTTATAATATCGTTTTGTTATAGAGGAATGGGGAACATGGAATCGGTTGAATTGGGGAGGAAAAAAATCGATTACAACATTTCTCGCTGATGGGTTGGTTGTCTGAAGTTTTGTTTTTGCTATTTTCTCAAGAATTGCTCAAGACTAAGGGGTCTTGTGTATTTAAAGATGGTTGTAGGCAATCACTTTGGAATCATCATTTTTCTGTACCTATATGCGACAATACTGGAGTGAAGGAGCTTATCTGCACCATCATGATGTTGAAGGGGATCAATATATAGTTTGTAGAAACTGGGAAAAACTTATAGGTACATACATCTAGGATCGAAGATGCCGTATCTTTTCAAGATGAAGATGTCCTTATCGAAGTGAGTCGAAAGCTTTTTGAGATAACTTTACATATTAATTTTGAATCTTTTATTTTTATGTATAGATAGGTAGGTATGTACATACTGAAGGATTTTTGAAGCCTTTTTGTTGTTATACATGCATTGTGATATAAATAAGTTTTTCTTTAAAAAGATTGTTTAATGATTTTCTACGAAAATAAGATTTACCTAATTTCAACCAAAAAAAAAAAGATATGATTAATTGATGAAGTTGCAAAAAGTGTTTTGAATAAACAACAACGTACAAAGCAAAAATAAAAAAACGCACAACTCCCTTCAGTAAAAACTATGAAATTTAGTCGGAGAAATACATTTTTTTCGAATTTGTAAATTTAGAAAAAAAATGTTATCTTTGAATATTAACTCCCAACAAAGGGGTAAGAGAGCACATTAATTTGAATATAGAATTAGACAAGGAGGGTTTTTAATTTAAGTGGTATATTGTTCAAGTATTTAAAACATTTTTATTTCATGTAGGTATGTAGTTCTTTCTTTTACTTCCTTCTCTTTGATGAAATCGTATATAATAAGATTCAATCTTTTATTTCAAAATTTAATTTCTTTATTTTATTTTATTTCTTTTTCATTTACACTCATCCGAAATTTTCTGCATACATTTTTAAATATTTTAAAATAAATTATGTTTTTTATCCAAACTTTGTCTCTACTTTGTTTTACCAACGATTCTTGAAAAAAAAATTAATTGTTTTTTTTTTTTTTTTCATTTTCTTTGTCTCTTTAAATCTGTATTGTTTCGCGACTAATGTTGCGTGAAACGAGATACATGGTTTAGCATTTTCTTCTATTATTATTCGACTCGAAATTTTGCAGCGAAATCCATTTAATTTGAACTTTGAATCCTTCTTTGAGTTTTTCAACAGCAAGTATTTTACGCCCCACAAAACTCAGTGTTTTGTTTTTTTTTCGTTTTTTTTTTTTTTTTTTTTTGTTGGAAAACATCGTCGTTGTGCACGTTTTCATATCCTTCAAAACGTTGACATCAGCTGTATAGAATTATAAATTGAAAAGTTTAATGAAATATTTTTCGTGTTCGTTCTCACAAATCCATTCTCTGTAAAATAAAATACACAAACAAATGAACGCAGAGAGAATAAATTGCATATCTATATAATCGTACGCTATAAAAATACATGAGAAATAATTACTTATATGGTAGTAAGTTAGGTATGTATATCTTCTATAGGGTGACTCAAGTTTTACATAGAAAAACTTTTAAGCCTTTATAGAATCGAGTATATATAGACCAAGACGAAAAATGTAATGATTATTTTAGGAGTAGCTTATAGGTGCAGACGTGTATTTGCGTTCTTGACACTTGTTATATCTATAATGTATTTGGAACTCAAAGGTATTTGGAGATTTTTTTTTAAGAATGTTCCAAAATTCATACAGGATTTTAATTGCACGCCATTTGTGGGGTAAGGTGTTACCAAAATTGGGTAGCAAAATAGATCCATCGAGTGAGATAATGCGGCTTGTCATTTTATCTTTCTTTAATTTTCAAACCTATAACCTAACCTATAAGGGGTTACCAACGAAAAAAAGAAAACCTGGCAGTTGAAGGTTATTTTAAAAATGGAGCGTTATACGAACGAAAAACACATTTTGATTGTTAACTATCAACATTCAACACATAGGGTTCAGAAAATAAACCAGTGATTGTTGAGAAACAAATGCATCCACTACAAGATGCGAATTGAGGATATTCTATATTTTAATAAATCAAATAAATAAATCAATTTTAGTTCAAAAAAAAAAAAAAAAACTTTTTTGTTTGAAATTATCTCATTCCAAAATATGGTATAATTTGGGCACAAATAATAAATATACCAATATTCACAAGTTACAATAACAATAAAAATATTATACAGGATGTTTATAGATGTGACAAAAGGCTTGAACGGGAAGGTTGGACGAAACAAGAAAAAATTGTCTCCCGGAAATTAGGCCAGAAGAAATAACGCCAGAATTTTGTTTGGAAAAAAACGCCAGACGTATTTCAATTAATATGTATATCTGGATTTTTTTCTAGGAAAAAAAGCCAAACCTTTCTGGGAGACTTTCCAGACTTTCTGAAACAAAATTTCTGGTGTTCTTTCTTTTCTTGTTTTGATTGTCACAACAAAATTATAAATGTCCATGCTGCAGGAAAATTGTAGTAGTACATTTAGTAACATAATTTCATGTTACATGTTTTTTGTTACATATTCATATTGTTAATTTTTGTATGGTTAGATACAAATAATATGATGAAGTTATAGAAAACATTTATAATTTTACATTTAAACTGTTTCATGTTAAACTGTGTATGGGGTAGGCATGCGATTCTTCTTCTTTAGGCCAGAATTTAGTTTTTCTTCTGGCTTTATTTCCATTTCACTTTCTGGCTCTTTTTCCATAGGTATCTGGCGCAATTTCCAAATTTCTGGATTATTTTCCAAAAAAAAAATCTGGCTTTTTTTCCAATTTTAAGCGAGAAATTCTGGCGTTTTTTCCAAAAAAACAAAATTTCTGGCGTAATTTCCGGGAGCCGACAAAATGACAGGAGTTAGTCTTTTTATTTCCCACCCCCTTCTCCCGTATAAATACACAATTTTCTAAAAACAAATTTTTAAAAATAGAATATTTTATACAAAAATATCTGTATATTTAAAGTGTTATTTAAATATTAAACCAGGGTTCGCAAAATATCGCTCGCGAATCATAAAATACGGATCTTAATCATTCTTTACCGATCTTCTCACGAACCATAAAATGTGCGATCCATAAAAATTTATAGTTCGCTCACGAACGAACCATATCCATTTTTTGTCTGTATCCCTCATTCGTGAGAGATCGGAAAAATAAAATTCAGGTAGAATATGGTTCGCTCGCGATAAGGATCCGAAAAGATCCGTAAAAAGAACCATTCGTCATCAAGTATCCATTCAGTGCGGATGTGAAGTGATTTATTTTTTAAATGATTTTTGTTGAAATGGGGAAAGTAAAAACATTTGAGTTAGATAAATATGTTTCTTGTAATGAAGAAGTAGTTGGCGCATCAACTTGTTTAATTTGTGAAAAAAAAATTTAAAGAAAAGGTGACAGGAAACATAGAAAGGCACTATACAACAATACATAGTGTTAATATTAATGATTCGGGGGTTAATGAATAATGAACAATTATCAGGAACTGGAAGTGTGTCAGTTCGACAAGAAAAAAGTAAATCGGTCTTAATTGACATGAAGAAGATTGATTTTTAAATGTTGTGTGGGATTAGTTACGATAAAAAATATCACTATTTCCTATAATATTATGATATTTATATAAAATTTAAAATGACATTTTTTTCTTATTCGAACGGTTAGCGAATGGATCTTCAATAGTTCCCACGTGATAAATTCGCGAACGAACCATATTTTACAGATCGCAACAGATATGATTCGTTCGCGAACACGAATTTTTTTTTAAAGGAACCAAAAAATAAGATTCGCGATCGAATTAAAAATAAAATTCCCTTACGAATTTTTCGCGAGAGAACGAATTATATTTTATTGTTCTTCGAACCTTGTATTAAACACAAAAAATTTTGGAATTTTGGTTTATGAGTTGTTTGAAAAAATTTTACATTACTTACATTTTTTTTTGTTAAATTAAATTAAATTTCTTATAATATTATTATTAAATATCAAACAAAAATGAAACTCGATAAAAACAATGAAGTTCTATTAGTTTGGATAAAATTATATAAAATACCGTCAGATCTCTTTAATCTAAAAAAAACCCAAAGAACGTTTTTAAAAGTAGTTTTTTTTTTATTTAAATGTTAAACAAAAAAAACTATCTTGGCTCTGTTAATTTTTTTTTTAATGTTCACATTTCAATTTGATTTATGTCATTCCCTTCAATGTACCTATAAAATTCAGTTTCTTTTAAATTTTAAACAACTGAAAAAGTATCTTAAATTCTTTTTGTTTGTATAGAATAGCTAAAGCTTTAATTTTTTTAATTTGACATTTTTTTCTAAAAGAGTTGAAAACAGGATTTTTATATAAAGGTTTTATTTATAAATTAATACTGTTTTATGTTACAAGTTTATCTTAGAATTAATTTATTTTTTATTGACTTTTGTTTTATATTTTTGTTCTTTGTAAATAAAAATTGATTAATAAGGTTGAAACTAAACAAGTGAAAACTGAACAAGTGAATAATTGTTATTTACAACTCGTCCATCCTGACGTCTGATCGTCCCGATCATTTTAATTTATAAAAGATTTCTATATTTACAAATTTAAATATTCACAGCAAAATTTAAATCAAGATTATACAAATTTTATTAATTTATTAAACAAAACGGAATGCATAAGGCGTGTTGTCTTTCTTACTCAGAATCCGATTCCAAACCAAGATCGTCGCGCCAATCAGCCCACTTTCGCATACGACAAGCCTCAATAATACCATCATATGGTAGTTGTGTCATTTGACAATTCTCTATGTCTCTAACCACATATCGATCATTCGGAAGCACTTTATGTATTTTATATGGACCCTTAAATTTCGGCAAAAACTTTTTATTCGTTCCGATAGTAGTGTCAACATTCCGAATAATAACAAAATCTCCTTCTGAAAATACAATCGGGGGTCGGAAACTCTTTGCAACCATGTCAGAATTACGTTTCTGCGAACGTTCAATACACTTAGAAGCATTTATACGCATTTGATCAAGATCTCGATTACTTGATTCGAATTTGTCATCTAAGTATTCAGTAAGGACATCAACTTCTATTCCTCTTTGTTGTACACCACACAATAATTTAAAAGGAATTTGTCCAGTGGTTGAATGAACAGAGTTATTTATAGCAAACTCAACTCTTGTAAGCATTTTTGTCCAGTCAGAGTGTTGTACGGGTTCAGATATCTTAGCTAACATTGATTTCAATACTCGATTTACGCGCTCCACTTGACCATTTGCCTGTGCTGAACCAGTAGCAATTTTAACATGTTCAATGTTATTTTTAATAAGATAGGAACTGAATTCTAAAGACGTAAAACAAGTTCCCCTATCGCTTACGATTCGTCTAGGGCGACTAAAATATTCAAAATATTTGTCAAGAGATGCACAAACTTCTTTTGTACTTGTAGAATTTACTGCATATAATTTAACATGCTTTGTAAATGCATCTACCACTACCAAAATATGCTTTCGTTTAGAACGAATACAAGGAAGAGGGCCAAAATGGTCAATATGAACTGTATCAAACGGAATTGGTTTCTTCGGAATAGAATGAAGTGTTCGATTTCTACATTGAACCGGAATAGAGTACATAATACACTTAAGACAATTCTGAATAAAGTGTTCGACCTTTTCTTTCATTTTCGGAAACCAATAATGCATTTTGATTTGATCTATGCATTTATCAATTCCTAAATGACAAATTTTTTCATGTGCGGAACGAATTACATTATTTTCCATTTCACTCGGAACATACAAAAGTAATCTATCAGAATCGGTCTTCCTATACACGAGACCATTTTCAAGAACGAAATTTGGTACTGAAGCAATCCCCAATCGGTTTCTTAACTGAACAATGGTTTCATCCCTATTTTGCGTAAGGTGCAACTGTAAATCAACATCATTGCAGTCAATAACAGAAATAATTTGTTCATGTTTCTCATTTGTTTTTATGGAAATTGGATAGTGCCGACTCAATGCATCTACATGTCCCATTAACGTTCCACTTCTATGGCGAATGGAATAATCGTATTGTTCCAATTTCAGAGCCCATCGAGCTATGCGCGGAACTGATTTCTGTTTTTCCAACGTTAATGCCAAAGAATCACAATCAGTAATAATCCGGAATGGAATACCGTCCAAGTAATTATGAAATTTTTCTAAAGAGTAAATTATTGCCAAAGTTTCTAACTCATAACTATGAAATTTATATTCAGACCCAGTAGTTGCCTTTGAAAAATATGCAACCGGATGAAATTTACCATCATCTTGTCGTTGCAACAGAATACCACCATATCCAAGTGCACTGGCATCACAATGTAACTCCGTCTCTCTTTCTGGATTGAATATGGCCAACAAAGGACTCGTTACTAACTTGTTACACAGAAACTTAAAGGTTTCAATACAATTCTTGTCAAAACTAAACGGAACATTTGGCTTCATCAAATCTCTTAAGGGTTTTGCAATGGCGGAAAAGGACGGAATAAATCGTCTGAAATAAGAAAACAACCCCAAACATTTTTGCAAATCTTTAACGTTTTTCGGAATCGGAAGGTGCTTAATCGCAGTCAAATGATGATTATTTGGCCGGATGCCTTTTGCATTAACAGTAAACCCAAGATATTCAATTTCTTCATAGCAAAATTTACATTTACTTGGTTTGATCTCAAGCCGGAACTCAGCCATGCGCCGTAAAACCCGTTTAAGCAATGCAGCATGTTCATCAATAGTCACAGTGGCTAATGTAATGTCATCAAAATAAACCACTACAGAACCTTCATCGATAAATTGACGTAAAATAAATATCATAAATCTCTGAAAATAAGCAGGACCCTTTTTAATACCAAATGGTAACCTCGTATATTCATAATGACCATCAGGGGTCACAAAGGCGGTGAATTGTATCGAATCTTCATCAATCGGAATATGATGGAAACCATTCTTTAGGTCAAGAATAGTAAAATATTTTTTTTCCATCCAATCTTCCCAAACAATCGTCTATCACTGGGATAGGAAAACTATCACGGACCAAAATTTTATTAAGTGGTCGATAATCAACACATAATCGTTTTTCATTACCCTTTTTTTGGACTAAAACTAATGGGAACGCGTATGGTGATTCACTTGGTCTAATAATTCCTCTTTCTAGTAACTCTTTTACTTGTTTATCCACAATTTTTTATCAGAAAAAGATAATCTTCGTGGAGGAAAGCTTATCGGAATATTAGAAGTGAGATGAAGCTTCATTGAGAAATCATGCTTAATAGCCGGAATATTGTCAAGATCTAAATATTCGGAACGAATAATATTCTGTATTTTTTGTTTATATTCGGAACTTAATTTTGAATTTATGTCGTAAATATTATCATTTTCTGCAATAATATTAATTGAAAATATATAAGGTAATGAACGACTTTCAATGTGGCTAAGTTCATTACATGAAGCAATAATCGTATGAGGCAACAGACTACACAACGAACAAGGCTTTGAAAAATCAGAATAGTTTTTGCTCAATGATTTGTACACACAATGTAACACTTGATTAGCAATTTTAATTTTATTTTCATCTGAATTTACATTAATTTCGATTTTTGGTTTTGGTATAGTATTTGGAACATAACATAGTTTTATTTCAAAAGATTGCAGAAAATTTCTACCCATCAGTACAGGATAAGGAATACAAGTGTCCGGAACAATATACATTTCTATATTTTTAAGAATACCATTGAATTTTACTTTAGCATGAAAAATTCCAAAAGTGCAAACTGGTGAACTCCCTACTCCGTAGTAGCCAGTTGATCTCAAAGCTCCATATTGCACTTCCTTTGGAATTTCGGAATGCTTAATTAAACTAATCGGACTGCCGGTATCGAAAAGAGAAACATAAGTGTTACAATGCGGAACAGAATCATAAGTAGGAAAAACAACACTTACAGTATTTATTTCTTTGAAACTCTTGACAGCAAAATTGACATCAGAATCGGAATTGTTTTCATTAACAGACCAGGAACAGAATTCATCAATCAATGCTAAACTACCAGGGTTTTTTGAGGGTAACTTCGGGCAATCCTTGAGAATATGCAATGTTGAACCACATCTGAAGCAGGATCCTTTTGCACGTTTTGGATGTGGACACGAAGTGGAGAAATGCCCAGTATCAGAGCAATTATAGCAAAGAACAACCTTTTTTTCGGACTCACCAGCGGAAAACTTGGCCTTTGGCTTTGTTCCTGTTGGATGCTGTGTAGCTGAAGTTGAACAGGAAGCAGAATTAGTTGACCTGTAATGTGTGAAACTTAGCTCTCGTAGTTGGGCATAACGGTGGGCCAATTGTTTCAATTCGGCAATTGTACGTGCTGGATACAATACTGCAATGTTGGCAGAACGATCATGGAATCCATCTATGATAAACTGAATCGTTTGCTTATCGTCGATCTCAGCACGTGATGCGAGCTCTTGCATTTTCAAAATGTAGCCCATAATTGAGGTTTTAGCGGAATTGAATGAGGTTTTTCTCATCTTGTCAATAATTTCTGAAATCGAATAACTGTGCCCAAAATTTGCTAAGAAATTGCTTCGGAAATTTTCGTAAGTAGTTGATTCATCGATTTGTAAGAAGATTTCAGCAGCAGAATCAGTTTTCATCAATCTACGAATAGACTTCAATCGGAAGACATAATTACCTTGAACTGAATCGCATGCTCGTTCAAAAGTGTCAATCCATTTTCTGGCATCGTATGAGTCGTCTCCCGAAAATAACGGTATAGAATGCTTAATGTCCTTAAACGTGGGTTGAATCCATTGCGATTCAGAATTCGTTATATTTCCTTCTAACTGTGCTAATTCACGGCGTAGCTCAATCAGCTTCAATTTTTTTTCCAGCAGCCGGATTTCTGCGTCCATCTCAGCTTCATCTTCAATTAAAGGCTCTTGGTTTTGGGGAGGCTGCGGAATATCGGAACTTTTGTTGCCATGATCAGGACCTTTAGCCTGCATAGGTTGGGTGGAATGATTATCGTCGGAATGTGCTGCATAAAGTTCACGTAATTGAGCGACCTTCGCATCTGCTGCAAATTCGATATTGCGCTCAGTAAGCCAAGCTACCAATTCTTCTTTCTTCATATGCGATGGCGTCATAATGATTCAGTTTCAGAATTATTTTGAAAAAGAAGTTCCAAAGTCAAATTTCTATTGGAATTAATTTATTATTCTTTTAGGGCTGACCCACTTCTGAAGTTGAAAACAGGATTTTTATATAAAGGTTTTATTTATAAATTAATACTGTTTTATGTTACAAGTTTATCTTAGAATTAATTTATTTTTTATTGACTTTTGTTTTATATTTTTGTTCTTTGTAAATAAAAATTTATTAATAAGGTTGAAACTAAACAAGTGAAAACTGAACAAGTGAATAATTGTTATTTACAGAGTCATAGTTTTTGAGAAAATTATAAAAAAAACTTAATTCAGTAATTTTCACCCAACATAATCAAAAGCTATGCTTTCAAATTTAGGGTTATTTTTAGGATGATATCCTAATTCTATGTTTTGTTTTCAGAGCACAAAATTATAAATTCGTATAAAAATGGCAAAAGGTGAAGTATGGCATAACTTTCATTTAAATTTTTTGTTTCAAATTAAAAAAATCAGAACTCTGGCCATTAACTGTGGCGCTGATGAAATGTGATGGTATTTACAAATAATGCAGACTTGAAGAAAAATTACTTTACTAATAATAACAAAAAATATAAAAATTATTTATTATTTGTATAGTTCACCGTCCAATAATTCAAAAATCCTAAACTTATAATAATTCATTTTTATTTGTTTAAAATATGTACCTACTTATGAAACTACAATGCTAATAAACGGTCATTCATTTCGTGGTTTCAAGTTGGTAGCGCTGGCATTTGACACCTGTCAAACTCAGCTGTCATTTGAAGTGTCATAATATTAGTTGAATGTTTGCCATTAACGATAATTGATCGCTTAAGAATCGAACAACGCGTTAAAATTATTAAAACTTACTACAAAAGTGGTGATTCAAACGTAGCCACTTTTCGCGCATTACGCGATGATTATGGTCGTCATAATCGACCGACTATGCAAGCAATCGGTAAAATTGTGAAAAAATTTGAAGAGAGTGGAAGCGTTACTAATGTCTGTGTATTTTTGTAATGCACGCTCAGTCGATTTTTTTCTGTGGGGCTACGCAAAAGACCCTGCTTGCGCGAATAATCCTCAAATTCTAGACGCATTAAAAACCAACACTTCTCAAGTAATGGCCGAGATACTGTCCGAAGTGTCCGAAAAAGTGGTTAAAAATTACCTCAAAAGAATCGCATGCTGCGAATCTTCCCGAGGCAGCCATTTGAATGATATTGTTTTTCAAACTTAATGGCAAAGTCCAAACTTTATAATTAAATAAAGTTTTCATCAAAAACTAATGTGTGTGTTTTATTTAGCTTTACTTTAGAAACCGAAAAATGAATGACTCTTTACATTTGTTTTTTTTTTTTTTTTTAAACATCAAAAATGGCAGTGCTCACTTCACTCACATTCATGTCAAACTTAAAAAAAAAAACAAACCAAGCTGCAACTCGTTGTTGACAATAAATATGTAAAATATTTTTAAAATTTATAAAATCATTTAAGATTTTAAGCTACATATTTGCGGTTATCAGCAGTTCAGTTTATTTATTTAATAACTTTGCGGACTTACCGCATTTAATTATTTTGTATCCAACAAAATATTAATAGGTTTGCCGACATTTTGACAGGGTTCAGAAGTTCAACAATTGTTGTGGTTACGCGGGAGTTAACTGATGGTTTGTGTGTGTTAGTTCATTTTTCCTATTTTATTCATTTATTTATTTTATTTTTAGAAAATTCTCATTTAAGAAACTTATAGATGAAAAATATTAAATTAATACATACATAAATTGCAATGCACACATAAAAGACCAGAGTCTTTTAACTCTCAACCATTCACCATGTGTGCGTGACATTGCCTATACAATTTTCTGCCAAATCCAAATAACTATTTAATTAATAAATTTAACGAAGTTAAACTAGAGTCACCCTATATAAATTTGCGTATTCTACAAGAATAAAAGTTATTTTATTTTCTTTAATTTAATTCTAATGTATATTGAATACGTGTATTTTTTTTTTCCCCACAAGACTTCACAAAGGAGATTTTTTCGTTTTGGAGGGATTTTCCATTTTCAATATTCGTTTGTCATTATCTTGTCTTTTTATATTAACATATATACATACATAAATGAAGATAATTTGATTTGGAATTGATGGCTTTGGTACCTAACAGAGTATGAAATAGAAGTTTAACAAGAAGATGTGTACTCAATTATTTAAGTTTGTTTGAATTAATTAAATATATGTAATGTAAAATCCTATTGTAACTTACATTGAGTTACAATCGATTTTTAAGTCGAATATAAAGCAGTTAATGAACAAATTGGTTGCTAGTAATTATTTAATTTTGTTTTTGTTTAAAAAAAAAAAAAAAAATATTGTCAAAATTATAAAATGCTACTATAAATTGCGAAATTGGAAGAAAATCAAACAAGTATTTGATGAATCCCAATCATTTTCAAGTTGTTGCTCAGCCCAATTCACGAACATACGACGCTTCTGGTGGTCAAGCGGCTTCAGTTCTTGCGTCAATTTAATCTTGTAAGGATGTAGGCCAAGATCTTTTCGCAAAATTCGCCACAACGACGTCACAGAGATGCCCAACGCTTGAGAACGACCGACGTGTGAGAGAAACATTTGGGCTTTCTGCAACTGAAGCCTCAGCGGCAGCAATATTCTCGACACTACGGGTACTTCTTTATCTCACTGGCACGGGAACATTTTGTACTGTGCCTGTGGATTCAAATTTTTCCACTAGACGCTCAATTGTTGATTTGCTAGGACGATTATGACGACCATAAATTGGACGTAGCGCTCTGACTCCGAATTTCGGTAGTAAATTTTAATAATTTCGACTCGTTGTTGGCTCGTATATCTTTCCATCATGAAATGGCAAACCTTACTGAAGAGAAATGTTAAAAGAGCGGCAAGAAATATGGCGTCGTTTGCTGTCCCTGTTGCTCTACTTTTGTAGCGTCCCTGTTGAAAAACCCTTTACATTACACATACCAGACGCACATACCGATGCGATGGACGGTATGATGAATGCCCTACGCCTACAAAGTGAGTATAGATAAAATCCGTACGTACGTCTTTGAAACGTCCTTCATCCACCACGGTCCTGTTTCTATTTGTACATTATATGTTTTCGACTAGGAGTAGATTATCAAGTATATTTCTCATCTAACGCAAATCATAGCTCATGATAACGTTCGCCATTACATTTTTGGTTTACACAGCAACAAAAAAAACAATGCACAATTAAAATGAAAAGTTTTTGTTTTTATAATTTTCTTTCTTATTTTGATTTGAATTTTTTTCGGTTTGGAGTGATATTTTTAGTGATTGGTTTGATTTAATATTTACAAAAACACATGGCTCTAATTAACATGGAGATCATGTTAAAACAATACCGAATCGTATAAAATCAATGGCTCAAAATTTTAGACGATTAAGTACAACTTTAAATGTCCCTCAAGTTAGCAGACCAAAGTGAGCAGAACAAATTTTTTGTGATGTCATCATTAGGCGCTAATTAAGTGCTAATTAAGTACCCAACAACAAAATTAAGTGCTCTAGTACTTTGGTTGTAAATTAATGTTCTGCTAACTTGATTTCAAGTTAGCAGACCAATTCCCGAAAAATGCTTAAAACGCAAGTAAAAAAAAAAGTTTTTGTCTAGGATTTAGGAGCTATTTAAGTGCTCTAGGAATCAAAAAAAAAATTTCAAAAAACTTATTTTTCAAAAAAAAAACAAAAATTCTAATTTCCCATATAAACCCATGTTCTGCTAAATTTATTTCCATTTTTCTCGAACATTTCAACTTTTTTCGACCCAAATCTTTTGGATTCCTTAAAAGCTCGCCTAGCTCGAATTAAGTACCCCATTTTCAGAGAAAAATTCAAAGATTTCAAAAAAAAATTAAAATTTATTCAATTTCCATACAAAACCATGTTCTGCTAACTTTATTTCCATTTTTCAATAGCAAAAAAAAGATTTTTTTCTAAAATCTTTGAATTTTTTTCTGAAAATGGGGTACTTAATTCGAGCTAGGCGAGCTTTTAAGGAATCCAAAAGATTTGGGTCGAAAAAAGTTGAAATGTTCGAGAAAAATGGAAATAAATTTAGCAGAACATGGGTTTATATGGGAAATTAGAATTTTTGTTTTTTTTTTGAAAAATAAGTTTTTTGAAATTTTTTTTTGATTCCTAGAGCACTTAAATAGCTCCTAAATCCTAGACAAAAACTTTTTTTTTTACTTGCGTTTTAAGCATTTTTCGGGAATTGGTCTGCTAACTTGAAATCAAGTTAGCAGAACATTAATTTACAACCAAAGTACTAGAGCACTTAATTTTGTTGTTGGGTACTTAATTAGCACTTAATTAGCGCCTAATGATGACATCACAAAAAATTTGTTCTGCTCACTTTGGTCTGCTAACTTGAGGGACATCAACTTTAAAGTATTTTTTTTAATATGACGCTAGGTTGAAAACAGGACTTTCAAATGTTAAATAAGTTAGCATCATACTTAATTGTCTATTTAATATTTTTTTAAAGTTAAAATCACCAAATGCTTATTTCTAACTTTTTAATATCATACTAACTCCAAATGTCACTTTTAGTCAGTTAAAAATGATAAAATAATATGTTTGCTTACTTTTTTGCACGAGCTGTCATTTAGCCGTGTTCGGTTGCAGTTTATTAAAAAAATAGCTTGAGCATAATCCTAGTTTAAAAAAATATAATATCATGCTTATGTTTACTTTAACATCAGGCTTTAATGAAAACAAAATTAACTTCTACGTAATAAAAAAAAAGGCTTCAAAACAACATTGGTTCGTGTAAAATCAATATTATGTAGTTTTGAAATAATATTTTTTATTGTAAACTTTACATTTTTATTTTTTTCGTTATTTTGTGTAGGTACATACATTTTGAGTTAAAAAAAAAACATGGAATCATTTAAAAAATAAAATAATTCATAACGGCTCTTACGATTTGGATAAAATTGTAACAATTTATTTATATAAATAAGAAAAAAAAATTAAAATTAGATTAAGTAAAATCCGCCCACTGCCACGCCCTCTTTTCTTATTTCATAGTTTCTCGGAATCGGTCGGAAATGACGGAAACATCTCTATTTCTCCTAAACAGCTCAAATTATTTGAATGAAATCTTCAGAGTTTATTCTGATGAATAAGTCAGCTTCATTGTTTCTTAGTTTTTCGGAAACGGCTCTAACGATTTAAATGAAATTTATAGCGAGTGTTATGAATTATGATAAAAGAGAAACATTTTTAGAAAATAGTTTTGGGAATATCCGCCCATTTCCACGCCCACTTTTATTGTTTCTTGGTTTTCCGAAATGAAATGAAATTTATAGCGAGTGTTATGAATAATGATGATAGAGAACAAATTTCCGAAAATAGTCTTGGGAAAATCTGCCATTACCACACCCACTTTTATTGGTTATTGGTAGGGAGTGTTCTGATGAACAAGAAAAAAATTCAGAAAAAAGTTTTGGAAAAATGCACCCAGTGCCACATCCATTTTTATCGTTTCTTAGTTTTCGAGAACGGTTCTAACGATTCGGATAAAATGTTTAAGGTTTTGATGAACGAGAAATAAATTTTGAATTTTTTTTTATTAAAATCTGCTTACTGCTACGCACAATTTTTTTTATTTCTCCGAAATTGCTCTTATAATTTGAATGAAATTAACAGAGAGTGTTATGATGAAAAAGAAAATATTTCAGAAAATAGAGAATCGATGTTGACAGAAACCAATTGAAGCTAAATATTTTTCGTTTCTCCGTGCGTCGTGTAAACCAAATTGCTTTTATTTTCACATGATTAATTTTGATTTCAATTTGAGAAATTATTCTTATAAATTAATGAGAGAATGATGCAATGTTTGGTAGGCATCTTAATAGATAACACCTGCACGTAAAAAAATAGCTGTAATATCGGCAAAGATAGCTAGCCAAAAAAACATTAAAAAGGATGGGGCTAAGTACTGGGCCTTGAAGTACACAAAATTCAGTACATTGTTTAGTAGATTTCTCATTTTTACTTTAAAATTTAACAAAAAAATGTCTATTTCCTAAAAGCTTTGAACTATTTTGATAAGTGAAATTAAAAAGTTGAAATTATTTAGCTTATGTATTAAGGCATCATGTCATACTGTGTCAGTCTTCGAAACGTCTAACATTATTAAACCCATTCGATTTGTCTGTATAAATTTTTTGTAATGATGTGTTTAGTAATCCTAACACTTTGTTTATTTGTGACTTAATTAATAATTCTTGTCAACAAAATAAAAAATCAATTTTGGTCCAATCATCCATTGATCAATGAAATCTTAGAAGTCATTTTATGTGAAAGTTTGTGCTAAAATCATTTTTTTTACTAGAAACAATAAACGAGTCATAACCATTTTATTCACATTAAAATAACCACTGTTTTTGTTTTTTAAGTGCCTAAAAACTTACAATTAAAATTTCCAATAATGGCATTTTAATGAAAGCAAAAAAAACGCATTCAAAAATTTAAAACAAAGTGAGTATAAGTTTGATTGAAAACTCGAGGGAAATTGTTTTTCATTTACATTGTACATACTCATATCAAATATTTTGTCTATGAATTCCCGTTGTTTGAGAATTTAAATGAAAAAAAAATATATGTATAGGCATATAAAAAAACAATCGCCTATTATATTTATTTGTAGGGGAAATGCCCACCACAATAATTTATTTGTTTCGGTTTTTATTTTTGTTTTTTTTTTACGTTGCGGATGTTTCCATTCAGATATACCATATATAAACTCAAACCACATTGTTTAATAAATATCCGAAGTGAATTTTATATAGGTAAAATTTATTTCTTTTTTTATTTGGTCTGGGCGGTACATATACACTTCTGCAGTATTTTTAGTATTATAGCTTACGCAGGTATATGTATATCTATGTATGTTCCTACGTAAAAAATGGGAATTATTTAAGCTTTTTTTGAGAATAGCTGTGTGTCTAGGTAGGTACTTGCACAATGTACTTATATGTACAAACATATGTATATTGAAATTGTTTCAAAAATAATCAAGGTTTATGAATATGGATATTTTATGAATATTTTTATTTTGATCTGAGAAAGTAAAAAAAAAAACTTTCGCATTAAAGGATTTATAATTATTATTTTGCTATTAAAATATTCTGCCAGCGCAACAACTAGCTCAACTTTTTTTTATTTGCCATAACATGGATTATAATTTATAATATACATATATGACCGAATCATAGTGAAAAGTTTTGTTTCCAACTTCATAAACCAGTTAAGCTATTTTTGTAAATTATTTTTTTAGTTAAATAAATATAATTAAAACTTTGTATGACTTACGGTCTTTTTAAGTGCAATGAGAATACATTACTATATTGAAGAAATATAGAAGGTTTAGAAAGGACTTTTACTGAAATAGTGAATATTGAAAATTAGGTAAATTCCAAGAATGGAAGTAATGGGTGATTTTTTAAGAGGTTTAGAACTTTTTAAAAAAAAAAAACACAAAAAATTCGAAAAAATGAATGAAATATTTATTTGAATCGATAGTTTGAACCTTGCAATTTAATGTTTAAAGATAATTTCATGCAAATGTTGACCGCGGCTGCGTCTCAGGTAGCCCATCCGCTGAGTCCAATTTTGGCATACTCTTTCACACATATCGGCCGGTATCTCACGAATGAATGCATGGATGTTGGCTTCCAGTGCGTCAATCGAAGCGGGCTTGTCCCTATAGACATTAGCCTTGACATACCCCCACAAAAAATAATCTAATGGTGTCAAATCGCACGATCTAGGCGGCCAATTGACCGATTGGTCACAATCTTCCGAATAGACTGCTCAGAAGGTCGAGAATGCCGACCATAAAATGGAAGCAGCGCGCGATGAACATTTCGAACCGAGCACGAATTTTGATAGTAAAATTCAATAATTTGCAAGCGTTGTTCATTTGTAAGACGATCCATGGTTATATTGCAAACCAAACTGAAGCTGTTTGACAGTGACACAAGGTACTAAACACACGTCAGCTGTCAAAACCAGTGTTGCCAAAACCAAACCAGCTAAAAAATCACCCGTTATATCGAAAATGAAGCGACTGGAACTTAAAATCAAAATTTTGCAATCAGGAATCAAGTAACGGGTGTTTTTTTAGAGGTATAGAACTTTAAGTTGGCAACACTATTTTAACTGGTGGCCATTTTGTCAGCTGTCAAGTGATTTATTTTTAGTTTGTTTTGGCATTTCAAGAATTGAAGCCACAGGATAACCTAGCAAGGCGTAGATTCGGTGATTGGGCCCAAAACAAGATTGCCGTTGATCCCAATTTTCATAAGCGATTTTTTTTTAGCGATGAAGCTCACTTTTGGTTGAATGGATAGGTACGTCAAGAAACAAAACTTCCGTATTTGGAGTGCTGACAGTCCTCAAGTGTATGTTAAGATACCGTTACATCCACAAAAACTGACTGTTTGGTGTGCTGTATGGGTTGGTGGAATAATTGGTCCGTGCTTCTTTAAAAACGGTGCTGGCCAGGATGTTACAGTCAATGGTGACCGCTATAGAACCATGATTACTGACTTTTTCGTTCATCAATTGAACAACCATGATGTCCAGGAGCTGTGGTTTCAACAAGACGGCGCAACATGTCACACAGCTCGTGCCACAATTGATTTATTGATGGAAACATATGGTAACCGCATAGTTTCACGTCACGGACCAGTGAATTGGCCTCGAAGATCGTGCGATTTAACGCCGCTCGGCTATTTTTTGTCGCTAGCCTACGCCGATAAGCCCGAAACCGCGTTATTGCCGATATACGGCCACAAATATTGGAGAAAGTCATCGATAATTGGACCTTCAGATTAGACTACGTCCATCAAGCCAGTCGTGGCGGTCATATGCCAGAAATCATATTTAAATTATAATGTCAGAAGATGATCTTTCGAATAAAGTAAATAAAATCATCTTTGTTTTATTCCATTTCAAAGTTCTATACCTCTAAAAAAAAAAAACACCATTTATAGGTAGGTAAACCAAACACTCTATTATACCCTAACAACTGTACCATACACAGAATCAAATAAAATGTAAATGTATTTTATAGTTTATAAATAAGGGTATGATTTAATTATTGAATGATCTTTTTCAGAATTAACATTGATAAACTTGGGCAATTTATGACTCATGCTTTCAATTTTATTTTGAAAGTCGACATTCAATTATTAAAACACAAATATCATATCCAAAATTCTTTCAAGTTCGAAATACGCCCAGCACTTCAACAATTTACCTGTTGGTGCAGCTTTTTCAGATCTCTTGCAATTCGAAACGATTTGAACATTGCTCTGGTGTAAGCTAGTATTAAGGAAAACCCTGAAACTTCCACAAAAGGCGATTTTTTTTCTTTGAGGCTACCTAAAAAGTAAGGTGTATGCCAATAAGCCAAGAACCATGTAATAGCTAAAGGCCAATTTCCGAGAACAAATGAGGGCGTTGGGACCTGAAATTCTAAGAAAAGTAATGGAAAAAAATTCTGGACAGAGCACATCAGGTCGAAGCAAACAATGGGCACCATTTGAGAGATATTATCTTTAAAACATAAGTTATATATTTCCAAACCATAATCTTAATTTTAATAAATGCCAAGGTTAAATAAAATCAGAAAGAAAAATGTTATTCATCAAATTAATCATAACGTTAGGTACTTTATACGCCACCCTGTACAAAGCTTCTCTGATTCGTTATCTTTAATTTCTAACGATATGCAATCGATTGTGAACCTGGACCTCAACCAACAAGCTTATCCAGCCAGATCTGTCCTTAGAATAGTTTTTCATGCCAAGTTTGTTGAAGTTCTCTTCTATTTGCCACTGTTCTTTACTATATGGCGTACCTAGAGGTTGATTTCCAGACTTCTCAGGCAGGATCATTGAATTCCATCTGCTCTCATAAATGAAAAAGTAATTTTAGTCATTGGAGTCTTACGCTTTTGTCAGAGTTAGTTTCATTGTAATTTTCGTTGTTATATGTTTTTCTCCACCTACCGTCTATGCAGAGGGGACTATAAATCACCGGAAGAAATTGACAAGGCTTCTATATATGCTATAGCAGGACAAGTATAATTAGTTTAGCTTTAGTTGCTCGAAAGAAGATTTTAATCCGGAATAAGCAGCAATTGAAATGATTAAGACCTAGTGATAACTATAGCCAAATTAGTTACTGGCAACTTTGTGTTGCTCTGGGTTGCTGGCAAAAATTTCCATTTCTAAAATCTAGTCCTATGGTCCTATCCAAAATTCAAGATCGATGTAATATTTCAATCGACTCAAAATAAAAACGTTAAATTCTCAAAAGTTTCTCGGAAGTTGCTTCTCCTTGACAGCAATTAAGTTGCTTAGTGGGGCCAGGCATTATTCTTCGTTTGGTCTCATCGCTGGTATGTACCATTATTCCTATGGGGGACTTTATTTACCTGGGCTCCAAAGTTATATCTATATTTATGGTAACGTTATGTCAAAGAAGTTGGTATTAGGTATTCTAAGTTCTTTAAAATAGCATCATTGACCGTTAAACCCATCTTCTTCACTTCAATACTAGCAAGAGCGCCGATGACATCAAACATTGTTCTTCCGATTATGTCAATATTAACATTGTATGTGAGTAATTAGACGAATCTTTGAAATACTGTGTATCTATGGTGTTGACGCGATGACAATTTTGAACTATTCTTTCAAGAAATCTCATGACGTTTGACATTGCCTTGTCTAAGACTTTTTTTTGACATCAACGGTATCAGTGAGACCTTTGCCGAATTTTATACAGCAGTGATGCATTCTTCATTGCCATCCTGCACAGACGCCATACAAATTTGGCAGAGATTCCTAAACTATACATTGCTATTAATAGTTCGTCTCTGTAGATGTTTGTCATACGCGGCCTTGAATTCGATGAAAAAGTGGTATGTATCGATTGGAAGTTCTTTCCAAGTTCTGCCGTAATAACGGGTGGTTAAATTTTAAGGGCCGATGTTGAATGTGAACCACACCTAAACGTCAAGTTTTTTTCTGCATTTCATTTGACATTTTACAATTTCAGACTAATTCAATTTGAAACATGGAAAGATACACAATCGAGCAACACGTTAAAGTTATTCAGGCTTATTATGAAAATGGGCGTTCAAATCAAAATGCATATACTTCGTGATTTTTTCAGTCAATTTAATCATCCAAATGTGTGTACAATCGGATAAATCGTGCAAACATTTGAGCAAACCGGGTCTGTAGGAGATGTGAAAACACCAGTGGATGCTCGCAGAGCTCGTACTGCAGAAAATATTGCTGCTGTTCGCGATAGTGTGGCTGAAGAGCCGTCCATACATCAACTCGTCGTCGTGCCCAACAATTGCATGCCTCTCACGCTCGTCGTTGATGAACATTATGCATAAAGACTTACATTTACACGCTTACAAGATGCATTTGATTCAAGAACTGAAGCCTCTTGACCATTTCAAGCGTCGTCAATGGTCAGAATGGTGTCAAGAAATGGCAACAGTGGATGATCAATTTTCGAAGAAAATCATCTTCAGTGATGAGGCACATTTTCACCCCAGTGGATTCGTCAATAAGCAGAACTGCCACATTTGGGCGAATGATAATCCAAGAGTGATTATCGAAAAACCAATGCACCCACAAAGAGTGAATGTTTGGTGCGGTTTATGGGCTGGCGGCATCATCGGGACTCATTTTTCCCAAAATGAGGCCGGTCAGGCAGTTACTGTGAATGGTGTTCGCTATCGTGAGATGATAACGAACATTTTATGGCCCGAATTGGAAGATATGGATGTGGACAATTATGTGGTTTCAACAGGACCGTGCCACTTGCCACGCAGCTAACGAAACAATGGCTCTTTTGAGCGACAAATTCAATGGCCGTGTTATCTCACGTGGTGGCGATGTCAATTGGCCGCCAAGATCATGTGATTTGACACCGTTGGACTTCTTTCTTTGGAGTTATTTGAAAGAAAAGGTACGTCGATAAGCCAGCAACAATTCAAGAGCTAAAGGATGAGATAATTCGGTACATTAACGGCATAACACCTCGAAAATTTAGACCATCGGATGGAGGTGTGCCGCCGAGGTCGCCGCGGCCATTTGGCCAATATTTTGTTCCATACATAATTGAACCATACCAATATTATTATCATAATAAAATGAAATGACAATAATTTCCTAAATAATTTGTGTTTTATTCAAAATCAACATCGGCCCTTAAAATTTAACCACCCTTTATGAATATTTTGTCAATGGTGGACTCTCCTGGCCTAAAGCGCCATTGATATTAACCTATCAGATCAGGTTGTATAGACAAAGGACGAGTTTACATAATTGGGCGGAAAATATCAGAAAAATGATGCTGAGATTCTCTTCACTGGCCATGATTTCCTCCTAAATTTTTCATAGAAGTTTATGCTTACTCCTTACCAAGTCGTCTGAAGCTGCTTTGAACAGTTCTGCAGAAATCCCATCAACTCCAGCTTATAGATATCATTAGGTGTTTTTTTTTTTTTAATGCAATGGATAGCGTTTCCAATAAAACACGCCGCCTAATATCTTCATCTACGACGATCATTTCACATATTGACGAACATTTATTGCCATTTTTTTTTTAACTCGTCAACCTTAGTTTTGATTTTATGTTAAAAAAAATCACCTTGCATAAATTAAAAGTCTTATGAAAGAACCAAATATGTAAAAGTTGTTTTAAGTAAAAGTTAAAGTTGTCAAAAAAAAAGAAATTTCTTGCTTAGTATTTTTTGTTTGTTTCCTTGAAATATCAATTCATGAAAGTTACTTCTCTTCCGAGGATGCTTTTCCGAAAATCTAATTACGATAGCAGAGATGTTATAATAAAGAGAAAAATACCCGAGGGAGTTTTCATTTCTAGAAATAATGATTATGATTTTCAAGATTTTTGCTTCCCTTAATATCGAAACTGACAAGAGAAAAAGATTCTATATAAAGCTTAAATGTTTATATACTCTATATATAGATTTATCTGATTAAATATAAAAGCTTTCATCTCATAATAACCATTATAAACTTTGGGCATTATACTTTCCAAAATTCAGAAAAAAATCATACATACATTATATGGATTTAACTTTGACGTAGTGTTAAGCTACAAAAACTCATCTTATAAATCTTTTTTTTATACATAGGTACAAGAGTATGTATGTTGCGCGGGAAATAAAAATGTTGCTTCAAGACTGATATCCCATGAGATTCATATATATTGTTTTTTTTTTATTTTTTCGAGCATAGCATCTAGATTGCTGATTAAACCCCAAGAACACGTATAACCACTATCAAGGTCTCCCCTTTTTGCCATTCCATATTTGTAGCCATTAATAGCCAACCGAACACACACATCCATTCAGACCAGGATTCATTCACCAACTTTATATGTTATTCACGAAAGTGTATCATATCGTGAAAGTATCATCTTACTAGTGAGAGTACTAGCACACACAATTACTCATTTGCTAACTTCGCACTTGGTCTGGGACCATGGTCTGGTCAGGTTTCTGCACCAAAAAAAAAAAAATGAAAAACTCCTACAGAATTTGCACTAACTGCACAATGGAGATGGAAGAAAAGTTAAGGTATAAGCAAGGCAAGGGGTAGTTGCAAAAGGTATCTAGAAACTCTTTGATGTGGTGCCACTTGCACCTTGATTTATTGCCAACATTAAAATTCCAAACATAGTATCCTTTCTTCTCGTTTTCTTCATTCCAGTTTATCATCGGGAACATGAAAGCTCAAAGACTATATATACCATGATAACCTACCTTAACTATAACTCGAGTCAGGGAAAATATATATTTTTGTAATGTCGCATGTATGAAATATAATATGTAAGTATGTATATGTACTGTACAGTACATACATAGACATATTGCTCCCTAGAAGCTTTAAACGATTGGGGAGCAAGCAGCTGAACATGCAATCCGACAGATATCTTCTTGTACCAAAACCTATTACATGGTGTCTTGTCTAGCAATTTTAGATGTAGAACTTGTCAAAATTCTACTCGAATTTCATCTCTTAATAAGATTTACATGTGAGCGTGAGCGCTGTGCCATGAAAGAGCGGAACATCATTCTGGAGAATATATACATAAATAAATCGTATAGGTTTTAAAGATCCTTGCTAAGGTTATATGGCCGGGTTTAAAATCTAAATAATTCACGTTTGAATGTTTTACTTTGAGCTTAAGAATAGGGTTCGGATTTTGAAAATAATCAGTAAGAATAGTAAAAAGTATTTTATTATATAGCAACAAAAATACAAATATTAATTTGTTAGCAGTGGCGTTACCAAACGTTTCCTTCAATAAATCAATTGTGGCACGAGCTGTGTGACATGTTGCGCCGCCGCCGTCTTGTTGAAATTACAGCTCCTACACATCATGGTTGTTCAATTGATGAACGAAAAAGTCAGTAATCATATGGCTCTATAGCGGTCACCATTAACTGTAACGTTCTGGCCAGCATCGTTTTTAAAGAAGTACGGAACAATTATTCCACCAACTCATAAAGTACACCAAACTGTCAGTTTTTCTGGATGTACACAGGTTATATTTAAAACTCGATTAATTAGAAAAAAAAAAAAAACAAGAGCTAAAATTTTACTAAACTTGCACAACTGACAGCAGAATTGTCACACAGATGAAAATTGGCAAAGTGTTAAGATTATAAGTGCATAGATAAAAATATGTATATATTTTTAATCATTTCCAACATAAAATTTTCTGGGCGTGAAATCTACACATTTTCTTAGAATTCTTCATTGGTCTTGGTTGACCAGCGAAGCGATTAAAAGAAAAGAAAGTTTTTGAGAAGAAGAAAAAAAAAAGAAAATAAAAAGTTGAATATTAAAGGAAAAGTTTTTTTAGTTTTTGAGAGTTTAAAAACAAGTGTTTTAAGAAAAATTTTCCGAAGCAGGAGTTGGTAAAAATAGAACGAGTGGACAAACCTAGGAAAGGAAGAAGGAAGGGAGGAAAATTCCAAAAAGATAAGTAGAGTGTTTTAGTGTTTTCTATTCGTGAGTGAAGAATTGTTTTAAATATATATATTCGGTTGATCTTTGATAGATCGTTTTATTAATCTCAAAATTGTGAGATTCGCGACCCCATTTTCCATAACGTAGTTTTCTTGTCCGTTTCTTTCGGGACCTAGTGATAGCGGTCCAATCTTGCGGTCCAGATTTTTCTTTGTTCCTTTGTTTCATTGTTTTTAACATTTGCCTTTGCTTTATTATTTTAAACCCATATTTGTACACCATTTTAAATCGAAAAAATTCTGGGTTTTCATCCAGGCGCAAGCCAAGGTTTCCCAGATATTTTAAATAAAATTTGATTAACTTCCCTTGGGAAAATAAATCATTGTGTTTTCCTTCATTTTTGAAGAAGAATTTTCAGCTACCCGGTCAAGGCAAACGACCCTCAATAGTTTCCTGGCGCCCACCCTACAGCGTAAGTACGCCCCTGTGCTTACTTTTTACTTATTTAATTCTTTTTTTAATTAACCAAATTCGTTTCTGGTTCAATTAGTTTATTTCCATTTTTTTTTATTCGTCTTATTAATTCGACGAACCCACCCCCAGCTGACTAGCCGGTTGGCTGCATCGTAGTTGCAGTGTTGTTGCAATATTTTGTCTCTCCTCTTTATCTCTCGTTCTTCGTCGATCGATTTGACAGTTCGTCATATCGATCTTATCTTTCGCGTGTGCCGGTTGCACAATTTAATTCCTTAATTCGTTTGTGATTTTATAAAATTATTATTATTGGATTCGCATAATCCAAAGTCGTGGTATTTCAGTAATTCGTCATCGTAATCTTCATAATATTCATCCTAAAATTCGCGTAATAAATATTGCAACAAATTGGCATTCTGCATTGTTGTATAATTTAAATTTAATCTTAAATTTAAAAATTTTCTTATTTAATCGCACCTACTGATTTTCATTCGAAATAAAAACTGTTCTGAGTTCTGATTCAATTCATTCCAGTTTGAATTCCGCTCAGGGCTGCCAATACTGAGCCCAGAAAATGTAGCAAATCGCCAAAAAAAAACGAAGTAGATTTGAGAAAAATTGTAGCAGATAATGAAATAAAATCTATACAAAAAACAAATTTATTTTATATTCAGAACGAAAACATAACATTGACTTGTTTTTCGTTTAACAATTACAGCTTTTTAAAGAATAAGTTTCACAAATTCATAGGTACATAGTACCTATTTTTATAGTAACTAAGTTTATTTTTTAAAAAATAAGAACTTTTTGTTCTATTCAACTCAATTCAATTGGATTCTCGTCTAAAGGATAAATAACACAAATTCACATAATATTAATAAAAAAAAAATTGAAATATTAATACTATAATACTTTGAAAATTGTGATTAAAATTTAATCAGTTTCTTAAGACGTACCATACCTATTTAAATTTTTAAAAATATAGTTTTAATTGTTGTTAATTGGAGGTTCAAAATCTTCCAGCTCAGACACAAACTCTCTGATAAGTAAAAGAGAAGAAGCTGTACTTATATCAAGATTATTTATTTATTTTATTTATAAGGGGTTTTTGTGTGGTGATAACACACTTGCAGTTAGACTGCCAAGCTTTGGCACCATCATATTAATATTAAAGGTTTGAATGAAACAACAACTACCACACACCACAGCTACCACCAAGATTATATAGGCTGGAGTTATAGCTACATATATCACGTTTTCAGTGGTGCTTGGTAATTGTTCAATTTTAATTTCAAAATCTTTTTGCCCCAAACTTTTTTTGTTTTTACGTTGTTAGAATCTGAAAATCCAACACATATGTATTAAATGAAATTTTGATCGTTATATAAAAATGAATCAAACGAAGTAGAAATAAGTTGCTACGTAACAGACGAATACAAACAAATAAATGAAGTAGATCTACTACATATTATGAAGTAGTTTAGCAGCCCTGATTCCGCTTTAAAATCAATGCAACTATTTGCCAAACTCTCCTTCTCCTACCCTGTTGTATTGTTTATTTATTTTATTGTTTAGTTATTTTATTATTGAACTTAATGTAGGATTTACTTTGAAATTAAGATTCTATTATTATTTTTTTTTTTTACATTAGTAAAATTAATTTAATACGCTGCTTTGCAAAAAAAAAAAAACGATTCCTACAGAGAAAATATGAATTTATAAAAAGAAAGAAATAGAGTCTTCTTCATTGTTTTATGTGCGTTTTACTCGTATTTCTTTATATCAATTCCGCACCATCGCTTCCACCGTCAAGATAACCTGATTATTAAGGACTTCCTTCATACCTACATACATATGTACATCAACTTCATCAAAAACTCTGTGGAATTCATTTGTTAAAAGAAGCAATGGCAGAAAAGTGAATTTCAACAGCGGCGGCGACGACGACGGCGAGCATTTTGTTCTTTTGTCACTTCAAATTAAGAGTAAATTCAATTGCACGTCAACCATCATCATCATACTACATTCACAACCACACAGCATAATAATATAGTCACGAAGACGTTGCAGCAAGATAAAAAATACAAAAAATAACTCTTCGGTATATAAGTGCACTGATAATATTTTTAGTTTGAGTTGCCATGCTAGTTGATGGTTGCAGATCCTTGTTGAAGACAGCATAAAACAATATAGCACTAATTGAAGAAGCTCATTTGTACTAATTTGAAAATCAAAAACTAATCCAAAAAAATAAATAAATACGATTTAGGATTTCTTTTAGTTCTCTAAGATTTTGTTTAAGGAAATTGGATTAGAAATTAGAATTCAGATATTAAATTAATTTCAAACAATGTTCATGTTGAAAAATATGAAAAATGTTTTTATTATATATCATATAATTGAATTCTATTCGAAAACCCAGACAAAATTTGTATGCAAAAGCATTTTTTTTCGATAAAGCTATTTGTTAAAGTCAAACATCATTTGCAGCGCAACTTTGCAATGAAAGAAATAGTTGACGAAAAAAATATTGAAAACCAGAGAGCATGTCTTTAAATGACAAATGCGTTTGCAAGAAAATTGACTGACGGCGGTAAAAAACAGATTTTGGGCAATCTGGAGGATGGCATGTTTGATGATAGCAATAACTGCTTCAAAAATGACGACCATTAGAAGATCAAATTGAAGTTGGTTTTCGAAAATGATCTACATATGTTTTAAGAGAAAGCAACTAAGACTTATACTTAAACTTTTCATAAAAAGTATCCTAAATTTGGGCCAGTGCTAAAGTTTAAAAAAGATTAAAAAGGAGGTGTTTAAATCTTGAGAAAATGGCAAGATAAAAATGATTGCTCACGAATTCTTAAAAATTCTTCATTTCAATTTTTTTTAGAAGCATTGGGTTTAAAAAAAAAAATATAAAAATTGCGCAAACGTTCCTACAATATATCAAAATTTTATGCTTTTAAAGAACTTAGTACAATCGAATAGTAGATTTGGTGCTGGGTTAAACTGAATATATTTAAAAACCATGAACAAAACAATTGAGTTACTCCAACTTATTCTCTGGATATAACCCAGTAAAATTAGACTTCAAATAAATTTGGATAAAGCTGATTTTTTTTTTAGCTTTCTTCTGATGTTTTTAAAACATCCAAAAATGTACTCTAAGTTTAAACAATTGCAGTTGATTTTGAGGGATTAAAAAAGCGAAAATTTTTTTTTTTTTTTAATATCTCGAAACCTATCAGTTTTTTTTATATTTTAAGAACATTCTTCAGAATAAAGATTTATTTTTTTCGTTAGAGCAATAGATTTTGAGAAAAACGTGAAGAAACATTGGAATAGTTCTTTGTTTTAATGTACAAGGTCATTCTTTTTTCGGTTTCGAAAGTATAGCTAAATAAAAAACACAGCGATACATTTTTGATGAAAATTGTATTTCATTATAAAGTTTGGATTTTGCCATTAAGTGTGAAAAACAATATAATTTAAATGGCTGTTTCGAGAAGATTCGCAGCATGCGATTCTTTTGAGGTAATTTTTAACCACTTTTTTGATTGAATTGACGTCGCCAAAACGTAAAATTACGCGACCAGGAAACTTCTCACACAATAAAGCCATAATTGATCGTGTTGTGTTGCTTATTGCCCCGTATTGTTGAACTTTATAATGATGAAGATGCAAATCCAAAAGCAAAATACGCCATAGTGTTCAATTGCTGCAAACGCCGCGCCGCCGGGAAATCGATAAATTTGGATCATCAGCAACACTTGCACTTGCAGCAGCAATATTTTCGACTGAGCGTGCATTACGATGATGCACAGTCCTTACAACATATCCGTAACGCTTCCACTCTCTTCAAATTTTCTCACAATTTTACCGATTACTTGCGTAGTCTGTCGACTATGACAACCATAATCATGGCGTAATGTGCGAAAAGTGGCTACGTTTGAATCACCACTTTTGTAGTAATTTTTAATAATTTTAACGCTTTGTTCGATCCATCCGAGCGATCCATATTATCGTAAATGGCAAACATTCAACTAATATTATGACACTTCAAATGACAGCTGAGTTTGACAGGTGTCAAATGGCAGCGCTACCAACTTGAAACCACTAAATGAATGATCCGTTACTATGTGTAGATATTAAGTATATGTATAAAATTGTATGTTCTAAGGGAACAAATATTCATAAACTTTTTTTCTGAAGAAATTAATAAGTACCTATGTACATACTTTACAATTTCTGACTTGACATTTCTCAACAAAAAAAACAGAACTGAACGTTTTAGAGATATTTTACAAAATATTGAATTTTGTTCATTTTTATTTTTTTGTAATTTTTTTTTCTTATTATTCAGAAATTGGAAAAAAATGTTGGCGGCTCAGAAAATCTCGACACTATCTGGGAATACAACCGACCAAAGCGAAACACCTAATTCGATGAAGACTGACAGCCATAACCAAGAACGAGGTTTAACAGTCAATATTGCAGGCATACAGACTACATGATTATAAAAAAAAAAAAAATTTCATTACCTGCCCTATTATTGAGTACCCACACTGTCATTTAGTAAAATTCATAAGAAAAACTATTATTATAATTTTTGGCAAAACTAAAAGTACTCCAATTTTTTTTCTTTTGAGGCATGTTTTTAGCCAATTTTGCTCATGCTAACTTTAAAAAACTTATATGAAGGGGAGAGAAAGGAAATTTTCGCTGCCTTTTTATAAAATAAATCGAGATGTAAACGTTAAATTTTTTTACTTGAAAATTAAGTGCAGAAACGTAGGTACGTTTCTTCTACTTTAACAAAAGGGATAATAATGAATTTGTCAATTAAAGATAATATCTCCCTTAATCTAAACAAAACACTTGACTAAATTAAGTCTATATTTATAGCCCTAGATCTCTACATTTTAAGTTAAAATGTTTGATTAATTATAATACGCCGTTTACTTATCACACAATTATTACCAAACAATATCTTGATGTTATGTATATTATTTAGGTATAAGTCAAATAATTGGATACCAAAATTTGGTTATACATATTTAATTAAACTAAAATCCTTTATCATCAGACCGTATCTTTTGGTCAATATCAATATTGTTTGCTTAGTGCATACAAATGTACATTGTCATATATCATTATACGCATATAAACACTTACATTATTATTTGTTTCTCGATAAAACCACTAATAGGCAACACTTATTAATCGATATCCGTTGTACATCCATATATACATACATATACTTTAAACAGGTCTTATAGTAAACCATATTGCCAACAATAATGTTTCCTTTACGTTACGATATGGTTTAAGTCAGACAAAGCTTTCGATTTATACCAATTATGTATATATTCACCTCCTCATCATATTAGTTGATTGGAAGAATGCCTAGCCATTATGCTCACCACCCACTTTCTGTGAGTGTGTTGAAATTTGAAAATTGTAAGCTTGTCTATTCCAGGAAATTAACATATTCATGATCAAGAATATACGCTCTATATGTGTTTTATGCACAGGAAGTTATGTATGTATTGCAAAGTTCAAAAAGGCTTAATAAAGTTTCTCTTTCAAAGAATAATTTGATAATTTTTTTTTTAAAAAAACCTTACAAAGCCGCAACCTCAGTAAGAAAATGGATGAAGTGTTCATAGTTAACTGGTGGAATAATTAGCCTGATGCAATAAATTAAACAAATGTGCATAGGTTTTATCATCAAAAAACGTGTAGATTGTTGTTATAGTAATTATTTCACATCAGCAGCGCTTAGAATCAGACCAGCATAACTGACTTGTAAAGTAATTGTGTTTCTTACTGGGAACAGACCATAATATCGAATTCTAAAATCTATCATCTGAAAAGACACATAAATCTCACATCCTAAATGTTTGCACTTTTTAGTTCAAATTCAGTTTTAATAATCAGTTTTAAAAGGTTATGCACGAATAGATCGTAATAACAATTTTCAAATAATGAGTAAAAAAAATTTAATGGATGAGAAGTTTCAAAAAAGAATTCGATGAAAAATATAAGGAAACATAGTCGGTGACAAAATTTTTAATGAAAAGTTCCGAAACGAAAACACACTATACTACCACATTCACACATTTTCAAAAATATCGGGTGTTTTTTTTAGAGGTATATTTTAACTGGCGGCCATTTTGTCAGCTGTCAAGTGATTTATTTTTAGTTTGGTTTGGCATTTCAACATGAATAGACTGATGCCTGAACGACACGCTTCCAAATTGTGCAAAAACAAGATTGCCGTTTATCCCAATTTTCATAAGCGAATTTTGTTTAGCGAAGAAGCTCACTTTTGGTTGAATGGATACGTCAATAAACAAAACTGTCGTATTTGGAGTGATGATAATCCTCAAGTGTATGTTGAGACACCGTTACATCCACAAATACTGACTGTTTGGTGTGCTGTATGGGTTGGTGGAATAATTGGTCCGTACTTCTTTAAAAACGATGCTGGCCAGTTACAGACGTTACAGTCAATGGTGACCGCTATAGAACCATGATTACTGACTTTTTGGTTCATCAATTAAACAACCATGATGTGCAGGAGCTGTGGTTTCAACAAGACAGCGCAACATGTCACACAGATCGTGCCACAATTGATTTATTGAAGGAACCGCATAGTTTCACTTTACGGACCATAGTTTCACTTGGCCTCCAAGGTCATGCGATTTAACGCCGCTTGGTTATTTTCTGTGGGAATATGTGAAGTAGCTAGTCTACGGCGATAAGCCCGAAACGATTGACCACTTGGAGGACACCATTCGCCGCGTTATTGCCGATATACGGCCACAAATGTTAGGAAAAGTCATCGAAGATTGGACCTACAGATTAGACTACGTCCAAGCCAGCCGTGGCAGTCATATGCCAGAAATCATATTTAAATTATAATGCCAGAAGATTATCTTTCGAATAAAGTAAATTTCATGTCAATTTAAAAAAACCATCTTTGTTTTATTCCATTTCAAAGTTTTATACCTTAAAAAAAAAACACCTTTATTTGTCTAATTTTCGGTGAGTACGAAGCTCGTACTGGCTATTAGGGAGTGTTTGTTCTTCAATTTTAAATCAATCATCGTTTTTAAGATCTTAAGAATGGACGTCAGTTCATTTAGACGATAGTTAGAGAGGAAGGAGGATTCGCGCCTTATTTTTCGATACAATAATGTTGTTTTCTGTTGACTTGAAGAGAAACCAGTAGTTTATCAAGTTTATATAGAAGAATATCAAACAATGGATTTGCTTTTGTGGCAGAACAAATATAGATACGAAGTTTAATCAAAATTGTTACAGTGGAGAAAATTTTAAAAATTATTGGAGGGATTTTTAAAAACATTGAATTTCTCATATATACAACTAGTTGGGTTCGACCGGCTTCGCACGGAAATTTTGTATCAATTTTATAAAATGCTAAAATTGAAAAATTATGTCCAAAAAAGTGAAAACCAAAATTTATAGGGGCTTCAAACAACTTTTTTCAATACATTTTTTGGAATGATCCAATAATAATAATAGTAGGTAGCCTCAGAGCGTAACGCCATTTGTTAGCGATCAATTTTGGTGAGGGATAAAATTAGCCGATTCTCAATGCCATAGTGTTTGTTATTCCTTAGAATCAATAACGGGTTGGCCATCTAATGGTTTCTTTTTAAATCATATAGGTTATTTTGATACTGACAGCTGTTTGCCACTCGAAATTTTGACAGAAAGTCAGTATTATACCTCCGCGGAACGAAATGAGTCGCTTTACGCTTGAACAACGTTGGGATATATTGAAAACTTATTTTTAAAGTGAGTGCTGTGTAGCCTAAACAGTGCGTTTTTTTGAAAAGAGGCACATTTTCATCTCGGCGCGGCGGCTACATTAACAAACAAAATTTCCGCATCTGGGGGCTCGGAAAACCCACACGTTATTGACGAGAAGCCAATGCATATACACAGAGAGTGACAGTTTGGTGGGGATTGTGGAGTGATGGCATCATTTGACCATGAGGCTGGAAACAACGTTTCGGTCAACGGTGGGCGTTACAGCGAGCCATGTTAACCGACTTTTTTTTACTGAAATTGAAGACATGGATTTGGACGACGCTTGGTTAATGCAGTATGTCGCGCCATGCGACACAGCCCATGCCACAATCAATCTTTTGCACACCAAATTCCCAAATCGTATGTTATCAGCCGTCTTGGCGATGTCAATTGGCCGCCTCGAAGATGCGATTTTTCGAAGCATTGCATTTTCAAACAAAAAAAAAAAAACTTTTTTAAAAAAAACATAAATTTTGGTGTAAAATAACAACTATTTGAACATCTTTGTCATGTTTTAAATATTGCGCCATAATAAATAATGATTTTTCATTTTATTTTATTCATTTAATTTAAACAAAAGATCATTAAAAAATTTATTATTTCAATCTACAAGCAGATCATTTTAAAATTAAATTTTATATTTTTAAATTAAACCTTTTAAATGTCAAAATAAAACGATTTATTAAATTATTTTTAAAATCTTTATCCATTGTTAAAACAAAAGTATTTAGTGTAGATATAGATGAAGATAATATATTCAGATATTATGTCAATAGTGTAGCTGTTGAAATTACATACTAAACTTTGTACTACACTACACCATACAACACACACGCTTTAGCGCTTTATACTATTTTCGTTTTTTTTTTTTTAACTTTGACAGTTCTACCTGCTACTCATCTATAGCTTTACTCACCTTAAAAGCACTCTGTCTGTTTTCCTCAGAAGGAAAGAATCTAGGTTTTTATAAGTTTCTAATGAGACAAATTAAAAATTCAAGTTTTTACACAAAACCAATAATTGTACCTCTGAAAAAGTTAAAAAAAAAACATGGGAATGAATTTTTTCTTTCTTCTTTTGGTATGTTTCTATTCCAGCTTGCAAGACAGAGAGGGAAATGTAAGTTTCACCAAATGCAAACTTTATATTTTCCAATGGTGAACTATGAACTTCAGGGTATTTACCCACTTGCTTATTCTGGGGGCTGCATATAAAATTAAATCCTTGAGCTTTGCCCTCAAACTGTGTTTGGGTTTTTTTTTTTTGCAAAATTGAATAGCACCTGCATAAAGTCACATACAATATACATATAATGTATATATGCCTCTCATCTCCCATACACACACACACACACATAAACTTAAATATACCTTCTGGCCTTCGGCACTGTTTTTTGGCGTATTATACATACACACATGCATACATACATATAATACATATAAATCACAATGTTTGTTCAAAAATACTTTCATATTATTATTTTTAATTCAATATTTTAAAAATAACAAAAAGTATTCCGACAAGGTAACAAGGTATGCAGAGATGAATACGTTTTGTTTTTTTTTTTTTTCTTATCATAACGGTAGATCTTCTACATTCTGTAAAAAAAAGAAAAGTGTTCATCAAGGACCCGTAAGCAAAATCATTTTTTCTTCTACTTTTATAAAAGTTAATAAATGAAAATTTCTTTCGGACCAAATTCAATGTTTTTGTATTTTTTTTTTTTATTTTTTTTTCAGGGTCGAGTTGGAAGGGGCTAGCAATCCTTTGAACTTTATCCCCCTATAAAGATTAATAATAAATACACCCGAGAGAGAGGAAATGTTGTTGTATTTTTTTTTTTTTTTTGGTATAAAAAACAAATGACGGAAATCTCCAACTTAGAGAAATGTATCTTTTTTTTATAATTTTGCTTTTGTAATAACTTAAGGTAGATTGGCATTTTTGATACACAACAGACAGACACACACATAAATACAAAAGGTAAAGCTGACGGGTATTATTTTGTTCTCATAATATAGAATTATTTTTCAGTCTTTTTTATTTTTTTTTTTTTAATCCTTACAAAGGGTTTTCCAATAGCCACGGGTTGATTTTGACAGCTCGTAGCGGCCATATTGTTTCTTTTACTTTCTGTCAAAATATCGTCTTTTAATCAGTTACTAAAGACAAATTATCATGGCATGGTTTCAGCATCGAACAACAAGTGCAAATGATAAAACTTTATTATCAAAATGGGTGTTCTCTAGTAGCAACGATGCGCGCGTTATCACACCTGGAAATTTCATCTAATTCAGAACAATTTTTCGGGTTATATGTATATTGACTTATAACTTCATAAAAATTGAACCACTATGCGTCGGGTTGGTTGTTCTTTGTTTGTCCGTCCGTTCTAGTGAAAATTGAGATAGGGAGGAATTGTATGTGATTCCCTACAGGAACTATTCGGATTACCTACACTTTTCTTTTTAATTTAAAACCACTGCGAGTTAAAACTTTAATATGCACCTTTTAAAATGATTTAAATGGAGCTTTTGATAAAGCTTTTAAACCGAAAAGCTTTATCAAAAGCTCCATTCACTCTTAATTATATTTTTGACAAAAATGACGTTTCACAAAGCGACTCAAACGATTTGAATTAAACTAAAGCAATTTAAATTAAATTTAAATTCTCAATTCGGTGCTTTTAAATAGTTCAAATAATATTAAAATTAAAAATTTTACAAAAACTTTTTATAAATAAAAAAAAATATACAAGAGCAAGTTGGTATAAGATCTAGCCATGCATGCATTTTTCTAACTCATCTTGGTATGGAGATATAAATTAAATTAGCTATAAATAAAAATCAGAAAAGGTTGCTAGAAAATTTAATATGTATGCCTGGAAAATTGATATAAAATCAAATTTACCCGTCATATCTTCTATATACATATGTACATACATATATAAAAATGAATCTCTATTTTCACTTCTTAACGCCATCACTTGAAAATGATTTTAACGATTTAATTCATTCTTTTTTTTAAAGTTTTCTAATGACTTGTAGAAAGTTCTTACGAAAAAAAAAATTAAGAAAATTGCGTAGGAAAATGGATAGTTTCAGAAAACTTAAAAAAACATCACTTAATGACTGCTTTTTTTTTATATTCTCAAGCGCCAAAAATTAATAAATAAACTTATTATATGTACTAAAATCGCAATTTCAATCAAAAAATTAATACGTTCATTTGTTAGTGCATACTGCACGATTAGACATAAAATGAAAAATAAAAAATACTTTCTCTGCCTATCTGTTTCGGATGGAATGATTTGCTATTTAAATACACTCGGGCGTATACATACTTTTTTTTAAATTAAAAAATGAAGACTCAAGGCTCAATAATTTTCTTAAATTTTTCCTTAAATAGTTTGCATATACATAATGTATATCAATTGTATCATAATATCAATTGTATATAAGATATTGGAACTGTTAAAATAAATAAAAAAAAATATTTTTAATTAATTAAAACAGTCACATCGAAGCGTGGTAGGGTTCAACTAGTAAGTATATAAAATTAAGAACTAAGAGGAAATTGAAACAAATTTTTAAGTGAATTTTTATTTTGTTTTCTGATTTTTTTTTATGGAAAAGTAATTTAATAATCTGTCGTTAGTCAAAACTACAATAAAATGTCTTCAATAAGACCAATCGTTTGTAAATTTAACAAAACTTTTACACTCTAAAACCTCGATTCAAAAAAAAAGTCTAAAAAAACCCAAAAATCTAAAACTAAGTATAAAAATATATTACTTTTTTAACATTGAAAATGTTTATAGGGTCGTTTTGATAAAAGTACGGTGTTACCAAAATGAACAAAGATAGAGAATGAACTCTAGCGTACCTATAGGGGGACAAAGATTGAATTTTTGGTTAGTGTTACCAAAGAAACTACCAAAATGAATAAAATGAAGAAAAAAACACAAGTGATGAATTTCAGCCAGCGTACCAATGTACATGTTGATCATTGCCAACGGACGAGATTCAGTGGAGGAACGTATAAAATTCGAAAAATGCTCGATTTGAGCCCACTTAGAAGCCTATAACTTTAGTTATAATTATTGGATGTTCAATATTATGCTAGATAATTAAAGTTTAAATGACAAACTACAAATCTGCATAAACATTTTTGCAAATCGTACAAAATTTCATACTAGAAACTTGAAAAATGGTATTTTTAGAACTAATTTCAAAACGGCAAAAAAAAAAAATATGTACATACGTCATATGTATGTACATTGTACATACGTACCTACAAAGAATATATTGATAGAAGGGAGAAGACGGTGGAGTGTGTGCAATAAAAAAAACACCACGTGGCAAACAAAATTGGCTTTGCATTGGGCAGGGCATACAAATGATATACATTATGTAGGTATGTAATTATGTATGCATGTAGGTATGTGCATGAACATTTGTAGTAGGTATTTTACAAATAATTAAATCGTAAAGGTTGGATTTGGTTGGTTTGTTTGTATGTACTATAACTTCTGTTCTAATAATCGGATGTTTGAAGTTAAAGTCTTAAAATTAAGGTAAAATGTGACAAAAGTTGATTTTTTTCTAAATCAACCTATAGAACCTAGAATATGCTAGACAACGTTTGGGTAAGTTACGCGACTCGATATTGTTAAATTGATTAAAAGAGGAGTTCAAAATATTTTAAAATAAAATATAATAGAATAAAAACAATTAGCAGTGAGGCTGGGCTTCTCATCAAATTCTTTGTAAATTTTGTCTCGATTTAAAAAAGGTTTACCTGGACAGTAAATCAAATGTCTTGGCTTTATACAATATACATAGTTCAATGATTTCAAATACTTGTAGGTAAATCAATTTGAAAAAAATTCAAAATCTTTTGATTTTCTCATCAACTGTAAAATTGATAAAATAACAAGCCAATACACGGGTTGATTTGAACAACAACCAACTGAGTCGAGAACTAAGTTCAATCCTAAATGATGTATGCTTTAATCGATCTGTAATAATTCAGTTACCTTTCTGCAATGCTTAGCTATGCAAAAATGTCAAATACCTAGATATACGTTAAGTCAGATGGTATGTAACTTTAATTTCGTGTATAAGTGCTGTACCGGTGCGGATGAAAATGAGTATGATTGTGTAATTGTAAATTAAGCTACAATTAAGACTAAGATCTTATTAAAAAAATTAACAACATTAATTTAACCGCCAACTGGGAAGTGACACTAAATATACAAATTGGTACTTCAGACTGTAGAATGGTTTCTAAGACAGTTTGTGAAGTTATATTGCAACAATAGTATACAAAATAAAAATCACTAAGATTAGGTATGTTTTTGTTTTATTGACGTAATACAAGTCATTTTCAATGTGAGTGAAATCTGTAATTTTTTTTAATTTTCCGAAACTGGGTTTTATTGACGGATGGTTTGAACTTAACAAAAAAATCGCCAAACATTTCGATGAACTCTCAACTCAATTATGTTAATTATATAACTTAAGATTAAGTAAGTGAACTTGTGTCATAGACATTAGCGCATTTCTTAGAGTAGGTACAAATTTTACTAAAAGTTCATGTTTTTAGATTAGGTACGAATTAATTATTTTAATTTTTCGGAAAATATTGTGAACAATTACAAAGTTTTCAAAAGGTATACATATATGTACATATACAATATACATATGTAGGTATGTAAAATTGTAAAATGTATCCAAGATAATTATCCACTCTTAAAAAAAAGAATACTAAAAGAAAATGTTATTAAAACAAGCAATATATTAAATTGATGAACAAAATGCACACAAACTTATACCTACAAAACAACAACGTTAAAAATGTCATAAAGAATGGATTTTTTTTTTGTATCGTCTAGGTACATTACTCTATTTATATTGTGTGTTGCAGGGCGGGCCATGCAAATTATTTAGCAACATTTATCTGCACGATAAATTTAATTAAGCTTTTTAACTTATGAACACCATGTTTAATTGGTTTCAGTTTCATGTAAAAGGTAGATAGAAATAGATTATATTTACTATCTCGACAGAAAAAAAAAAGATAATCTATACAAGATATACACATGTAGAATGTGGCGTGGAACAAAACTAGCGTGAATTCCCAAAATCTAACCAATTTACATTTTTCCACTAAATTTAGATGCAATTTTTGTTCCTCATTCTTTTTAATCCTGACAGGTGGCCATTTGCTTTAGCTTGAAAAAAAAGCTTCACTGTTCAATCTCAATCCCTATAGAGGTGTAATTTTTTTTTCATCCCCTAAAGACTAAATAAAAAGAACACTATATATACATTGGTATACTATACAATATATACTGAACTAATCTCCTTTATGAAAGTTTTACTGACCGTGTTCGCTATAAAAAAAAAAAAAAAAAAAAGCCATCGTAAAGCCGCCCGCCAAAGCCCGCCGCCGCCGGTCCGCACCACCACCATACCAATGTCGAAATAGAGTATTGCTTTTTGAAAGAAAATATATAGTAACGCCAAAATGCAGGATTGCATATTTCCGCACACACATCCTGAAAGTTGTAAAAAAAATTCCTATCTATCTACATTGTGCTAGTTACTTTATTTTTAGACACAAAAAAAAAGTGTCATCCTCCTCTCTCGACCTTCTATTTTGATTCTCTGATTTATATTTTTTTATTCCACTGTAATAATACCTATACAGAATGGTGTACCAACTGTATACCTTTATATGTACGAGTATACACAAAGGTAGATAGGTAGGACATCAATCTTATCAGTTTGAATGGAATTTTTTCCATCAATTTTTTTCCGATCGATACACCTAACTCACATATACCTAATTTATTTGCAGATTATTTCGCGAATTTTTGTCTCTTTTGACAATGTCAGACTTCAAAATGTCACGTCAGATTAAAAATTCATATTGAAGAATATTAATTTAAAAACAGTCATAATTTTCTCAATTACAACAAATCTCATTTGAAATCTCTTAAAAAAGTTTTTTTTTTATTCAAATAAATACTATGGTAATTAATTTGGGTAAATAAGTGTGTATGTAATTAAAATTCATTTTAATAACAGATTGGTTTGATAACGACTTTGTTTAACGAATATTGTTTGTTATTACCGAATCTTTACAAAATAAATACAAAATCTTGTGCTTTATTTCTCACAAAGGATGAGAAAAAGAAAGCTTTTTGCTTGTGAATTTATTCGACATTGATATAATCGTAAACAACTACAAGGTGTTCCTGACTTAACAACGAATATTTTGGGTTTAATTCTGGAAGATCGAAGATGTTGCTTAAGAAAATTAAGAAACTTATTGCGAGAGTTCAAGTCGATTATCAATATGCAAATCGCTAAAAGTATTGATATTTTTCTAAATGATATTTAGATATTTCTATTCTATTACAAATTTCTGTTACATATTTTTACATACCTACATTACATGTACATATATTCTTCGTTTTTGTTGAAAGCTTTTATCGAGAGCTTTTCTTCTTTTTTAAACAAATTTAAGAATCGAAAAGTAGATAGCATCGATTTGGAAAGATGGTTGCGTTCACTCGTGGAGGAAACACAAAGAAGTGTTTGGGTCTGTTGGCGTATAATGCGACTGCAAACGCAACTTACGCTTGTTCGAGCTTTAAGTTGCAAATATAGCCGCGATATGCGTTAACCGTTGTTTTGTCTTGACATAATTACAGCATTAAGTCAGAAATAGGCCAACATTTTAGTCAAAAATAGTGAAAATCCTCCAAGATTTACAAAGGCACAAAAACTGAAATGTTGCCAAGAAAATCCCTTCCACGATGAAATTTCAAATAATATTGAGAAAAATATCATGACAAAATAAAACCTTTAAATGAACCACAAATAAAAAGCTTTTGCATACTAAATTCCGATTTGAAATTGATTCAACCTTTAAGCTTAGCCCGCAGCTGAAGCGAAACGAAAATTTTCTTAGGTCTCCAAATTAACAGCGAAAACGTTAACGAAAAGACTATACGGACAAATATTAATGGAGCGTTTTATCAGATGAAGGGTAACGAAATTTGTTTGTGGTCTCACTTTTCTGCACACAATTAATGGTTCGTGCAAATAATTCAGTACCAAAAAGGAGCGCAGACTTCTCTAAATAATTTGTTTTTTACGAAGAAATGTTAAAAAAGTCAAAAGTATAATTACTAACTAATTTAATTTTATTATTTGATTTTTTTTTTGTTAAAAAAAAATTATTATTTCATTATGAATATTGAACTTTGCCATTACGAGTGAAAAACAATATCATTCAAAATGGCCGCATTCTTTTGAAGTAATTTTTAACCACTTTTTCGCACATTTCGGGCGATATCTCGGCCAAAACTTGAGTAATGTTGGTTTTTAATGGGTCTAGAGTTCGGGGATTATTTGCGGAAACAAGGTCTTTTGCGTAGCCCCACAAAAAAAATCTTACGGTGTCAAATAGTATGATCTTGGTGGCCAATTAACGTCAACAAAACATGAAATTACGTGACCAGGAAACTTCTCACGCAATAAAGCCATAATTGATCTTGTTGTGTGGCTTGTTGCCCCGTCTTGTTTGAACCACATATTGTCCAAATCGGTTATCATTTGACCATATCGCTCCGAGTTAACTGTAACCGTCTGCCCATTGGATCTTCGAAGAAATACTGACCAATGACACCTTTCGACCATAGAGCAAAACCAAACAGTCACTTTGATGATGCACGGGCCTAACGACATCAGTAACGCTTTCACTCTAGTCAAATTTCTTCACAATTGTACCGATTGCTTACGTGATCGGTCGATTATGACGACCATATAATCATCGCCAAAAGTGGCTACGTTTGAATCACCATTTTTGTAGTTAGTTTTAATAATTTTAACGCGTTGTTTGATTGTCAAGCGATCCATTATCGCAAATGGCAAACATTTAACTAATATTATGGCACTTCAAATGACAGCTGAGTTTGACAGGTGTCAAATGCCAGCACCTACCAACTTGAAACCACGAAATGAGTGACCCGTTATTAAGAAACACCAGATTGGAAAATTATAAAAAAAAATTAATCAAGCCATTAAAAATCCAAATGTAAGTAAGTAATTCAAAAACCGAAATGCAGTTCTCTAACAAATGATTTAGTCAATACACGAAGTTTGATCAAAATTATTTAGTGCAGTTTTTGAGAAATATTGAAAAAATCAAAATATTTGTATTGCAACTACCCTTTCTAGATGTGCTATATAGAGAATTCAAATTCGGATTTATCCTCAAGGGAAACACATAAAATGCTCTCGGTACCAAATTTCAAGAAAATCGGTCCAGCCGTTTAGTCCCTAGCATAAATTAGGTACATTGGGAGCACGGATGCACACCCAGACTATGATAAGTATGACGAAACCCACTTCTTTTTCTATTATCGTAGTGTTAATTTTTATTTTAAACCTATAGAAATTTTATTTTAAACGTAACCAATACTTGCCCTGTGGAGAAATAAAAACAATAATTTTCATGAAATTTAATCAAAGGGTAAAGCTTTTGATATATTTATTTTATCTTGAAAAACATAAAACCAATAAAACTCATTGAATATTGACTTTTATTGGAATCCGTTTCTGGTTTCTATAAAATTGTTATTCAGAAGAAGCTCAGAACAGAACCAAAGTCAACAGAAAGTTAAAGAGAAAACATGTTAAAAAATACCTACCAAATCTTATTTATTTATTTATTTATTTATTTATAAATATTAACAATAAATTAAAATCTATTATTAACAATTTTTCTAAGAGCGCTAGCATCAAATTACTAGCTAGCTAGCTAAAAACAAGAATCACCCTGTATACCTTTCCTATCTATTTTATTTATTTCAACTGCTTCCGACAACCAACCCCCTCCCTCTTATGGACAAATAAAACATCTCTATTCTGGATGCTAGTCATTTTTTCTTTTCATCCCTCGGCCCAGCATCTGTCGTCGGTCGTTTCGAATTGATTGCCTATCATCCATTACCGGAGACACGCAATTCCCACAATTCCGCTACAGCTGGCAACTAGGTCGATACTTAACCGCACGTAACCAAAAATACATTTCGAATTTAGTTTTACGAAAACTAAATATAAGTAGCGGTTTTGATGTGATTGCGGTTTTGTGTTAATCAATGTTCTGTCCAGTTCGACGTGCCAAGCCATTTATGTGACTTCACAATGCAACCTGATTTTACGATCAAAAGCGGGTACAATTGCAATTGTGGTTAGAAATTTTTGACTGTATTTATGTATAAGTAGTTAGGTATATATGATTGCCTAGAGTAGCATCAGCAGTTGGGAACATAAATTTGCAATTAATAGTGTCCAAACAACCCTTTTGGCATATTCAAATCCAAACCTCAATCCCACTTTGTTTGACAAAAGAAATTCAACAAAAATATATATGTATATATAAGTGAACCACTTAAATCTAGTTTTAAATTTTTCATAAGAATTTCAAAGACCAAATAGAAGTAACACAAGCATCACAACCTCTTCTTTTGCTACATGATGGCCAGGAGTGTATTTTTTTTGTTTGTGTTGAAAAACCAACTCTGTTGTTGGAAATTGTTCTTTCGTAGTTGTGACAACAAAGTGTTCCTAGCGATGAAATTAGGGCAAAATACTCTGCCAATGCTGGCTGGTTTGAAGTCAGTATAGCAGTGGGCTATATAGCAACAACAAGACAGAAAAAGGAACAAAAGATTTCCAATTAAAATTTTTCCATAGTAGGTACCTTAGCTTCTACACCCAATGGTATAAAATCTAAAAGCAGATTTTAAATCCTTATCTAACGCAAAGACAGCTACAAATATTCTCAAGCATTCTACTGTGGTAGGTAACATAACAACAAACAGTGCAATGACAAATTGTCTCCACAGGAGAATTTTCGGAACGACAACAATATATAGCCGACCAACCAAACCGTCAAACCGAATAAACCGAATAGACCGACTGGCTGACAACAAGGAAATAGTAATTGTACCGCACTGTAAGTGCAAAAGTGAAAAGTTTTTTAATAAATTAAATAACAACTTAGATGTTGAAAACGGGCCACAGAGGTGTCGCGTGAACTTGCTATTATGGTAAATAGTGACGTATAGCGTATAATGGATTATTAAGGAATTGTGTAAAGTTTAAGATTGAAAACGATTCAGTTATTCAGAAGATGAATTTAGAAAAAATAAAATGCACAATTCGTCAACATTTTCTTTATTTGAAGTTAAAAATAGAAATAAGAAAATAGTGCCATATTGAATTTTTTCGGGCAACCATGTAACGATGAAGTGGGAAAATCTGGAATACAATTTGAAAAAAATTATACGCCATTTTTTAGTACATACAATATTAATTTGGAGTTGAAAAATTCATTTTGCAAAACAAAAGTCATCAACTCATTTGTTTTTTTTTTTTGAAAAATTGGATATGCGCAATATTATTAAAATTAGCTATTTTGTAAAAAAAAACTCATTAAAATCGGTTCAACAGACAATGAGATATTCGAAAAACCACCAAATCGTTTTGGAAATAGTACTAAAGTTTAAAAAAAAAATTTTAATATTTTTTTAAAAATCCAACAAACATTTAATTTATAAAGAGAGCTACATATATGGCTATGGATTCCGTTATGGAATTATTTGTAGCCATTTTTTATAAAGAAAGCATTTTTTATATTTTCCTTTATAATTTTTTACGAAGCTTAGATATTTCTACTCATATGAGGGCTGGCCAGCTAGTTGTTAATAAAACTGATTCAACAATTTTTAAGAATCTTTTTATAGATTTGGAAAATTATGTATTTAAAAATATTTATAACTCACTTTTAATAAAAAAAAAATAATATTTTTGAGACGGAATCAAAATCTTGAAAAATTTCTTAAGACTGTTTAGATTCAGTATTTTGTCGTTTTTAATTAGGAGTAAGAATAAAAATGCAGGGAAAGATAATGGTTTATTTGGAAATATTTTTACTTGCTATATTTATTTAGATACTATTAGGGCAAGTTATGGATTTGTAAAAAAAAAATCGAGCTTAAGATTTTCATCAAACATGACAATACGATGATAACGAAGTCGAAAAAAGTGTCTCTCGCAATTCTGTCAGCTACAACCTACACGGGTAAGTTGATTCTCTTTACACTTAGTACCTAAAGATTTTGGGTATTTCCCCGACACGTTTTTTCTTTATTTTTATAACCAAAAATAACGGTGCATGCTTTACATTTTTTTCTACCAATTATTGAAAATCTTACTTTTCTCAAAAACGTACAATTTAACAAAGAAAAATCCGTACTTTTCTTACAAATAGGCAAAATTTCATAAAGAAATTTTTTATTTTCGTTTTTCTCAAAAACGATTCAACTGATTTTGATCATTTTTTCAAGGTGAATGTTTTAAAAAGTCTAATATATACCAAAATTTTCATTTTTTTTTTATTTTTGAAAAATATTTCAAATTTTTAAATGGAAAACCTTATAATATGTAATTCGAAAACGACTCCTTCAATTATTGTTAAACTTGTAACCTGCAGTTTTTTAGCATAATCTAGCTAATTTTAATCAAAATATATTTTTATCATTTTGGTTTTTTGTCTCCGAGTTGTGATATAATTTAAATATAATTATGATTAAATCAAATAAAAAATCAAATTAAAATTAATTTTTTATATTATTTTAACTTTTATTTTTATTTTTTTTTTTTAGATACTGAGCTTAACGCCCGAAGATGGAGTACACTCCGAAACGCGTAGCGTAAATTTAATATAAATTTATTTTATTTTATAAAGTTGTTAAAAGTTAAAAATAAAAATAAAAGTTAAAATAATATAAAAAATTAATTTTAATTTGATTTTTTATTTTTTATTTGATTTAATCATAATTATATTTAAATTTATATTTTTATAATAAAAAATAACGGTATCTACCATCATACACGTGTTTAAAAACTATTAAGGAAAATTTTATTTTTTCGAAAACGACTTCTACAATATTGATTAAAATTCTTTGTGAGCTTATATCAGTACGAGTATGATCTAGGTACCATATTTTGGAACAAATTTTACATTAATCCATTATTAAAGTAACATACGCATATCTCTAACAATGTACAATTTCAATATCTGTTTAACCGATAACAAGTCTACCATTTTACAAAAAAAAATCCGAAAAATACTTATAAATGGTGCCTCCCATAAAACCATTTTTTTTTTATTTTCGATTTTCTCAAAAACGGTTTAACTGATTTTGATTAATTTTTTTTATAGAGAATGTTAACAATAATTTTAAAAATATTGTGTACCAAAATTTTGAATTTTTTTTTTCTGGATTTTTAAAAAATGTTTCAAAATTTTTTTTGAGGACCTAATAATTGACATTATCAAGTAGATTTTAAATACATTCTTTTCTTATAAACGGTACCTCCCATACAAATGTTTAAAAACCAAAACCTAAAAACCGGTATTGAAAATCTCATTTTTCTAAAAAAAAACAGCTCCTAAGATTTTGATTAAAATTTGTGTGTAAACTAATATCAGAAAGATCTACCATATTATTGGAAAAAAATTTATCTAGCGTTTAAAAATGGTAACTGTCATAGAACCATTTTTTTGCTTTTCGACTATATCATTATTTGTTGAACCGATTTAAATCAACTTTTTAAAAAAAGCTTCTATTAAGTTTGAATAATATTGCATATCAAAATTTTCAAAAAATTAAATTTTGAATTAAAAAAAAAAAAATTTCAAAATAATTTTTTTACTAGAAATTTAGGTATATTATGAAAGCTTTTGCTCATAAATCTATTATAATTTAACTTTTGCCGCGCAGAGTCAGTGAATACAAAACTAAAATAGCGATGTTGGAAAAGAAATGTTAATGTTTTCATTTAGAAAGTCTTACAATGCATAAAAATGTTTTGGAAATTAATCATCGATTGAATATTTTAGTTACTTTTTTTTTTAAATGGCCATATCTTCCAAACTATTATTCGCATAAATAAAAGAACAAATTTAGTAGAAAATTGCATAATCTAAGCAAGCTTTACGTGAAATACTTTTCTCTAGCATTTACGAGTTTTAGAGTTATAGAAAAAACCGATATTTTAGTCATAAAAAACCATGAATAACTTTGACCTTATATGCAAGCCAGATTAGGCAATTGACTTTTAAGTATTTCCTATTCTATTCCTATTTCCTAACAAAATAAAGATTTTTACGTTTAAAATTCAGAATTTAGAATTAACCTTTTTTTCTATATTTCTCTTTAGCTAACATAGCTATCATGTCAGTTATAGTTCAATAAAAAAATGTATAGTTTTTGGAAAATAAATTTCCTAGGAAATTTACATAACTGGTTGTCAGGTGGGGGGGGCGGGGTAATGTAATTATTTTTTTATAAAAGAAAATTGTTATTATACGTTATTTTTTATTTATAATTCTGAGTTAAATGCAATTTTTTCTTTATAAATAAATTTCTATTTGAATAAAATATTTTATTTTGCTGATATAATTTTATTTTTATAATAAATGCAAAATTAAGCAATTAATAAGTATTGATTCTATGAATTCATACTAAAACAATAAAATAGTTTTTTGTTTATTGTTTAGGTCATTATTTCGAAACCCAAGCTTTAATTATAAATATTCAACTCGAATTTATTATGAATTTTTATTGCACATAACTGAATATGCTATTATTAACAACAATAAATAATAATAAAATAATTGATATTATAAAATATATGTACCTATGTATAATAAAATAATTGTATTTTTTTTTTAATTTGTATATCAATAAATTCAGTGAAATTTATATCACTTACCTAACCTTTGTCTTTTCATATAAATATGTATGTGTTAAATTAGTTTTACAACCTGAATGCATTAATTATATAATGACTCTCCACATTGGCGCACTAACCCCATCCCATCACACAAATATAATTTGAATGTGCGTGCATTCAATTTGTTTACAATATAATATAACATATGGACGCCTTACTGGCTTGATGAATTTTTATTAAATGAGAAATAAAAGATTTCAGCAAATACTGAAACGGAGGTAGGTAGCACCTGATCACTTTCTATCCCCAGAAAATTAGACAAAATAATGGCAAAGCTTCGAAAAATTCCGCCAGCAAAAATGTTTGCTATGGAAAGCTTTTTTTTATGTCTTTATCTACACATTTACGGTACACATTTGGAACATCGCGCTAAAGTGTTTAGGGGGATAAAATTCATTTTTTTGTAGGTAAAATAAGTATTTCAGTAAATTAAAACTTTTAAAATGTTAAATTTTGGTGCAAAGCTTTGTTAAGCCGTCTGAAACACATCCTAAAAATTGCTCAAAATTTTAACTACGCTATGTCTTTATTTTGTGGGATGAGAGAGGCAAAATTCGGTTTTTGTTTGTAATATAATTCTGCCATTGCAGATCGATACTTTTTAACATTAATTAAAATGAGTGACTATATTTGAGCACTTCGGATTAAGTATTTTCGGAGTTTATGTTATTATTCGATGGGGATTCCTTATTTTTACCATCCCGGTTTTTACCTCTTTCCTGAGACAAAAGCAGATTTTTACAAATCTTCATAGTGAGTTCAGGTCTTCACACATTTTTTTTCCACATCACCGCGCTGCGCTATAAGGTACTGACTGAACGCATTTAAGATCTTTTTTTTTAATTACTGTTACGAAAAAAATTATACTATAGTCTTGTTTGTTTAGAATGTTATAAGCTATAGTTTTTGTCTCCAAAGAAATTAATTGTTTCACCAAGAGTTTAAAACATTTTGTTTGGTTTTTGGAAATGTTTTCGAAGTGAGATTATTATTTTCCTGCGCTATACAGGCTGGCAAAATTTACATCTTTTTATTAAAATGAAAACAAAATAAAATTAAGATCAACGTTACATTAACCAAATTTTATATAATCAGAATTCTAGAATTTCTGGGATTTTTTTCCGAAAACTTTTCTGGCATATGGCCTGAACAAATTGTTTGGAAATATGTTAGAAATTCTTTTTTTTTATATTTCTGGATCATTTTCAAAAATTTTTTCTAGCTTTCTAATTTAATTTTAAATTGTTTGCGCTTTTTTATTTTGTTTTGTAATTTTTGGGAGTAATTCTTTCCAAAAAAATAAAATTTTTTTTATATTTTCTCAGATTATTTTACAACAAAAAAATGCCTTATTTTTTAATAAAGTCAAACAGATGCATTTATAAGATTTCCTTAGATTATTCTTGGACAGTTGTCGAGCTAGCCACTGTCTAAATAGTTTGACATCTTATTATTTGTAAACGCATTTTAAATATGTTCTCATATACTCACTGACATCCTTGTAATCTGTCAACTTCACGAACATTTGGATATGTTTAATGAACATTTCATTAATTTCAATATAACCTTACAATTTTTTGTTTATTGAACAAACCCACTTAAGAATAAGTTTGGACAACCAATTGCAGTGTCTAAGTTATAGACAATCGATGGAGATCATGTTCATAAATAAGATTTTGGGGTGGACATAGTTTGACATACTTCGGAATGGGTTTATAAATTAGACCGAAAATGTCTAAATAATCAACACAAATTTAAGAGAAAGGGTACATTTTCTACATAAAGTTTACATTTGATTTTGCTACAAAATTAGATTCAAAACCAAAGAGCAAATAATTTCCACGCAGATTCCAAAAAATCCCTAAAAATATTAGAGTTCATGATGTATATAATCTTTAAATTGAACTCCACTAATTTTAGTTTATATATACAGAGATAACCTTTAGTTCCTTTAAGATATTATATTATTTTTTGGGACAATCGTAGGCAAATATTGTCTAAAACTTTCCACATTTTGCAATTGTAAATGATAGAATTAATGTGGATTTAAGATTATGTAAATTCTGATCAAAATATTAATAATATAACTGTTTTGTTTTTGTGCAACTTTATATGAATCAAGTTTTTTAAATTTCTTAAATTAAATCGCTTGAACTTTAATGAAACACAAAATAGTTTGCACTGTTCAATTCACTTGCTTGTTCTATAAGAGCATTTATTTTAGGTAGATGAAGGTATACGAATATCTTCTTGTGGATAGATTTTTGTTAAAAATATTTCGACCTAAATAAAATACCATAATTTTTTTTTTTTTTGAGGACGTTAAGCATTCCTGGGGTTGTATACCTACCTGATATTCTGCCTTACATATTTGCTATTTGCATTTCTTATAGTAAAAAGAATTTTTCATAACCGAAGTTGTTTTTTTTTATTATTATTATTCGTCAGAGTAGGAAATAAAGAAGACTGTATTTAATTCGTAAACTCAAAATAAAAGTAAAGAATAGTTAAAGACGATGAAAAAGTACTTTACAAGATGCAAAAAAGATACAAAAGTGTTTTAAGAAATTTTTACGTAGGTTAGGTGAAGATACCTATCTCACTCACTGTTGAAGATTTACCTAGTGTTGTTTTGATAGAGATTATAAGTATTTAAATATTTTATATCAAAGGTTTTCGTTGTTTAATTTGTTTTCCTTTTTCCAAGCTTGTTCAATTACATTCTTATTGAAGTTTAGAAAATAATTTTGATGTGGTTATGGTTATGTGGTTATTATATAGTTCTTATGATAGGTTAATTATTTTTAAGTTAATAAAAATAAACTTATATAGGAGTTATAAAATTATTTCACAAAAAACAAGGTAAATTTTTAACTAACCTATAATTTGGATTTATTCACCAATGAACAGTTTTATTTACGTTTATTATTTTGATAATAATAAAAAACTGATAAATCAGTTATTATTTCTAGCCCAAAAAATATTTAATTTTGGCCTAAACTTTCACGTAAAATAACTTTTAAGATTTCAATGATCACTAGTAAGGTAGCTCAATCATTGAAACAATGAAATTCATTTCAATTAAAAAGTTGGGCCCAAATGAATTTATTTTTTGACAAGAATTGTTTCTTAAGTCACCAGCTTTATATTGGCATTAAAATAATCACTGATTTCGCTATACTATGGCTATTATTGGAATTTTTATTTTTAAGTTTTGAACTTTAACTGGCACCTAATTGAAACCAGAAGTTTTGAATAATATACTTTATAAAATGGCGTACAGAAATTATTGCTCTGTTAATTGTATGTCATTTATCCACTTGAAGATTGGGCAATCGGTTAGGGTTAGCAATGTGTTCTTAAATTTGCGGGTTAATTTTAGCTTCGCTTTCGGAAATTTAGTTTTCACATTTTCTTTTTGTTTTTCTTTTTGTTTAGTAGGGGTTCTATCTACCCCAGACCATAGGTCTATGCATTGGACTCAGGGTGTTTTTTTTTGGATAAGATGCGATGAAAAAATATAAATAAATTTCTTGTTTCAATGACATTTTTTCGATATTTCTTTCATTTATATAAGACAATTACTATTTTGAACGTAAACATTTTTTTCTTAAAACAATTCGAGCGATTTTTTTAATAAAATCAATGAAAATTGTAATTTCAGGCTACCCTGTTTGATTTACGGCTTAGTTTTTTTTATTCAATTATTCAATACATTCAATCTCCCTATATTGTGGTATTAAAAAATGTATTTGTATATTTTTGAAGAAGTCTGCTATCTCTATCTCCGATAAGGCGTGTTTTTAAGAAAGCCCGAGGGGAATTGGAAGAATAACACGACCACGGCGATTAGCGAAACTATTACAAAAACAAAATGAAGTTTTCATACAAACTATCGATAGCAAGTTAGTATATAATTTACGCAGGTAACACAATTTTTCTGTGCGCTTAAATTAAGCCCGGAGAATTCTCTGGGTTTAGTTTAGCCCGTAGGGGATTAGTTATTGTTGCATTTAACATGGTGATTGTTTTTCTTCCAATTCCCCTCGAGGTTCCAAAAAAAAAACACGCCTATAAATACATTAATTTTTACATTCGTAAATTATAGATGAAAATACAAATACACTCCAAATTTTTCATCCATTTCTACCTACTTGATGAATTTATAAAAAATAAAAATATAGTCGACTTTCGAAGATACTTTATTTCAAAATATTCTTACACATTAGTTTTAGATCGTTGTAAAATTTAAAAAATGTAAATTATGAAAAATACTCTGATTGGGTTACGTGATTTTTGTTTTTTTTATAAAAACAATAAACGCAGTTTAATTACAGTCAATATGGACAAAATAAGTATGAACGAAATTTAATAAAAATCATTAAAATGGTTTTCGAGAAAATTTAACTAATTGATATAGCTACCCGTTTTAAATGATCTAAGGAAACAAAAATACCAACAGTCGTATTTATTTAATTTCCTTAAAACACTCTTGTTCTTGGACAGTTGTCTATATAGCTAGCCACTGTCTTGTCTAAATAGTTGGACATTTATTTAGGTATTTAAAACGCATTTCGCAGTAATTATCTAAATATGTTCTCATACACTCACTGACATTCCTGTATTCTGTCAATTTCGTGAACATTTGGATACGTTCAATAAACATTTAATTCATTTCAAGATAACCCTACAATTCTTTGTTCATTGAACAAACCCACTTTTGAATAAGTTTAGACAACCAATTGCACTGTTTATAAGTTAGACAATCAATGGAAAATGTTTATAAATAAGGTTTTGGAGTTAAACAGCCTGTCTAAAGTTAGGCATACTTTAAAATGAGTGTATAAATAAGACTGCAAATTTCTACCGGAATAAGTTATGTGATTAAAATTTTAAGAAATAAAAATAATAACGACCAAGTACTTATGATATAGTATGTAATGTAGGTACATATTTATATTTACATTGTTGACCTTTTATATAAAAAAATAATAAAATATTTGTACTTGTCATAATTTTTATCACCAATATTTTCCTTTATTCTTTTATTGATGGTCTGATGCCCAATTTTCAATAGAAGGTGCTCATCAATATACGAGCATGAAAAAAAGCAATACAATATAAAGGTGCTTTGGTGGAAGGAAATTGCCATCTTAAAGAGCCTCATAAATCAGCCAATAAATATTTAATAGTTTAATTTACTTCCAGTTGAAAATCTATTGGCAAAAACCTATCAATCTATACCACAGTTTATTATGGGACGAGTTTCTTTTGTTATTATTAGGTATATACCTACTCAATATTATTTAAGAGACTTCTATATGTACAGTGTATTAGGAATCATTTTTTTTTTTTTGTTATTGACGGCGACGAATGGTGGGAAAATTGTATGAGGTTATATGGTATGGTTTGTGGGGTATGAGCGAAGAGTATTGTAGGTATGGTGATTTATTATGTCACCTTTAATATAAGAGTTTGATTGATGGCTATAACAGCCTTAGTCTATACAAAAGTCTTATTCAATGTACGTTGAAGCTCTTTGAATAAGATATTTTTTTTCGTAAAACTAAAGGGTGTTTTTATTCAGATTCTATAAAGCTTTAAAATAAAATAAATCACATACAAATGATGTTAATAGAAATGGTCTTAGTTTTATTGGGAAGATAGTTGTCTATCAAATTAGTGCAAATTATGCAAACAGGCAACTGTAACTTCTTGCTACAGATTACTAATTTTCAAAAATTTCTATAGAATCTTGCGCCGTACGACGTCATAATATTTCAAGTTGCCAAACAAACTTATTATACCTGTCAGCTGTGAAAATTAATTAATATCACAAGAAAATTAATATCAACAAAATAAATTGAGTGGCACGACAGCTCGTATAGAAGCAGGGCCTAGTTACAGAACAAAACTATTTCTGTGTGCGTGTTATTTGAAGGAATGGAGGGGACCTACAATTTTCTGCCGTCTCCTAGCTTAAGGTCAGAAGCACTTTTTCATGACAGGATTTACTTTTGGAGGATTTGTCAATTCCTCGCAAGAGACAGTAACCCGTGAAAAACATTTGTTTTTAGGTGGCATAGGCTATAGGAATTGACCTGAGACCTGGGGCGTAAGGAGTAACAGTCCTACGCACTAACCATTTACGCCACGGGCGTAAATAAAACTCTTTAATTTGTTCCCGATGGTGGAGTGCGGCAAGAGCATCGGTTTAAAATTATAATGAAAATTTTATTAATTAAATTAGAATAAAGTCTGAAGATCTTTGATAAGCTTAAAAGATAACGTTCAAACAAAAATCATCCAAATTACAATTACAATGCTCGAATGTATGATGAAAATTTGTAAGAAAATGCATCGGCATTATATAGTGTTAGTTTTTCCATAAACATTCAGAACGCCGAAGAAAATTTAGTTTAGGGGTCATAAATTTGGTTTTGTGATCATTATTAATTTAGTAAACAAATAAAAAAATCTACCTGGGTTTTGAAGTCATCATTAAGTTGTTCTAATCCAGTTTATAATGAAACAAGGTTTATAAAATAAACAGAAATTTACCTGAAATTAAAAATAAATATACATATATTAAAGTACTTGATTTATAAAAAAATATTATACTTGATATTAATATAAATTTAAATATATTTAAAAATATCCTACATTTGTGTAATGTAAACATGGAGGGACTTAGATTTAACTGATGAAATTATGTTCCATACAAGATACATACATATGTACATATATATACATACATTATGTACATATCTATGTATATTATTTTCCGACATTCGATAAAAAATAATATCAACATTATAAAAATTTTGAATAAAGTTATATAAACAAAAAAAAGTAAATACAGTAGGCATCCTGCATTATTGAATTAAGACCTATGTATAAATGATGCTTTGAGAAGTTGCCGAAACTCTTGTTTGTTTGTATATGGGTTTTGTTTTAACATCGAGGTTCAGTAAAATTTTTTTAATATTTTTAATAGATAGATTTAATGATTTAGGACTTGGTTTTAGAAGTCTTTATTTCGACAGAAATATTAAAACATTGGTTTATATTCTTCATTTAAATAAAAAAAAAAACAGTTTACAATACAATTCAACTTACGAAGAAGACGTGGCAATTCTGCCGTCTGCCATAAATGATATTTCATAATAAAAAAGAAAATATATAGAAATTAAAATAATAAATTTAATTAAATTATTATAATTAATAAATTCATGATTAAAAAAGCTTTTTCCACCCCTGTTCTGATTTCCGTTTTGAATCAAATCGGTAAACGAAATTGATTTCCGCACGGATTAAAAAAAAACGTGTTCTGATTTTCACTTTCACGTTAGCTAGTATTCAAACCTTTTTTTCTTTCGAAATCAATAAAAACACAATACAAATCACAAAAAAATCTACTAATATACGTACTACCATCAACCAAATTAAACATCGTTCAAATGGCCGCCGCGGTTTCGCTGGGTGGCGCGGATTCGAAAGGTCTAGTTTTCGATGACTTTGGCGTATAAATCAGGCTGAATTTGACCGATGGCAATGATTATGTTGTCTTTGAGGGCCGCGGTGGTTTGCGGCTTATTCGCATAGATATGCGACTTAAGAAAGCCCCACAAGAAAAAGTCCAAAGGGGTCAAATCACACGATCTTGGTGGCCAATTCACGTTGCCTCGGCGCGAGATAAACATGCCATGAGACCGCTCGTGCAGAATATCGATGGTGTCTTGATCTGTGTGGCACGTAGCCCCATCCTGTTGAAGCCATATGTCATCGGTGTCCATATCATCCAATTCAGGTCACAAGAAGTTTGTGATCATCGACCTATAGCGATTGCCGTTGACGGTGATGGCCTGGCCAGCATCATTTTCGAATAAGTACAGACCGATGACGCCCCCAGCCCAAAATCCACACCAAACAGTAATTTTATTTGGATGCATTGGCACCTCGTGAATCTCGCGTGGATTGGTGTCGTCCCAAATTCGGCAATTTTGCTTATTCACGTACCCATTCATCGAAAAATGGGCCTCATCGCTAAAGATGATTTTTCGACCAAAATTGGGATCAAGTTCCAACTGCTCCAAAACCCAATTTGATAATAAAGTTTTATCATTTGCACGTGTTGCTCGACGGTGTAACTTGCCATGATGATTTGTATTTAGTAATTGATTAAAAGACGATTTTTTGACAGAAAATAAAAGAAACAATATGGCCGCCACGAACTGTCAAAATCAACCCATCCCTATTGGAAAACCCTTTAGTTGTTTTGACAATCATACCAACTATTGTATGATTGGTCCTCTTTCCGCTAGCTTCTTGGTCGCATTTTAAAATTTCTGATTTTGCAATTTCCTTAGATTGGTGTCAATGAAAAATTTAAAAGGCTGCTATTTTTATTCGCATCCACTACAAGTTTTTTTTATTGCTCAGATAGTATTTTTTTCTATTTTCCCATTCAAGATAAAGTATGCCCAGTATAGTAATTAAATCTTTTAAAAAAAAAGTCTAACCGCAATCTTACTTTATATTACTAAGACTCTCAGTGTTTGTTGTTTCATTCAATCTTATCAATGTAAATTGATGGACCCTTAGTTAGTTCATGTTAGAAATTCCATCCCATTGAATTTTCAGTTTATTTTTATTTTTATTTCTACTTTTGTTAAAAAGTTTAAAGAAAAATCTTAACGTTAAGATGTTTTTAACGAAAACAAAAGATAAAGGTCATATTTGCTGGTTTAAAGCTATATATGTATTCGAGGGTATCTTAAAAAAATCACAAAAGCAAGTCACATTACGAGGAGTCTGCTTCTGATACTTTGGTCACCTCATATGTATTGTCACTGTCATATAAAGAATATGGATACATGAATTTCAAAATGGGTCTAAAGTGTAGAGTATATCTACATTATGTACAGATAGGTATAGATAATAATAATAATTTTATTATCTTTGTTTTATTATGACGTGTTTCTTAGAACTATAGGTATGCAACAAAAGGAATATACATTTTAAGGGTCAATCTGGAATTGATAACCTCAGGGAACAAAACGACATTTTTCTTGATGTCGTGGAATAAAATACTACCTATAGAAAAAGAACAATGCTTTTGTAAAAAAAGTATATTATCTTTCGTTATACCAAAACAGATAGGTGTATTCCCTGAGCGTTAGATGTATGTACATAAATTTCTTATACTAAAAGTCATATTGGTGACAAAGAAAAAGGGGGGCAAATTGGTATCAAATAAATCTTTGCTCTCTCATTCACACAAGAGAAATATCTAAAGTAACTCTTAACTAGGTATACGTAAGTTGAGTGTATATTTTGTTAGCTATTTGCAATTGTACAAACAAACAAAGAGCCTTGGGAAATCCTGCAAAGTGCGCGATTGCTTTTAAAATTTCTTTACGTTGAATCGAGCAACTGAGGTACCAAAAAAGGATAAAAGATAACATGAAGTAAGGTAAACGAATAGTTTCGTATACTATATAGCAACTTATTGTATTGGAAACTTTATTTTTGTTTGCAAGAGAATATTCTTGCAGTTTGAAATGAACAAATACATATAGTGTGAGGCAAATAAAAACACAGAATTATAAAATAGTAAAATAGTATCTATGGTTTGTTTCTTTTTCTAAATATGGATTTACACTTATATTCCTTTATATTTATATGTAAAGGGATTTCCAAACTTTGACAAATGATAGCGGTTGATTGTTGAAGCTACATCTGTCAAATTGGCTGTCATTTATTCAATATTTTTAACAACCAAATCACTATGGACGGATATAGCGTTCAACAACTAGGGCAAATGATAAAATTATTTTATCAAAATGGATCTTCTGTTCGGACAACATTCGGCGAGCTTCGCCCATTATACGGTCGCCATAATCGTCCTACATATGGAGACTATTAGCAGTGTGGTTGATAAATTGCAGTCCACTAGTTCAGTAAACGATCAATCAACAACCGTACGTCAATGAAACGTAAGATATGTCAAAAACATTGCCGCTGTCTGTCAGAGTGTGCAGGATCCTCCTCTGAGGCAGTTGATTTCGCGTCGCTCACAAGAACTCAACCTTTCGTAGACCATAGCTAGGCAAATTTTGGAAATTCTGAGCGATTCGAGAGCATGGTCATCTGTGAAATTGCCACAGCGATTGTGCGATTTAACCCCTTTAGACTTTTTCTTGTTGGGTTTTCTAAAGTCGCAGTAATAGCGAATAAGGCACAAACCACAGTGACTCTCAAGGCCATAATAATCCATGCCATCGCCCAAATGCAGCCTGTGTTATGCGCCAGAGTCATGAAAAATTGGACATTTCGGGTGCGCACCACCCAGATAAGCCGCAACGGACATTTAATACATAAATAGCATCGATAGGACTTTCAGACGAATATAAATTTTGATGATAACTCACACACACTTTTATTTTATTTAAATTTAATATGTAAACCTTGAATCTTTTTAAACATTAATGCAGGTGCGGTAGAGTTAACTAAAAACGTGAACCTTACGTGTAATACGTTTTAATTGGGTTCGTTCAATAACATTGATGTTTACACATATTATGACTGTGAGTCCATACACTCTCAACGTTTTTTTTTTTTTCATAGTATTGTGATACTAAGTTAAAAATTAAATAATTAAAAATTTTGAATTGGATTTTGGAAATATTTGTCAATTTTAGTTTTTGCTGAAATTCCTATTTAAAAGCTTTGTCGATTATTGAATACGCCATAAATCATAATCGGCAGTCATTCTCAGTACAGAGTTCTCTTTTCTTCACGACAAATGAGTAGAGAGATAAGAGAGCACTGCACTGCGAATCACTGCGGATCAGCGTTACCACTTCCGCAAAAAAAAAGTCGAAGTAGATTTGAAGAAAAAAAGTGAAGTAGATTTTAAAATGAACTTTTTTTTATGAATCTATGTTTTTAAATTTTTTTAATCAAATTTAATTTAATTAGATAAACAAAAAAAAATAAAAACAAAAACAGAAATACTTCCAGATTTTATAATTACATTGAATTACAATATATTATTTAGTAATACTTTTAAAATTCAGCCCAATCGCGAACCAAATTTCCCCGGAGTTTTTTTTTTCCCATTTTGGGAAATTTGGTATCAGGAATTATTTTCAAAATTATTAGGAAAAATATTTTTTGTTTTTTCCGCGAAAAAAAAGTTGACGATTAAATTGATGATAAGGCTGATTAATGAAACAAAAAAAAAAAAAAACATTTCATTAAAATGAAAGTTTGTACGTTAATAAACGTAAATAAATGAAAAAATGTTCATTTTGTATCAAATTCTTATTGGAAAGCCTTCTCTCTGTCGTAATAGTTAAAAATTTCATTATAGTAAACAGTCCCAATTTTAATTACTTCATTATATCCAGCTGTAATCTATATATATAAAATAAAGTTTTGTTTTGTGTACGTTCGCTAACCAGCCAAAAATTAAAGAAGAATAAGGGTAGAAGGTTTAGGACAAGAAAATCTGTTAAAAAAAGAAATGAAATTTCAATTGGTCACTTGGGTTACTGATTTGAACAATATTTAGTAATTTGCGAATTCCAAAAATAATAGAGTTCGTAGTGCAGTGGAAAGATCTCCGCTGCCTTGGATTACACAGAACACCAGAGTCGGAGTACAAACATTACTATTCCAACAGGGTTCTATACAACGGAGCCAATATTAACAGAATTGATAATTTCTTATTAAAGCTGATTCGGGGTCACATTGCAAGAGCGATGTCCTCAGCCAATAGCTTGATCTTTGGGGCTTATTACCCTAACACTGAATATTTCGAGAGTGTGCGTTTGAGTGGCTATGTTCCACCTAACGCATTCCTCTATTTAGACAGTAGAGGGCTGATCCAGGATAGAGAGGCGGTTCCGCTAATCTACCACGTCGGCCGTAGAACTGTGGATAGGCGATTTCGATATGATCGAGACGTGCTTGCACAAGGCGGTGCTGAGCGAATTCGGTTCAGTAGGACTGTGTCCGATCGGGACCGAAAAGATAGGAAGAAGCAGGAGAACCAGTTTTGGTGGCTCAATGCTGTTAATAATGATATTTGAAGTTGACTTTGAAGTTTTGTCTTGGCCGACTTACATATAGGTGTAGGTACTAGTTTTAAGTAGGGACAGTCGGGGTGGCACCCAAAAAAAAATAAAAAAAAAAAAAAAAAAAAAAAAAAAAAAAAAAAAAAAAAATATAAAAAGATATGAAAATAAAAAAAAAAATGTAAAAAATGTAAAAAACGCTGCTGTGGCTGTTCTAGTTTTTAAGTAGTTTTTAAGTAGTTTTTAAGTAGTTTTTAAGTAGTTTTAAATAGTTTTAGTTAGCTTTAGTTTTTTTAAGTAGTTTGTAAGTTTTAAATAAAATATTTAAAAAAAAAATGATAAAGAATCCAAGTTTTTTGTAAATTCTTTCTTGGAAAAAATAAAACCAATACTGAATTGTAGAATTAAGTTAGTTTTTAAGCCGAAAGGCATTAGCATTAAGTTATTATATAGTTTAACTTAGAGCGCCCGCATAGGGCCAGTAAGTTAGTTGTAAGTTATTGATAAGTAGGCTAGTTTTTATGAATTTTTGTCTAGCGTTAAGATAGTTATAAGTTTTGAAGAAAATAAAAATGAATTTAAAATGAAAAATGAGATCTCCGCTTTAGACGCGAGGGGTCTCAGGTTCGATTCCTATCACAAGCAACATTTTTTCTTTAATTTTTAATAATTTTCTCTTTTTTTTTCAACACATTCGCTGCAAACAAATAAAAAGAAACTATTTTTTAAACGCCCTCCGAAGCGGGCGGGGGTTTTGCTAGTTAAATATAAATTAATTAAACAACATGGTGTACAATTACATAAGTTTTTTATTCAATTTCTTTCTAATAATAAAGGCACAAACTTTTAAACAGCCTAAAGTTAAGGTATTACTGTATAATCATTTAATTTTTAGGTAGGTAGTCTACCTTAAAATTTTTTAACTTTACTAAAATGTTCTTAGTATATTAAAATTTTTTTACTACATAGTACATACTAATAAACTAAACCTATTTTCTTAATAAACTTCAGCTGAACGCGCCCTAAAAAAGTGACAGTTCGTACAAACAAGTAAGCAAACATATAATTTTCACATTTTTAATTGTCAAAGTGACATTTGGAGTTAGTATGATACTAAAAAGTTAAAATACGCATTTGGTCAATTATTTTTGATAAAATATTTAAAAGATAGCACGATGCTAACTTGTTTTAAATTTGGAAAATCCCAATACGAACGATTAGGCAAAAAGATACTCTGTCTAAAAAAAACTTTATTAACTAAATAACATTATCATTATGTACATATAATATGCATGTATGTATATTCATAACCTCTTACTTTTGATAATTTCAAATTCAAAAGGCGTGAACAATGTTCTCTGAACACCCATTTGAAACGCGAACCGATTTAAAAACAAGAGCCGAAGAAGGAAGAAAACACACGTCTTTCTTCTACGAAGACTAAAATTGAACTCTTTTATTTTTCTTAATTATTTACAAATCTTATACCTAACTTACAACTACATTTACATTTCTTAACCTATCTTATCTCTAGTTTTCTATAATATTAAACTAACAATAGGGATTATAAAGTGGATAACGACGATGCGACGCATCCCTTGTTCATAAAGCATAATGTTTACAGATGTATGTCATAAAATAACACCATAAACTGTTTCTATGAAAAAGGTCATTGCGGCACAGCGTCGCCGTCCACTTTTATCTTAAACTATATTTACAATACATTCCTACTGTCCAAATATAATATATAAATATATAAAGATAACTTAACATACTCCCGCCATTGACATCATTGCAAATATGTCAATTCGAATGTTGTGAGGGTTATGCTGGCCAGTAGAAACGTCGTTGGAGTTGACAGAGTTTTTGTTGGTTTTCTCAAGGTTGGCTGAAATCATAATGGTGGCCTCTACAAATGTCTTGAGGGAATGTGATTGGATGCGGATAATAACGGGAACCTTCAGAATAGTGACAGCCATAGTAGTACAGCTTCAATATCACAGATGCATATTTGGCAGTTAAATCAAGACGAGTTGGCTCCATACATCATGTCTTTCTTCTCTTCGTTTCTATTATCCACTAATCACTGATAACCAACATGAACATTCGGAACTTGGTTCGTTGGCGACAATGATTACAGAATTAGAGTAGGTAGATTTCTTTCATTCTCTTAGGCCTCTCAGTGTCTTCGTAATAACCTTTTACGCACCAAACACGTACTTGCGAAATTAGCAGCAATCGTTATTATTCAATCGTTTTCAACTCGGAAGTAAGATCATATTGGCATTTTCCTTAAATGTTTGAGTGGGACTGATGATACTTCTTGGAATTCTGTCTTTGTTTTGAAGGAGGAATTTATCGCTTGAAGATGTTGTTCAACTATCAGCAACGAATTTCATGACATTCACTTCCATTAATATTTCAATCAGACAAGAGGTTGTTTTGCTGGCATCATCATTGTTTCCAATTTTCATTATATTGAAAAATGCTGTCCAGTTAAAGTAAGGTCCATCGGCGACCATGCAGACTCGTAAACTTGCCAACTCCGTAGTCCTCATAGCAAATTCCAGTTGGGTTCGCAGCTACGTCTTAGGACTAATAATAAATTTATAAATATTGTTTTACTTACAATAATACAAATATAAAAATATAAAATACAAAATAATACATTTTGTTTTCTTTAAATATCAAGAGAAATATTTCTCAATTTTCTTTATTATTTCTTATCAAAATACAATTTTTAATTAATTAATTCAAATAACAATTTTAAATAAATTTGTCTTTAATTTTAACAACTTACACAAGATTATAATGCAGTTTTAACAAATAGTTCATTTATTTTTGTTGATAATATTTAATTTTATAAGATATAATTAACTATATACGTATACATTATAATTTTATATTTTATTATAATTTATAAGATTTTATGTAATTACAATATTGTCTTATTTATTAATTTAGTAAATCTAGTACTATATACTAGGAAAAGGACAAACAATGTAAATGAAGCTTGTCGAAATCCCATTGCTTGTCCTTACGTCTAGTATATGACAAAGGCCGATTCTGCCAAAGATGGCATTTGTTACCCTGCCCCATTTCCAGGACAAAGGGAAATACTTTTTTCTTTTTAAACATTTTACAACAAACATATATAAACAACAAGGTGTTGCCTATTTTAGACGGTTTAAAATTTTTTGAAACCTTTATATTTGGCAATTTATGTTTTTTATAATAAATTTTAAACCAACGGACTTGGTTTAACTCATTTACCACGAAAGTAATTGAATCAAATTCAGACCGACCCGAAAGTACTTCTGGATCTGAAAGAGAAAATGTTTTATTAAAATGTACTTTAAAATATATTTCTTTGACCCTATTAAATATTTTTCGCGGTTGCTTGCATAACCTCTCTTCAAAGCTAGAAGCTAGTTTGCAGCTATAAATTGTTTTCACAACTGGACCATTCAAAATTTCATGTTTTTGTTCTACATTAGTAGAACATATTTTGCTATTTATTGGCACTTTGTTCGCCACAGAACCACTGAGGGCTCCATTTAGTTCTTCTTCTTGAGAAGATACATATTTGAAATTTTGTGAATCATTTTTCACATTAATTGTTTTTTCGGATACATCCACCATAGGACCACTAAGGGTTCCATGAAATTGTTTTCCATTAGAAAATTTTTTATTATAAGAAAGTTCTTCTTTCCACTTTGCATGTTCTCCTGAAACATTCGGGAGTTTAGCAAGTGGAGTTTCAAATGAAAATATTATTGGAGCCACAATTTCTTGTGAGGTACCATCACAAGTCAAGTCATTATCATTTATAAATGACCTTTGACCAAGGTTTTCCTTTAAGAAACTCCAAGTTACAACATTTTCCCGAACATTCGGGGGTCTTGCCCTTGGAGTATCAAAGGTAAAACCTTTTGAGGTTACCTTTTCCTCTGCAGACTCTTTGAAGTACAATTTCCTATATTCACTTTTAAGTGAAATATATGAATTTGTGAATTCATCCTCATTGAATCTTTGACTGTACTCTAAATAATATATTTGAGCCCGCGTCTTAGATTTCATGAGGTACTCTGGAGTTTCAAATTCAAAATCCTCTATGGCTTCTTGAAATTCACGAAGTGCGAATTTAAAACCTCTTATTAAGGCAAGATTTGATTTAGTTTTCACTTCTTCTACTTTAAGAGAATAACTTTTATCTAAATAAGCCTTACCATACTTGGGTGAACCTTCCATTCTTTTTGCACACGAACAATTTATGTCACAATTATGTCAAAAAACGGAAAACTTGAGAACAAGATTTTTTAATTTTTAAGGTTACGGATTAAACAAAAACTAGGGGTCACCATGAACAATGTTCTCTGAACACCCATTTGAAACGCGAACCGATTTAAAAACAAGAGCCGAAGAAGGAAGAAAACACACGTCTTTCTTCTACGAAGACTAAAATTGAACTCTTTTATTTTTCTTAATTATTTACAAATCTTATACCTAACTTACAACTACATTTACATTTCTTAACCTATCTTATCTCTAGTTTTCTATAATATTAAACTAACAATAGGGATTATAAAGTGGATAACGACGATGCGACGCATCCCTTGTTCATAAAGCATAATGTTTACAGATGTATGTCATAAAATAACACCATAAACTGTTTCTATGAAAAAGGTCATTGCGGCACAGCGTCGCCGTCCACTTTTATCTTAAACTATATTTACAATACATTCCTACTGTCCAAATATAATATATAAATATATAAAGATAACTTAACAAGGCGAATAAGAACTTTTCAATTGGCGTAAATAATAACTGACTTTGTCTCCAAAAGAGTACAAAAGATTTCAATTAAGCATTCTCTTCAATTGCACTCCATCATCAGTCATCACCTCTACAAGCTCAAAACATCAAAGAGCTTGAATTTCCTTCAAACAAAATGCGGTTGTGCTCACCTGATGAACAATCATAAAATATACATACCTACAATCTACATGGCTCTTTGATCGATGAGTATATGAAAACGAGGACTTTCTAACTTGACATTATTATGATTTTCGGAACACAGAAATTCCAATTCTGTAAATCGTTTCGGGAACAAAAGGATGCTCATCCGAAGTTGGTAAAATGTTATATAATTATTGAAAGTTGGTAGTTGCTTTCTATTGTCATTTTGAATTTCTTGAACATCAAAGTGTCATTTTTTTTCTATGGTAGTAAATATTGTATGTAATGTCAATCAATGAATGTTTTTATTTTTATAAAAATAAATTGGTATTGCCGTCTCTACCTAATGCGTATTGCCCACGTATGATGGGAGGCTTATCAGTTGGATGTCATTCAACTTATGTTATTTTTATATGAAGATATTCGTCAATATATGTGTGTGGGTTAATATTGTGTCTGATGTCATTTGATATAGAGTATATATCTATACATCTCATGTTATCATTTTAAGCTTATTTACATTTTGACAGAAACAGGTTTTTCAATGATGATAAAGGTAGAAGCTGAAATATTCAGGTTTCTTCTTAAAATCTGGTTCTTATTTTAAATCATTTAATATTGCGTACTTACATACATTGAGACATTTAAGGGTGTTTGAATAAAAATCCTTCCAAGGTTAAAAAAAAAATCAGTTAAATCATCAGTAGGATTTCGTTTTTTATACGATTTGTGTGAGAAAAAACAACTGTTCGTATTTGAAATTGTCATAGAAGTCTTGAGATATTTTAAAGTAAATCCTAATGTATTAAAGCTACATCAAAATCAATTAATGTAATTAATCTAATACAATTTACCTTACCGAATAATATGATTAAATTAATAAATCATAATTAAAACTCATCATTAAAATAAAAAATTTGAAAATTTGCACCTAAAAAGTAAAATCAGTGATTATTTTGATGCCAATATTAATTCATTTTATTAAACAATCATATAAACTGAATTTTAATATTTCAATGATTCAAAACAACCTTATACCATTGATTTGAATTTTCAACAAATCATGTTCAAAATATAAGTGACATAGATTGAATGTTGAAATACACACTCAAACAAAACCTATCCCTGTCGATTTTGTAATGATTTTAATTGCAAGTTTGCTGCTGCTTTGGACATTTTGTGTGATGTTATTTATCTTCATAATATTAGTCAAAAGATATGAATTACAAATGTAAAACAAATAACATAAATGAGCTTCCAAATATCGAGTTTAACTGGAGCATAAAGTTTATATAAGCTTTCATAAGTTTATGCACATAAATAATTTGGCACTATTATATTTGAGAATAACAACTGTTTACCTTTAGCTTTATCTGGAAGGCGGGCAATCCCACAATAATGGGGTCAATAGCAAATCTGAAGGGCCAAATGTTAAAATCGAGGATTTTATGTTTTAAAATATTAATTAAATTCCTTTTTAAGTTCAAAACCCAAATATAAATATTTTTTTGTGCAGAATGTGTTTTTTTCAATTTTCGGTAAAAAGAGGGGACGTTTTTACTGATGGCTCAAAGATGGAGTGGGGTGTTAGTTGAGGGATTTATTCGGAGTCCTCGTCTATTAATCGTTCTTTTCGACTTTCCAACTTTGCAAGTAGTTTTCCAGTCGGAACTACTGGCAATCGGGGAAGCATCAAAAAAGATACTTAAACAATACGCTAAGACTGCTTTTAGACGACTACAATTTTTAACGGGGTTTCTCTTTTGAGTTTCTTTCGGATTGCAGCATCCATTTAAGTGCTGCAAATTTTAATAGCTAATTAGAAGGAAACATATCTCCACACTCTTTACTCCGCTTATGTTGGGGGGTGGCCCCGGCGGCGCAGTGGAAGTAGTGCTTGACTGCTAACTTGGATGTGTGGGTTCGATCCCCAGTCTAGGCAGCATTCTTTTCTATATTCCCTCAACTGAACGCCACCCCTGGGATTTAATGAGAAAAATCAAAACCTAATTTCTCAATACACTGTCCCAACAAAAATATTTCCTATCCTTCTATTTCTTCCATTGTCTAATTTATAAGACCGTAGGTCTTACTGGCATATACATATATATTTGTTTTTGTTTGTCTCAAACAATAAGAAAAAGCACAAAGAAGAAAGAGCGATAACTCTGCAACTTTGTTTAACCCGACCACCGCATACGTTCCTCGCCTACGTGCTTAAAAATTGCAGGGGGTAATTGCAGCGTTTAAAAGCAGTCTAACCAAAATCGAAATAGTGCTATCTTGACAGTCAGGCAGCTATTAATGCCATTGATTTGGCGGTATCATCATCAAGATTGGTTCAGCAATGCCGTGATGAGCTCAAAAATCTGAATGTTAACCTCAAGGTGACTTTTATTTGGGTTCCGTTCAGGATCACACATGACATTAACTGTGACATTAAGGAAAACAAGCGAGCTGAAAAAAATGGCAGGCAAGGATCAGACCTTCATATACCTCACTTGCGGAAAGAGTCAACATTCCTCTAAGAGTTATAAAGGGCAATTTAATCTCAATCTTTCTAATGAATCCAATCGCAGGTAGGTAAGACACAGGGCCGTAGGCACCGACTACGGGGGCCCCTAGCGGAGATCTAATTATGTATCTTTCTAATCAGTTTTAACCTTGTAAAGTAAGCTTCGTTCAGCTCAATCTTACTTTCTTAGTTAATTCAACTCAACTTTAAGTGAGAAAAAAAAATCTAACCCTTACCTATTCCAACTCTTTTTTTAGATCCTAACATACGAGTATGATAAACTGAACATGTAGAAAATTCAATTAAAGAAGTTTTGCACCGTTTTGAATTGTCCTTACTCATATTCATTATATTCAAATAGTTATTTGTGTTTTCGTTTTGGGTTCATTTGACGCATGAAATGTTCATTATTTGTATAAGATTTTAGTTTTCTTCACCCGTGTTTGTAAATGTCAGAAATAATCAGCCCAACCACATACATGAAATTTGATTCCAGGTTCCAGTGGAAAGATTCTAGTCGCACAGTACAAACACAAACTCGCCGACTGGCTCCCGGAAATTACGCTAGAATTTTATTTTTTTTTTTTTAAACGCAAGAATTTTTTTCTGGCTTAAAATTGGAAAAAAAAACAGATTTTCTTTTGGAAAATAAGCCAGAAATTTGGAAATTGTGCCAGATACCTATGTGCATAGTATGCGGCTCGTGTTTTTGTTAACGATTTCCAGTAACTGCAATCTGCAAATAATTTTTAATTCATGAACCATCGGATGGTTGTTTTGTTATAAATATACAAATTTATAAGGATAGAAGTACTGTGCATAAATATTTCAAGTCGAAAAAATGAAACAAGTTTACCCGAGTGGTGCCCAGAACCAGTGTTGCCGATTAAAAAAAAAAATCATGATTTTTTTCATGAGATTACAAAAAAAATCATGAGATTGCTTGTTCTTGGTTGAGCATACGAATATCACTGCAAACTTACGAATCACAAAACATAGAAATTGTTTTTTTTTTTAGTAGGGTTCGAATTCACTTTATTAAGCTTCAAACTTAAAATAAATAAATTATATACATACATAATATTATATAAATAAAATATAACAAAAGTAAGTTTACTGATTGTAAACTTTGTTAAAATATTTGTCAATCATGGGCTTAGTAACTTAATACTCAAAACAGTTCTGATTTTTTGTGAGGTCATTTGTATGAATAAGCCCGATGATTGAATCTGCATCGAGTCAATTTCTTATTTTGGTTTTGAGAAGCGTAACCTATGAAAAAATTTGTTCAGTATTGGCTGAAGAGAAGAATGTGGCATCGAAAAGATTTCAAAAACGAATTTCGTCAGAATTGGATATGCCAAGCTATCGTATATAATAGCGGATTCATTTTTTTGTTTTGTAATTTTAAAAGAAAAAAATGAAAAATCATGAGATTTTCAATGAATTCATGATTTCATGAGAAGAGGGTGAAAAATCATGAGAATCATGATAAATCATGAGATTCGGCAACACTGCCCAGAACAGGCAGGAAAAAAAAATCTTAAAAGAATTGATCAAAAACTACTTGCGAAGCACAATGGAGCAGGAAAGACTCAGCAATTTATCATTGATATCTATTTTGAAAATCGAAGAGCACGGCAAATAGATTTAAGTAAAGTAATTGATGAGTTCGCTTCTGTCAAGGCAAAAAAAAAAAATATTTTAATAAGCTTTTATTTTTGTAAGTAGATATAATTTTGTCAACTTAACAAAATACAAACATTATAAGAATTTTTTTTTGTTGAAATTCATTTAACCAATATTAGGAAGTTATTAAAAAATAGGGCCCCAAATTTGAGCTTTCCCCGGGACCCCACCAGCTCAAGTAACGGCCCTGAACTGGGGCAGCATTATTTCTAGAAAGATTTGGTCTACTTTTAGTAAATTCCGAACAAATGACTTAATTCCCAGACTCAGGCAAGACATAGCCAGGATCGTTACAATTTGTTCTGGACACCGGTCATTAGGAGAGCGTGTGGCAAAACTAGAATTCCCTCACAATTCTCACTGTCGTAGCTGTGGGAACCAGCAGGATAGGTAAACTGTCGTTCATTTCCTCTGTAAAAAACCTGCTCTGGCCATTATAAGATTACAGTTATTTGGAAAACCACATTCTTCGACTATACCTCAACGAACTTTCCGAACTGACGATAAAAGATTTCATCTCTTTTCTATACATGACGAAATAGCTATAATATGAATTTCGATAGCGAGTAATCGGACGATGATTTTCTGAAGTTAATATAAATTTTTAGGATATAAGCTCTGGTCTCATGGACAAATAGTGACCTCCACTGTGGACCTCCATGTCAAGCGCAGTGAGCACAAATTATTAAATCAGACACGTCTCTGACCCAGAAAGCAATTTACCTATATCGAAATATTGTTTTGGTTTTATAAACAAATTCTTCGTGTTCGTGGCCGCCATTTCATGGTATTAAAAGATTCAAAAAATAAACTAGAAACTATTATAATTATAATTTTATAATAATTTTTATAATTTTTCAATTCAATAATTAATAGTTGAAAGGGAACTCGAAACTAAAGCAAGTGGCTTCGATGATAATTGGACCACCAAATGATGACCCGTACTTTTAGATAGCTACCGACTTCGAACCCAAAGATTTCAATGCATTTGATGTTTGAAGCTTCAGAAAGTGCGAAGATGCAAGAAGAATCTGTGGAATCATCACTTGCGAGTTGATCCAATAATTCTGTACGTTAAACGGAGTTTTTTTTCCAGCCAAAAAAAATATTTCCTTTCAGTGGATCACCGTACTTTCATCATAGATGACCTTTCAAATTTAAGTTATCTGAAAACTTTTTGCCTTTTTTTACTTGATGAAGGAGTTACAAAAGTTCGACATGTATTGGAGAAGATGTTTTGGCTAAAAACTTTTGTAAAACAAATAAGTTATTTAGTGAAAGAGAAAAATGACACCTAAGGTATATGAGGATGTTTTCGACAAAATATGCTCCTGTTATAGCTGTCATGTCCGTCCAACGGCTTCCTGACCAAAACGTTTCAGGCTAAAAATCAAGCATTAACTGGACAAAGCAAAGTGAGGCATTGATCTATTGAGTATTGACATTATTTCTTATTCCAAAATAAAGACAAATTCGGTTAAGAATTGTTTCTTGAATTTTAACCGCAAGTTTCCTTTTACTTTTGTAAATTTTTATTAAGCTAATTATAGAAATTAGACCATTTTTTACGTAGATATTTTATATTACATCAAAAATTCCCCATCCATAAGCCAAATTCTGCTGAAGATTAAAGTCAAACAGCAGACCTTAATTGGGACGGACTTGATCAGGTGGCGTCGGCAGCGCAATGCGTAGTGCATTGGCTGTGAGGGAACTTAGTCCAGGTTCGATCCCCAGCTGGGGCAAAAAGTTTTTTTCAAATAAAATTGAACAATGACCAAACACCACTCACTAAAGGAGTCTGATGATCGGCCTGGCAGTCGTGAAATAGCTATAACTCCAGCCTATACAATCTTGGTGGTAGCTCACCCAATTGTTGTTGTTTCATTCAAACCTTCAAAATTTATTTAAAAAAGCAATCAATTTGAAATTCCTTTCGTAACGCTTAAAGAAGGTAATAAGAAGCATGCGCCTATACAACAAAAAATAAACAGCGTACGATCTAAATAACTGATCGGGTTCTGAGAGAAATGAATTCAAACGAAGTTCAATTCATATAATATGTTTCACATCATTGGAAAATTGCAGAAGTCCTTGTCGGTGTACCATAAGGAAGTGTCTTAATACCAACTGTGTATTGGTTTTACTAAAGATATTCCAATGGACAACAATTCTAACATGAACATTGGGCACCTTTCCTGATGATACTTTTAGCAAAGTCTCATAAGCTGATGGTCTAAATGTTATGGCAACATATAAAAACCTAAGACTTTCCACCAAATTCGTTTTTAAATTAAGAAAAATAAATCATTTCTCTATACCTTTAATATAGATTGGTCGTGATTTATCGGTGGTTTTCGTGTTTTAAGAGTGCCAAACTTCTTTGAACCAAATACTACTCAATATCATTTGACATGATGGGAGGAATGAAAAGAAAAATGTTTGTATATAGGGCGCCAGATATACCCTCGATCCAACAATGACAATAATAACCTTATCTATTTTTCCAACAAACACTATTTCCTTTTCTTCTTACTTATACTGATGCCAAGTAATCCATGGTGTATCATCAGGCATATTATGGTTAGGTACAATTTTAATTATTACTTTTCTTACTTTAAATAAGACACATTATCTTCCATATTCATAAAAATGATAAAATAAAATAGAGAAGATTTTAACAAAACAAAACTAGGTAAAATAGGTATAAGTCTAATATTTCAGAAAGACATCCTTTGACAAACCCTTTTCATGTTAAGTAATTCCCAAAGGACACTTATGCCATAATAATAAAATGACTTAGGTCAAACATAGGTAGGTAGTTAACCGAGAAATAACGATAATCCTTTTTGAAACATACGAAACAATCTGGTATTCATAATTATTCCTGAATTAGTTTTTTGTACATTTCTGAATTATCTGTGTTTACTCCAACAAAACACCTGCGAATCATCGTTTTTGATTGTCAAGTTCTTGTAGAACATCTTGTTAACTACACAAATAAGTATTTACATACTTATACTTATAAATTCCTTCAAACAAATTGAACTATACATTTAAAACATACATAGGTACTTTAAGTTTCATAAGATATATTTTTTTTTAAAGTTTAAGTCAATACAAGTAAAGGATTGACATAAATCTATTTTATTTATTTATTTATCGAAAATCAACTCTCAATCAGTCAAACACAATAATGTAATCCCAAAAATACAACTAAGAATTCCTGATAAGTAAAGTACCTACCTGAAAAAAGATATGTGGATCTTATTTTCAGCATTGTTGTCCTTGCAGTGAGTATTCCATTCAGTATCACCATCCACCATATGAAGTTTTGGAATGCTTCCATTTTGTTACAACAACACGTTTTTTTCACAAGTTTCGATTTTTTTTAAGGAATATGTATCCTTTTTTTTTAAAGAAAACAGCCACTAGAACCTCCTTTTACAAAAGTGCCACTTGACATTGAAATCAAAAATAACCGAAAAAGCACACATACGAAATGAAGAACTATGAAGAGTAGATCTTAGGTACACTATACACCGTTATAAGTAAGACAATGTAAATAGAACACGTTTTTGGTTTGGTTGGTTTTTTTCGAGTTTGTATATTTAATTATTAACACTTTTGAAAAATTGGAAACGGAAAAGACGTGATGAGATTGGGAAGGAAAAAAACATAAATATTTCCACTCGGCAGCATCAATTTTCGTGTTTTTTTTTTTGTATCAAAAAAACATCTCTCGCTCTTCTTGTTGAACAAGAGGGATGTTTTGTCTTGTTGTTGTTTTGTATTTTAAAACTTTTTCACCCCGCTATAAAAATTGATAAAAGCTTTTTCTCCCAAAAAGGATGTAACCACCGTTTACTGAAGAAGAAAGAAAGAAAAAACAATAAAAAGCTTTTCTTACCGCGAGAGATTCGAGGAAAATAATTACGAACGAGAGTAAAATAAAAAAAAAAAAAAAGATGAAAGGACTTATACGAACTTGACAGGAATGATAATTCAAATATAGTTAATTTTTTTTTTTGCGATAAAAAATGCTAACAAAATCCTTTTAAATTGTAATTTAATTCCTCTTCAATATGTTAAAGAATAAATTTTAGATGTTTGAAGTGATTTAATTCACATTGTTTCCAATATAATAAAAACAGTGGTAAATCGATTGGAAACACTTTGTTATTTTTTTTTTTTTGAGAAGAATTTTGAGGTTTAAGAGTATCTATGTGTTTTTGAGCCACACAATATGTGCACAGTTTTCCGACTGCGCTGGAAATATTTACGTCCGTATTAATATGAAGTTAGCAGATAACTGAAGCTGTGGCAGGCATCTTAAGCTTTATTGTATTGTATCAGTATCAGTATAGTTGATGACTTGATGCTGATGGAATTTTGCTCTCTTTCGGAATGTTCTCTGTTTCTTAAATTGATAAATGTACCAATTTTACTGATGTGATGTCAGTGCTGTTGTTGGGACTTACATATGTAATTACAACTAGTACTTATCTTGGTTGGTCTATAGGACAAAGTGTTTTGTCCTAATGATAAAAATTTTGAGATTTTAATCAAATATAAAATTAAACGATGACGAAGAAGTCCTTAAAAATCTGTTGTCATACCGTTTGTGGTGGAAAATCTTAAAAACTGGCCATATAATGCAAAAAAACGATTTTTTTTGTTTGGGTATTTGAAAGGTAAATGCACATCTTCTGAGAATATTTGTTGATGGCAGATGGCGCTCTGAATCGGGTTTCTTATTTATCATTCATAAAGTTTAAATACATCGAACCTTATTAACATCATGAAAAGCATTTTTGATAAGATTGTAATTTTTTTAATGAAATAGGCAGGAAGGTATAAAATTTTAATGAAAAAAAAAGGACTTTTCTTTTGAATAAAGGAATCTACATGCCGACTTCGATACAAAATTTATCATTTACAAACATAACAACAACTGTGAATGTGAAAATGGTGAATTAATAAAGAAAAAACTAGGTTTGGTATTTAATATAATTATATTATTTTACGCTGATAAAAATAGATTTAAGAAAAAAGTCCCGTCCTGTTTCAGTAAGTATTCTAACGGTAAATTATGCACTTATGTAGGTATAACAGATGCCAAAATTAAATTAACTGTATGAATGCGCTCCGAAATGCTCATTGTAAAGTTTGTTGTCATTTTCACTTTTTTATGATACAAAATTTATTAAAATGAGGAAATTTGTTAATACTTTTTCTTAGAAAAACAATAAAATTCATAAATTCATCCAATATTTTGTAACAACCATTTATGTGCCAATTTTTTTGTTTGGCCAATGTTGCGGATTTATCAGCGACCGTACAAATTTTGTTGTTTTTTTTTTTTAATGTAATGAATTAGTACGATTTCACATGAAATTTAAGCTAATAATTCATAATATTCAAAATTTCTTTTTTTGAAAATCAAAGGAAATAGAAACTGAAATTTGGCGAAATTGCAGAAATTTGTTATCGATTTTTCTTTTTATAATTATTTTATACATAAAATGTTTGCTTCTTTACTCAAACCTTAACAATAAAGGTATTCATGCAATGTCGTAAGTTTACAAGTAGCACTAAAATTTGCACGAACACCCTATTTTGATTAAATGATGAGTAAATAATAGAATCAGCTTTTGTTAAATGTCATATATTAAACGTCAAAAAGTGTGTTTGTGCACATAATTTTTTTCTTTTTCTATAAACTCCTAAAAAATTATATGGTCAAATTGTTTTAATTCAAAAATTGCCTAATTGTCAGAATGGCGTTTGCTTAAGTTTACCAAATATTGTTTTACATCATTGCAGGATATTCACCCTTAATATCCATATATGAGAGCACTGAGTCATGATAATAAATTAAATAAATTTTAGTTGAATCTCGAAATCGAAAATTGAAATAAACTCCATTTGTTTTTCTTAGGAGTAGGTACAGATTGTGAACGGGTCGAAAAATTTTGTTAAGAGACATTATCAGAAAATGTAATAAAAACGAATTACTTTAGTATCTTTGTATCTTTTTTAACACTATTCAAAAAAATCTAAGACGGTTCTAATGATTTAAGTTTCGTATTTCTAATATTATAATTGTTGTTAAAAAAAAAACTGCATTCTAGTTTTTTTGCTTAAATATTCTTAAAACAAAAATATTCTATTGACCGTTTTTATATTCCTGTTTTTGTTCGTTAAAATCTTGATCCCGGTTCAAATATTAAACGCTCATTTTTTACACTTCTAAGGACTAGTTTTTCCGGGAGAGATTAACGTAAAACTTGGATTTTTGTTATTAAATTTGGAGGGTCAACTCGAATTTAACTTCGAAATTCGAATGATTCTTGCTCCTCATTTATGATATTTAAAAAAAAAAAATGTTTTCCACATTTGAAAAGTTACAAAATGATAATAAATTTTTAAATTTTGAGAATGTTAAATTCATTACGGATTATTATTAACATGTGATTGTGAACCATTTGCAAGGTAGGTACTTAAATTGTCATAAAATGTCAGGTATTTTCAGTGAATGAGCGACCATAAAAAATGTTTTCATGAATTTTTAAGTTTTTTCAGACATAAAAGAGATCTTTTAATCATAATTCATAAAAAATTAATAGCCAAAAAATCTACTGTAACTATCTGACCTTTTAACGAGTTTTCAAAGGGATACATTCTTTTTTATTTTAATTTCATGAATGAGGTGTAATAACATCCTCTAGTTGTTACCTTTGAAAAAATATTCAAGAATTAATAATAAAATCGACTATGGCTACGGTGACCATTTTTTCAGATGCATAAAAGAGGACAATTTTTAATTAACTTACAATAAGTTTAGAAACAAACGATATTTATTCAAAATATTTGTACTTCAGATTACATACATCAATGAGTTCAGTTTTTTTTAAAACAAAAAATAAAAATACTGATATAACAAAAAAAAACAACAAAATAATAAATACTTAAGTAGATACTTAATTTAAAAGTTTAACTTAAAGGAACTGTTAGTTTTTGTATTTTTGTTCGCAGTGTATTTTGATGTAATCCCGACTTAAAATTTCCACAGTCATAGTCATAATTGCACTTTGTTATTAACATTGCTTCCAGTGTAACAACTTTTAATTGCGATTTCTCAGATGTCCAAATGTTATTAGAAATTGAAAACACTCTTTCCATAGGGGCATCAGTCACAATAGCAAAAACCAGATGACAGAACTGAATTATTCAAACCAGTGCTTGCTACATTTTGTGTTTAAGTAATTTAGTACTAAAGAAAAATCATAGAAAAAAGAATTCAAAGAAAAAAAGGACATTAAGAGGACAATGAAGGAAAAAGAGGACAAATTACTGTCCTCTTTAAGAAAAATAAAAAAAAGGACACGATACCGAAAAAGAGGATTGTCCTCTAAAAAAGAGGGCGGATGGTCACCGTAACTATGGCTGACTAACTACTTAAACTAATTATCACAATTTTGTAACAATTTCATTGAAATTTGGACCTCCCAAATAAATGCCACCATAAGCAAAACTTCAGACATTTGAACACGTTTTTTTTTTTATATTGTTTCATGAATGTTTGAATTTTATTGTTATCGAAATTTATATACGAAATTTGGAACAGTCGTTTCTCTCCGGAGCGACGGATAGCTTAATACAAACTTTCACGCAAATGGGGCTACATATCTCACAAACAACTTGTTTTATTAACATTTAAAAAGAATCCTTAACGACATTGTTCACTTAACTACTTCAATCTACATACAATAACTATGCAGCAAACAAAAAATAAAAAAAAACCTTCGAAGTTAAAATATGTATTTTACAAAAAAGAAGCTGATATCCCTGTAAAAAAATGAAAGTGACAGCACTGTTCAAATCCCTCTTATCTCTGGATTGGGACCAAACTTCAATCTGCGCATCACATAGAGGATGGCATCAGAGGGTGTTTATATTTTCTTAAAAAAAAAAAACAAAAAAAAGCTTAAGGAGCTTTTTTCAATGATACAACTGCGCACTTCCTCTCGGTAGAGAAAGGGGCTTTCCATTGCCATAATGGAATTAATGCTTTTTGTTGGAAGGCTGGATAAAAAGTTGACGTTTCGGGACAGAGTTCTCTTTATAATTAAAAAAGAATTAAGATTGCCGGTAGTTTTTTTTTTGTTTGAGTTAAAACGATATAAAATAAAGTTTTAATTATGTAAATAATATTTTAAGACTTTATTAAACCGAAAATAATATGTACCTACTTCAAATTCATAATAATGAATTGTAATTGTTTTTGACATTTGTTTGCAATTACATATATTGAAATGACATTAATTAATGACACTTCGTATAGTGTGTTTTGTTGTTTAGTGACATAAATTTTCGTATATGTAAACAAGCGTTATTATCACAGCTTTATTTGGGTGTAATTTATCCACAGTTAAGAAGAAACTTATAAAAATGTAATAGAAATTATTTTAGATTTTCTTTTTGCGACTTTAAACTTATTGCGGGAAGTGATTAGAAATTAAGTAATGCTTAGAAGATTTTTTTTATATTAGTATTAATAATCATTTTGTGGGATAAAAGAGGGAACTTTCAGTTTTTTGTAAATTGCTCATAAATTATTAGTTTTTTGGAAATAATGTAAAATCAAAAATTGAAGCATATACAATTCAACGCAAACCTTATAATCTTTGTACGTACAATTTTTTAGCAAAAAATAAAATTCTTATTTTTCTCAAAAACGTGCCCACAACTTTTTTAAACCCACCATTTTTTTACATTATCTAGCAAGTTTTAGACAAAATTTTTTCTTATAACCAAAAATAACAATACCTCCCATACAAATTTATAAAACCCGGTATTGAAAATCTCATTTTTCTCAAAAATGGCTCCTACGATTTTGATTAAAATTTTTGTGTGAACTAATATCAGAACGACCTACCATATTATTGGAAGCAAAAATTATCTATCGTTTAAAAATGGTACCCCTCAAAGAACCATTTTTTGGTTTTCGACTATCTCATCTGTCGAATCAATTTTAATGGAATTTTTTCCAAAAAAAAAAAAAACTGGTAATAAGTTTGAATAATATTGCATATCAACATTTAAAAAAAAAAAATCTAATTTTGGATTTTAAAAAAAAATTTCAAAATTATTTTTTTTTTAAATTTGATGTTTCGAAAACGGTTGGATGATTAATTTTTTAACTCCGCATTAATAAGTACTAAAAATTGACGTAAACATTTTTTGTTCTTAAAAATATATTCAAGATTTTATTTTATATATAAAAAATTGTTTATTTTTTTTAACCGCTCCAACGATTTAAAATTTTTTTTCTCATAAGTTAAGATTTGTGTAAGAAATCATTTGGTGTACATCGCGTTGGTGTCAAATCAATTTCATATATTTTTTTAATTTATTTTTAATTTTATGGATTTTTAACATTTTTCAGTCTAAACTGTAAATTCCATGCATATGTGCGAAGTGCAAGACAGCACGGTGCATATATTGTTCATATTTATGTACATAATACTTCCTTAAACTGGACTATTTGTTTGACAGGTGGCATAGAATATAGGCTCAAATAACTTATAAATTTCTTTTATCAGATAAAAAGTTTTTAAAATTATTGAGACTTTAAAACCACAGTGTGATATTTTTATAAGGGCAACAGTTTTTAAGAAAAACGGGTGCAAACCAGCAAACGGTGGATGGCAAATACAAAAACATTAAAACAAAAAACATTTCACTTAATTTGTCACAAATTATTCTTTAAACTCTTCAATCTTTGGAGTTCAAAGCTCTATCAATAATTATTTTTGAAGTTCTTGAGAGAATCTAATTGTTAAAATTTTATTTGTACCGCAGTTTATATGCTTTTTGGAACATTCTTTTCACTTCTAAGAGAAATACTAAATTTGTAATAGATTTAATTATCAGGCTCTAACACTAAGTACAAAAATTATCTCACGGATGCCGGAAGGTGTGTCAAAAACCACTGTTTTGAACTTCTCAATTATCGTAATGTTAAATTTGATTAAAAAAAAATACAGTTTTTCACGAAAAACCGATGCTTGCCTTGTAAAGCTAGTAAAAAGCAACAGATCCCTTTATACAAAAAAATAACAACTATCGATTTGCATTATTTTCGAATTATTAAAGTACACCAAACTATTCACTGAATTTCATATCCATTAAAAAATAAAAATAGAAAAAATAAAAATGGAATCACAATTAAAAAAAAAAAATCCGAATTATTTTTTAAAATCTTGAAGCCTTTGTGAATACATCCGTTTATTCGAAATCCCGATTTTTTTAATTCCGTTTAATTCAGTCAACTGCGTTTCTCTTAATGCCCTGTTTTTTTTTTTTTATTTGAACTTATCTGAATGAAATTTAAAGTTGGATATTTTTGTGGTTATATGTACTTTTATTTTATCAGTTTCATTGGCAAGTTTTTTTTTCAAATCAAGATATCTACACATTATGTATTGTATATACGAAAGAATGTCGATTACACAAGAAAAAAAAAAATAGCCTTTTGGTTGTAAATGCTTTGCTAATTTTTGCTTAAATAAATAATGAATGAACTCTTTATAATGTATGCATGTAAATCCGAAATAACTGATAAAACATTTTGTATGTATGAATATGTTAACATTTACCACAAATAGATATATTACAATCAGTCTTACTCTATTATGATAACTGTTGAGGGAGCCTTTGTGTTCTGCTATCAGTCTTCGTCAAAGAAAAAACAATATCCAAAAATCAAATAAATCTACATAGCAACGCGGATAAATAAATTAAATTAAAAAAACAATTGACATTTTATAGAATTTCAGTAGTATTAAAATATGTTTATCTTTTATTGTGAGTCTACAGTTTACAAACAACTGACTTCTTTTAATACTTTCTGAATTTTTTAACTTTTGAACTATGTTTACGATTTACGCTTGAAAATTATTATTTTTTTTTTCTCAATTTTTGCATAAAATATAAATAATTTTATTCCAACATAACTAAAGAGTACCTACATACAATTTATATATAAAATTAGAAAAATCTGTCTGCAGCAAATTAAGGTTACTAGCGTGAATGTTCTGTGGATATAGAAATTATAGATAAAATGTGGCAAAATTAAGTGTTTTTCAATAAGAACACTCGATTTAAAAATGTACCTGAAAGTATAAAAACAGCGCAATCGCTTATTGGGTTATGAAACTGAGTGCTAGTGGCCGCCATTTCTAACCTAAATAAAGAAAGTTGTGTGTTTCAATGTCATCCTAATTTTGTTTGTTCAAAAAGAATACTTTAGGTCATTAAGTATGGAGGAATTTTACGTTGTGTCGTCGAAATGTTCGGTGTGGTTTTATTTCTGGGCACGTACAGTCCGTAACATTTAGATAGCCTCACACATAGTTTACTTTTCAATTTACTGTTGTTGATACTTCTTTGACGTCTAATTAGAAAATGTTTATTAAGTAGCAAGTAGTAGAGAAGTTTTGACTAATTTCTAAAAGCTTAAGGAATTTACTCAACTAATTTTGTTTGCAGTTACTATTATTTTTTGTAACATTAGAATAGCCTCACAGTATTTACATATATTTAGTAGAAATAAAAACGATTTGATAAATTTTTTTTTTTTAAGAAAATTATGTGTATTTATTTTCTATACTTAACACAATTATTTAAGTTCTTTTTAGAACCCCCCCCCCTTAGTTTTCGTTCCATAAACGATCGCAAACGATTCCTTTATCGTGTGAATCGACGCTTTGTCTTGCTGCAAACAGAACGGTGGATTTCCTTAAATGCACTGAAACTTAGTAAAGGCTGTTTCCAATATATTTTTTTTATTAAACCGTTGTTATTTTACAGTCTACAAAAATTAAATCAATAGTGCAATACAATGATGCTGCACCCCATAGCATAACTTATTCGTCACGACTATAATAGCGATCCAAACACAAATTTTCTTTTCTTAAATCATGGAAGAAGTTGTTATATCGATTCAGTCCGTCAAAGTTGACCTTTTTTCAACCAAAAAGATTATTTTTTGCCAATCGTTAGGCTGGATGCTGCTTTCAGCATGTGGAGGTATGTGGTTTCTTGCTAAATTAAGCCGGTATAGCTTACGAGCACTGATGTTATACGCGGAGGGTTTTTCTTCAATATTATGTACTTTAGGCGTGTGGCTTTTCTGGTAACTCGACTGAAGGTCATTTGGCTAACTTTTAATCCAGATCCGTGCCTTGTTTTATTTAGAGAGTGTTTGGAATTGGAAGCTAATCATTGGAAGCTAAGCATATCAAGGTACGGCTTTTGTAGTCTTTTGCGTACAGTAATAGATTTTCGTTTTAGTGTCTGCAAATAAAACAAACTCAGAAAATTTCGTTTACTTTAAGAAATTTGTTAAAAAATTTTCTTAATCTCATGAGTGCGTTCTCTTAACTTATCTTTAAATATATATTTCCTTATGTACAAATCAAAAAAGGATCAAAAACAGCCATCTGTAAGAAAATCAAAGGGTGAGACTATTCAAATGTTACAAACTGTATTTGAGAAATCAAATTTTATATGATTTTGTCGCATAAATCTGACTCTGAATGTTATATTCTTTATGTCGTAGATATAGAAATGCGATCTAAGACAGCACTAGAATAAATAATTCTTAAAGGTTTAAATAACTTGATCTTCTTGCGCAGTTTACGTCATCTCAAAATAAACATTTCTTTATACAGCCCCGGGAGGCACTTTGCTCAAGCGGAGGCAAATTTTCCAAAACATCCGGGCGGTAATTTCCCAAAATATTTATCAAAATTTTGACTGAGCCACTGAGAAAAATAAAAATGATATATGTTTACCTATTCGGTGACTGCAGTGAAGATAAACCTTTGTCCCAAGATTAATATTTAATCATTCAGCTATATTATATTTATTAGCATACAAAAATAATGATTTTGCTTTTAAGTTGCCTTACAACTTATAATTAGAATTTATAATGATTAGTTTAAATAAAAGCTATAATTGGAATTTAATATCAAACTCTTGGGGCTTGGGATTAAGAGGTTTTGTATCTTTCAAAATGGTTTAATTAATATAAGCCCAATTGAACTGCTAAAATGTATTATGCAGTTTATGCTAGAAGTTAAGCCTGTCTAATATAACAATAATGCTTCGTTAATTTTAAACAATTGCAATAAGTAATGCCAGCTGTGAGAGAAGCTTCCCAAAATTGAAGCCATTTTAAAATTATTTAAAGTTCACAATGAGCACTCTAAGATTGATCAATCTGACTATATAGCAGGAAACGACTAGGGTTATCGGTACTGAAACTATAATTAAACATTCTGATGAAAGTTATTCGAAGAAGTTTTTTTTTTTATTTCTCGGTTAGTTGGAGATTGGACACTCGCTAAGAGTTACCTACCAATGTGTGGTAATTTTATTCTTTCTCCCCGGGTCATAGCCATTTCAACATAGAATAAAAGCTAGAGCCCTTTGTTGACAATATTTTTTTTAGGTGGCAAATTTTTCGAAGTTTTTAAAACTTAGGTAGACGCTTCTTTCGAGGAACAGGACAAACATTTTAATTCGTTTACCTATTTACCTATTTACTTTTTTATATTTTATTGGTGAATCTTTTTGAAATAAATTATTTTTATATATAAATTGAAGTTTAGATATTATCTTAGCTGTGGTAAGTTTAACACCTTTTATTGAACTGCAAAAAATATGCAAGTGTTTTTAAAAGATAAAACCTATGTTAAAAGTTAAAAAAAATTTTACTAACATTTCTGATTCTTCATTTAATTAAATAAAATGGTAATCAGACAATTTTAGGCATTTGTCTACCTATATTTGAATTGAATTTTAGCTATTTAAATTCTAAGGCTAACTATACATTCCAATGAAAAATAAAAATATAAGAAGGCCGTTATAGAGAGTGCTTATAGGACATAAATTGTAATATTCCATTAATACCCGCTTGTGATATCAACTTGAGCGGTCACATCAAACGATGAACTTCAGAATTTTCTCCTTAAAGCTCTATATATTTTTTTTTTTAATTTAAGTGATTGATTGCCTGACAACATCTTGACTTTTAGTTTCCTTTTATCATCAGGGGTCGCTTTTAAATGTATAATTAAGAGTTTTATTTTTGTTCTTATCAAAAAATTCTATATAGCCTTTGCATTTGCATTATAAATTGCAGTAAATTGTCACAACAAAGTGAAATTGATAAAGAAATCGCTTAACCCGATTTAGTTAATTCTAAGTAGCACATTTTGACGTGATCGGCTTTTCTTTTGTGAGCATCAGCATTGCATAATTGACGTTTATTGTTGTTTTTTGTTTTTTTTTGTTTTTCTTTTTTTTTTGAGATTTTGTTTGGCACATGTTTTTATTTGTGATAAAGATAATTTACTTATGTTTTGGATTCATAAAAACATAGGCGAAACATTTTAAACGATTCAGTATGATTTTAAAGCATTTCTAGCATGACACTAGGTCCAAATCGGAATTTTTCAAATCCGTTGCGTACTATCCGTTTTATTAAAGTTAATAGCGCAAATTTTTCAACGATTTAATACGATGTTAAATCATTTTTAGTATTAGAAAATGGCTAAAAAATTGTTCAAAAATCAATATAATTAAAAATAAATTGATTAAATAACTTCTGAAACTGTTTTGAAACCAACGCAATGAACGATTTCTTACACAAATCTCAATTTATTAAAAAACAAATCAAAACTGTTGGAGGTCTTTTTTAAAAATTAATTTTGTATATATAAAATTTTTAAAACATTTTTGAAAAAAAAATTGTACGCCATTTTTTAGAATATATTAATGCGGAGTTAAAAAATTAATTTTGAAAAAAATGAACCACATTTTCGAAATATCGAATTTTCAAAAATTAATTTCCATTTTTTTTTTTTTTAATCCAAAATATGTTTTTTTTTTTTTGAAAATTTTGTTATGCAATATTACTTGATCTTATCAGAAGCTCATGTGTACAAAATTTCATTAACATTTCTTGAATAAGATAATAAGATAGTCGAAAACCATTTTTAGACAATAGATACAATTCTCTTTTCAATAATATGATAGATCGTACTGATATTAGCTCACATAAGAATTATAATCAAAATCGTAATAGTCGTTTTTGAGAAAAATTAGATTTTCTATTCCGGTTTTTAAACATTTGTATGGGAGGTACCTACCGTTATTTGTAGTTATAAGAAAACATTTTATTTAAAATCTGCTAGATAATGTCATAAAACTGCTGGGTGCTAAGTTTAATGAAAATCGACCAAGTCGTTTTCGAATTATTAAGTTCTCAAAAAAAAAATTAAACATTTTTTAAAAATCCAAAAAAAATTTTTTTGAAAATTTTGGTAGGTACACAATATTTTTAAAATTACTGTAAACATTCTCTTAAAAAAAAATTGATCAAAATCAGTTGAACTATTTTTGGAAAAATCGAAAATCAAAAAATTGGTTCTATTGGAGGTACCATTTAAAACCATTTTTCCGAAAAAAAAATTTTTTAATGGTAGCATTTTTGTAAAAAAAATTTGTGCATTAAAAAAAAAAGTGGTAGGCACGTTTATAAGAAAAATAAGATTTTTAATTTTTGCTAAAAAAAATGTATTTTTGGTTTTAGAAAAAGAAAAAACGTGTGCGGTGAATGCCCAAAAAACGCTAGCTACCAAGTTTAAAGAAAATCGATCCACCTGTTTAGGCTACAGCCGAAAGGAGAGCGTGATGTCAACTTTGATCAAAATCTCGAGTTTTTTACGAAGCCATAAATTGCCATATAGTATCGCAAGTAAAAATGTAAATTTTAAAGCTATGGCTTTTGCAGTTAGCTTGGTTAGCTAATTTTATTATTTACAAATAATTATTTAAATATTTAATAAAATTGTAGAAAATAGTTTAAAGTAGTATTATGTGAGTACAATTCAGTTCAGTGGGAGGTAATGTTTTTTATAGGATTTTTTTTACAAAATGTTATTCTTTATATGTAAAAATAAAATTCGACTTTGCTATCATCGGAATGTCAAGTTTGATCAAATCTCGAGTTCGATATTTTTGTATGAATCCAAACTTGTCATATAGTACCCATATCGCAATGATAAATATTCAAATAAATGGCTTCCTTTTTGTGTAAAGTTTATGCTTAGTATATCGTTGGAATTTTGTTTTGAATCGCAAACACAATTGTCATTGATTGACTACATTTTTCTCTAATCGTAAATAACATATGAATTTCAAATATAAAAATTAGATAAGAACAAGTACGTACGACAAAGTTATGCTAATTATCTTTGTGGCAGAGTAAATTCCATTTTGCAAAATTGTGACAATGACGCTTGTGCTAAACTGATAATAGAATATTATTAAGCTTGCAATGACATAATTCCTTGAACTTTATATAGAATAGCATCCTATATGTTGTGTGTGTGTGTGCTTTTGAGACAGACAAAGGTAATTTTAAATATAAATAAAATGAAAACGCATTTTGATATGGAATTACACCTAAAAGCAATCAATCGCATTAATTGATATCTAGACCAACGAATAAATACTTTTTGCTAATTTTTATTTCCGCGAAAAACACGATAGTACTCTGAGTCAAAAACCAGCATTTAATCCCTCTTACCATGTTTTCATAACAGAAATTCCAGGGAAATACTGATTACCCAAATCCAACTAGAATAACAAATCCGAATTAAATCTATGATAAATTAAATTTATAGTGCAACAAGGAGGATTCCCTTTATTTTGTGTTTTTGTTTGCGTTTTCGATAGCTTCTTACTGTTTTTAAAAACAAACCTAATTGGAATTTAACATTTCTCACAATCCTTAGCAAATGCTTATATAGAATTATTATTTTAGAGTGCATTGCCAGGTTTTTATTTTACTTTGTATTTTATTTTTATATTCAAAAGAAAAAATTTACGCAATAAGTTTTAACACAAGTTCTTGCAATATTTGTTTCTCTTTTCTTATTTGTATAAATCCTAATTGCATAGCAATTGTATCAAAGGAAGTGGTTTGATCTAGGCAACAAATATTATAAAATTCCAATAAAAACTTACAGTGCAAAGAAATTGCTTCTCTTTTCTTATTATATGTATTTATATAAGAACATAACTTTTCTATATATACCTACATACATATAAGGAAGAACTGAAACTAAATCCCACAAAAAAAAAATGAAAAATGCCACTCAAAGAAAAAGACATCTTCTTGAAGAAAAATATACATTTTTTATTCCTATGGACAAAAGAAGTTCTAGTGTTCTAGGAGCTAAAGAAAAATATATTTTCTTCTTTTTCTATATACTTAATAAGAAAAGGCAAATGTGAAATAGAAGCCATTCACTTTAGTGTGCATACGTCTCTTTTAAAAGTCCTTTATCAATGTCAAAACATATACATCTACAAAACAATCCTTATGTGCTCGAGCTCGACTAGTCTCCTTTTTTTGTATTATTTTATAAAAACATTTTCGAAAAATAATAAATTCTATTTTTTGTAACAATACACAGAAAACAATTTTTAAACTTAACTGGCCTGTGTTTGTCTTTCTTTGCTTGGTTTTTGAAAACCACAGTTTTAAAACCTGACTTTCATTATGAAGCTCAAAGTTTTCCTCCCCATAGCATAATTTTATTTGAGCGGCTTCCTATGGTCGCATTGTTATAAAATTCGTTGATTTATACGACCGCTAAACTATATGTAGATATTAAGTAAATTAATGAATTCGGTGGCACGATACCTCGTGCTGAACAAGGATCTATAGTGACTTACAATAATCAAACATTCTTATGTGTATGTACCAAGTTTGCAAAAATAGAGGAGACCTACAATTTTATACCTTAACCGAACGAAGATCTCTCTTTTTTTAGCTGTACCCAAGCACGTAGCCAGAGGGGGGCTTGAGGGGCTGAAGCCCACCCCCCAAAAGTCTAAAATAAAAACTAAAACTTTCTAATATACTAAATTTAAATCTATAAAAATAAGGAGACTATCCAGGTAAGTATAGTTTATTTGAAGTTCTCAACTACTTGAAAACACTTCGTTAAGAAACAAGAGACTATTTAGGTATGCATACAATTTTGTATTGAATTTAGGAGACTATTTAGGTATTTAATTTAATTTCTTAAGAACATCAGAGAAAAAGCCGAAGATTTTTTCAGAGAGGCTTTTCAATCCGCATCTAAACTTGCCGAGGACTTATTTGAAGTTGAATTAAGAGCTCCAAGAACTTCATTGAAACAAATAAGGCGTTCCAATCCAGAAACCTCTTCTACTGAATCCTATTTTAGAGTGTCTGTATTGATTCCTTGCATAGATTCGTTAATACAAAATCTTACGGACATATTCATGGTCAACGAAGACGTTCTACCATCATCGTTTCAAGCTCTTCTCCCACGTTTCTCTGCAGTTGGGCGAGTCAACGAAATGGAAAAGCTAACATGTTACTTTGATAATGCAATTTCGTTGTCAGCTGTGAAAGCTGAATACATTCTCTGGTGCGAAAAAATATCGTCGATTGATCCTTCTATCGAAGTTTTAAAATTGCTTGATATACATATGTGACAAGACTTACTTTAGAGGTATAAACTTATTGATTACGGTTTTCGCCACGCTTCCAGTGACCACCTTTCCAACTATGAAAAGGATTAAAACAGTGTCCCGAAGCGATGGGGAATTCAAGATTAAGCTCACTTGCTATTATATCTGTTCATTCAGATATTAATGTGGATCCAGATGAGGTGATTGATCTCATGTCAAAAAGATAATTTAAGTATATGTTCGTTTGAGTACATACAATTAAAAAACTAATAAAAATCAATAAATTGGAATATATATAGTTTTTTGTTTAAAGAATTCCTCGTAAAATTTGGAAGCAAGCCCCCCCCCCGAACCAAAATCCTGGCTACGGCACTGGCTGCAACACACGAATGTGAACAAAAATCAGAACTACATAAATAAAAGCTTTGTATTATAGAAGTTTTTTTTTTTTTTTGAATAATTTAAATTTTTCTTGAAAAATTTTATTTTATTTTCCTTATGTTTGTCTATATGTCAATAGATTACCATTTTTGTTAGTCGGAAATACCGTTAAGAAATAGCAATTTTGGTTAATTACATAATCAATTTTGAAGGGACTTATTCCAATAAAAACAAAAATAACACCTGATTATGTAAATTGTAACTACCTGTCATAATGATTTAATTTAAAAATATTTTGACCCTCAAAGAAAATCTGAAAATCTGCAGCAATATCACGCTTGACATACAATTTATTTGAAGCTATATCATTTTGGTTTTTATTATTAATAATTTCTTTCTATTTTTTTTTTTTCTAAACAAAAATATGTAATTCCTATAAGTACCTATAGACCTACTTTGGTGCTATGAAAGCATAGTGTACTATGTACTATGTACTATATACATATACATATATATACATATGTGAATGTAGGTCTGTATGAAAATAACTACTCGAAAATAGTGGTTGTCATTCCACTGTCCTATTAATTCTACTAACAACACAATAATAATTCTTATAATCAATCAGAAAGACAGAAACTGTTTGCATATATTATTATGAATGGATTGTCAATCTGTATTGAGTAGAGTTCTTAGAAATACACAATATACCAAGCCCAAGAGTATGCTATACAAATATTTGTCTTGAAAATTCAAAGAATGGTCGACCGTCGACCCCTTAAGATATGTGAAAATTATTTACATTTGGATTGTAATTCCAGAGCATCCAAAACATTTGTATATTTTTTTTAAATTATTTTATTTTAATTGAAATTGAAATTCAATTTATGTAAAAGTATTTCTTATGACTTTTTCCAGTACCTATACTGGATGTACAATGTACATATGTATATCTACATGTTATTATTTTGGAATATATTTAATGTTAAATAACGAAGAATTTATTTATTTATTATTTATATTTATTAAGGAAAATTAAGTCTTTATTCTGGATGTTTCGTTTAGGTAGTTACTTTGAGTAAAATAGAAAATAAATTAATAATCAAATAAATGTTAATCAATTTCAAGAGAAAGATATCCACAAAAAAACTGAGCGCCTTACTATGTCAATTGTTTTATAGTGGCAAAACCAACATGAGAGGCAGTAGAAGAACTTTATCCTATGGCTTACCAACAAAATAGGTTTTTTTTTTAAATCAAAATCTTAAAAAAAACGTCGATTTGGTTAGCATAAATAGGTTTATAAATTAAATTAAATTAATTTTAAATTTAAAAACTAATGCAACCTAGGCCCAAAAGAATTAACAAATGTGACAGGTGACAGTTTGTAAAGTGACAAGTTGACAATTGTTAAATTTCTTATCCAAAAATGTCTGTTTGATAACGTGAAACTTCTAGCCAATTTTCAAAAATTTTAACAATTTACTGTTAAAATGCATAGGAAAAAACGGGGTTATGATGGGAAACTTATAAAGTGAAAATTAAAATTGCCAAGCATCATGCATTATTTTAAAGTTATGTAGCTTTTTTGCAATTGTGAAATATTCAGATCATAAAAAAAATGTTTCAATAACTTTCTGAAAATTCATTTATTATCTGTCAAATTTGTACTTAAAATTATTATAGGATTTTTATGAGATAAAAAAAATATAAACAATTTAAATATTTTTCAGTATTTATTTGACAATTGCGTCATTTAACCTATTTAGTTTAGGTCAATAACATTTGCATAGTGAAGTGATTAGTGACGATTCCCTGGCATTTTAAGTACAGAATAAATAATGATTTTAATTCATAAAGTGACTTCAAAAATTTTTGATCGCAAAAACACCCGTGGAATCTATTATTAGCTAAAGTTCGAGTTTTTCAGGTTCACACTGAAATCTCAGCAATCTCAGAAATCTGAACGTAATTCCTCAGTGGGATTCCTCACTTTTGCTGTCAAAAAGCTGAGACTTATGTATATATTTTTTGGATTCGATTGCTCAATTATTTTTTGTCGCAGTTGATCAATTTATAAAAAAGAGTTGGAGAGTGCTTTTGACTTCTAGCGGAGAAATCTTGTTTAGGTTTCTCCTTCTCCTGAGTAAAGCTGACAGAAATTTGCTTAATGAGGTCTTAGAAATGTGAACTTACTAAATTTATGGAAAATTTGGCGGACTTTTACATCAACTTACGAAGAGGAATCATTTTCTATATGATTAAGCTCAACTTTTGTATGAATTACACTGACTTCGATGTGGAGTTACCAATCGAAAAAAAGTTAAATTCAAAAATGTATCTTATTTATTTTGTTCAATAACAAAATTTAACTTTTTGACATTTCAATTTTGCAATCTGCGGCAATGAAAATTTGTCAAAATTATAGTATTACAAAATTGTCAAAAAATGACAACAAAAGCTTGTCATAATTGGCACGTTCAGAAAAATAAGACTTCAGAGATTTTTCTCACTCAAAAAGTGAGCAAGCGAATCCAAATTTTTTTTCTTCAGAGTTTTGACAGCTAAGGAATCCTGTTCATGTAACAGAGATTACTGAGATCTCCGAGATGTCATTTTCCTGAACACGCCTAATATAACTTTATATTCAACTGACAATTATGTCATATTGACATTTTTTTAATTGAAAATTTGAAGAATTATCAACTAATTTCCTTTGTTGTTGACCGTCGTCGCAGCTGGCATGTTTGTTTTTTTTTTTCAAAATTGATTTAATTGATTGATAATTGATTTGTAAACGTTTCTCCGGCGTGAATTTATTCATGATAAATTCCCAAACCAAACTAACCTCAAAACTAGAGAGAACTGTCAACTCAGTTATCACTGAAAAAAGTGTTGTCAAATTTAAAATTTTCGCCTTTAAAAAAAACAGCCTTTATTTAGAAAACTGCTAACCAGTGGTACCACTTTACTTCAATTGAAATAGATCTACTTCTTTTTTTTTTTTTTTTAATTTAAAATCTACTTCCTACGTACCATCACCAAAATATTGAAATCTACTTCATGTTAAAAATCTCATTTTCAACATACTTCATTTTTACAAAAAAAAAAGGCCAAATCTACTTCTTTTTTTATGAATCTAGTATGTAACCCCAGAATTTCCACAAAAAATCGAAAAAATTTGAACCAATACCAATTTTAAATTTATATTTTTCTATCATTAAATTAATTTTAATTTGCTTTTTATAAAAAAAAAAACCAAAGTAGCTAAAAATTATGTCTGAGATAATTTTTTTCTTCAAATCTACTTCGACTTTTTTTCCGGAAGTGCTAACGTTGACGCTAACGCCTTGATATTTTTTGAATACTATATTTTACGAGTCGTTCAACCGAGTTTTGTCTTAATGTAATTAAAAATTTTTAAAATTTAAAAATTTTTTATAAAAACTATGTAGAGAATTTTTCAAAACATTTGAAAATTAATCAGTACCTTAATTATTTAAAACCAATTGAATATAAGGATATTTACTCCTTATATTTAATTCTTTCCTTGCTTATGTTAACTATTTTTCTTGAGGATCTTTTGTGCCAAGTTAACCACAACAATTCACCTAGTGAATATAAATAGATTTCCGCATCAATTTCCCAACACAAACTACAATACTTAAATAGATGCATACATATGTACATATATATCCCTACACGATTTAACTTACTTTTTTTAATATTTGATTCCAAAGAAAAAGTACAAAATTTCTTCTGGCTAAACAGAAAAACAAAAAAAAAAAAACAAAAAAAAAAAACAACTACATCATACTACTTCCCAAAAGAAAAACATTGCAAACTTGTTAAGCAGATTAGAAATCCAGAATAGCAAACAAAATCCTCGAACTCCTCAACCAACTACATACAATATTACTGGAAAGAAACAAAGAAAACAAACTTTCCAATTGACCTCAATATACAAGAGAACTACTATAGAGAACCAATTTTATCGAAAAGTCCTTGTGTTTTTGCCTCCAGAGGCCAGAGGCTAGAGCTCGTGGTGCTATATATGTATATGTATGTATATAGAGAGTTACCCCCACTACTCGCAGATCCTTCTTTGAATTCATTTTTTTTGTCTTTTTTTTTTGTCTGGTTATTATCGCCAAAGAACACATTGCGCGCTTTGACTTTTGTGTGTTGACCTACCCCACAAACAACCCAATGACCCAAAACCATGAAAAAAAACTAGCTCATCATAACTGTTATCTATCTATATTGAGTTTGATTGCAAATGTTTACAAAACATCTTTTTAAATTTTTATATGATTTTTTTTTAAGTATTTATACTTTATTGTTTGAGAAAAGGTTTGCTTTATTGAAAGAGGGTGAGATTGAGTTTAATCTAGGTCACGAAAAGATGGGATCATAGTGAAAACCATCAGACAAAAGACATAAGGGTTTTTGGCGTCCCTTCCTTCATTATAAAAATATTTGTGTTTTCACTAAGTTAGGTCGTTAGTTTACAATATCAATGTAGGTATCATTGCAGGAAAGGAACAACTTGTTTTCAAAATAAATTCTTGAAGAACTAACAGTTATGGACAAAGAAAAAAAAAAAAAAAAAACTAAGAATGCAAGTCCACGTCTTAAACTTTATTTTAAAACTTTCAGAAAAATAAAATAATATGCAAATGCAGTTTATTCACACGTGCTTTGCATTATAATGTAAGTTTGCCCTTCCTATGTTTCGTCGGATCGCTCGAAGATTAATTAGTTCTTTAAGGAACCCTTTTTACAGCGTGAAGCATTTTTTTTTTAATATAAACGAGTTGTCTTATGAATTGTGTTGTGCCTGTGTGTGATGCTTAAAATCGTGTGTCTTTCCGCTGATGATATGAAGATAGACCATTATCAAAGAAGGGATATCAAGTTAAGTTATGGAAAGAAAACTTTGATCTCATAGATTCATATAAAGGGATATAAAGGGTGTTTTTTTTAGAGGTATAGAACTTTAAGTTGGCAACACTATTTTAACTGGTGACCATTTTGTCAGCTGTCAAGTGATTTATTTTTAGTTTGTTTTGGCATTTCAAGAATTGAAGCCACAGGATCACCTAGCAAGGCGTAGATTCGGTGATTGGGCTCAAAACAAGATTGCCGTTGATCCCGATTTTCATAAGCGAATTTTTTTTAGCGATCAAGCTCACTTTTGGTTGAATGGATACGTCAATAAACAAAACTGCCCTATTTGGAGTGATGATAATCCTCAAGTGTATGTTGAGACACTGTTACATCCACAAAAACTGACTGTTTGGTGTGCTTTATGGGTTGGTGGAATAATTGGTCCGTACTTCTTTAAAAACGATGATGGCAAGAACATGACCGCTGTACAGCCATGATTACTGACTTTTTCGTTCATCAATTGAACAACCATGATGTGCAGGAGCTGTGGTTTCAACAAGACGGCGCAACATGTCACACAGCTCGTGCCACAATTGATTTATTGAAGGAAACGTTTGGTAACCGCATAATTTCACGTTACGGACCCGTAAATTGGCCTCCAAGATCTTGCGACTTGACGCCGCTCGGCTATTTTATGTGAGGATATGTCGTCGCCTGGATAAAATATTGTCGTAAGTTACAATTTGCTACTTTTGGGAAAACGCATTTGAAGTTCAAAATTTTTTTCTCAAAAACTATACGGTGATTTTTTTTGAAAATTTAGTGGCTTATACAGAAAACATCTGACAACTCAAAAACGTTTAAATAAATACAATATTCTCATAATGAAAGAAATAAGGGTTAATTTTTGCCAATATGCCGTTGTCGTATGTGACGGTTTGACCAAAACTGCTTGTTACCCAAACACATACGACAAAATAATCACACATACGACAATAAATGAAAAAAATAAAATGTCGTTGGTATGTTACATACGACAATATAAAGCATGTTATTTATTTAAAAACAAACTCAGGTTTATTTTTTTAATTATTTATTTTATTTTCTCTATAAAAACTTATTTTTTTTTTTATCAACACATGAAAAAAAAAGTAAAAATAAAAAAGTTTTAATTCTAAAAAAATAAATAATTACCTAATCCATATTCAATTATTAAAAAAACCCTTTTGGTATCTAAACATAAAAATATTCGTAAGTTTTAAAAAATCATATTATGTAATTATTTCACATTGATTTTAAGTGTTGGTGTTAATGGCCTTTGCTGGAGCTAAACGAAGCTCTTTTTGTCAAAAATTAGCATCAGTTGGCTTTTGAAAACGTTCGGTTTCTTTGCAAAAACAAAAATCTAATAAATACGACTAATTATGATTTTTTTTCTTTGCTCAAATCATAATTAGTCGTATTTATTAGATTTTTGTCTACTTAGACACTTAAGGCAGCTATAAGACAACAATAAACAAGGTTTTTGAACACATTCTCCAAAGTTGAACAGTTGTCTAAAGTTAGACAACGTTTATAAATAAGACCAAATAAATGTAAAACACTTCATTAAATGAAGTCCCATTGTAAATAGATAAGAGTTTTGACTTTAAAGAACTGGATTTGCTTGTAAGCCAGGTTTTCAGACTTAATGTTTAAAATCCTTTTGGTTCCTTTGCAAAATTTTCAAATTAACATTTAGGAAATTAATTTTTTTTAAAAGGCGAATTAAAAGTTACTTGACTAGGTATTTCAATGTTTCGTAAATATTTCGTTGCGCATGCTAAAAAATTAAAGAGGATTATTCAAAGCATAACAATGCTCCATTATCATACGCATAGAGTTCTTCAGATACTCTTGATGCAGGGGACTCGTCCGACCTCTGCGACATCTTGATCACGACTGAAATTACACCTGTCTGTGTTTTTTCTTATGAGACATACGACAAACGTTTACCGGAATTTCAATAAAATATTGTCGTATGTGTATTAAAAATGACACATACGACAATTATTTATCAAACGTTGGCTAAACAGATTTTGTATGAAAAAAATGTCGTATGTTTTTATTTTGTCGTATGTGTAGCATTTTGTATACACATACGACAAAGAAATACTTAAATGTTGGCGACCTTGCACATACGACACATTTTGAGGAAAATATCTTGGGAACTACGGCAGATATCGAAAGACGGATTTCACTAGGTTGTAGAGAAAAAATCAAATAACAAAACTGCATTTTTATCTCAAAACCTCAATTTTTCACATACGACAATATTTTATCCAAGCGACGATGTGAAGTCGCTAGTCTACGCCGATAAGCCCGAAACAATTGACCTCTTGGAGGACAACATTCGCCGCGAGCTTGCCGATATACGGCCACAAATGTTGGAAAAAGTCATCGAAAATTGGACATCCAGATTAGACTACGTCCATTTTTCCTCCACCCGACCTTGGGAATAAAAAGAAAAAAAAAATCTGCAAAGCCCTCATCCGATAGAATCATTTGCTGTCAAAAAAGTGGGAAACGGAAGTGGGATAGGATATAGAAACTAGTACATGCTGGAGACAGAGCTGGCTGTAGAAGCTTGTTGTAGCAAAACTTTACAAAGAGTTAAGTAAATATGCAAACACTTGCAATAGCTTCTCGCACATACCACGCTGTGTCGGAGACTTAAATACGTCCGTGAGAAAGAGAAAGGAGTGTTCGGGAAAAAAAAATAATTAAACATCAAAAGCAAAAAATTACAGATTCCAACACAATACTCTGATTATTTTGCAATTTACACATTTTGGCGGCACAACACCCTTACACGAGATAGGTGTGATTCTGGTTTAAGATATGAAACATTCTTGGTTCTAGTGCTGAAGAATCAATTTGATCTTCATCCAGCGTCAAGAGTTTTTTTCCAATTTAATTCTATTCCATCCTTTTCTGATTTGATTTTATTTTAAAAAATGGCGAGATATCTGACTGAACACAATGGTGTAGCTATTAACATAGCTCGTAGCAATGTCTAAATAAAAAAAAAGAATAGGGTAGCGTGACAGCTCGTGTATAGAACCAGGGCCTAGTGACTTACAGCTCTAAACCATTCTTGATAGAAATAAAGTCCGAATCCAAACGGCTAATGTGAAAAACACTTTTTCATGACAAAACTTTATGTACTCTTGGAAGTGTGGCGGACTCATCAGCGGACAGACGGACGTGTGCAACGGCAACACTATTTGTTTGTCACAACCTAACTTGCTTGTCATCGGCAATGTGCTCTCTGCCATTTTCACTTTACTTATTTCCGTCTTCAACGAAACCAGCCACCATCTTATCGCCTTCAGCGCAACACATAAAAAACTTTTATTATATTTTAATTTAGTTAATAAATTTGTTTAATAATTAGAGGAATATTTTTCTTTTATTTAGACGAGAAAAATTGAGATCATTCTCTAAAGAAGATTTATCGATTTCTCGCAAGAAGCAGTAATTCGTGAAAAACATTTCTTTTTTTAGGTGACATAGGCTGGGAATCGAACCCAAGACCTTTGGTGTAACAGTCCTACGCACTGACCATTACTACTACACAGTAGGGTGGAGCGAAAATTTTTTTTCAATATTTTTTTTTTCCTGTATTATAAATCGTTGACCCATGTTCTAAAATGAATACATTCCAAATTACTGTTTTCTACGACAACATCTTCAGGTGTCGCACTAGACTTGAACTTTGAACTTATAAGCGAAAAAAATGTATCTCAAAACGGTGTAAATAAAATGCATTAAAATAATTTGATTTTTTTTTTGTATTAAATATATTATATAAATAGATACAAGAGCAGTAAATATAATCTGCAATAAGTTTAATTGTTTCCATCAGAAGTTGTTAGACCTACGGTACGTTTTAAAAAACGGTAGTTCTAGCCTGGATTTGATCTTTGCTCTAATGTAGCCGTCTCTTGCCTCTTGCCCACAAATTGATAATGAAGTCTCGGTAACAAGCTTAACGCAACGTTCCACTTATGTGTGATTGGTCATCTTGCAACATAGCTAGCAACAAATTTTCTGGGTGAACGAAGAATGAATTTCTTTGGATAGTTCTTACAACGATGTTCTTAAGGTCATCCCGCAAGTACAATGACCTTTTATTCAAATTAAAAATGTGAATTGGACCATACTTACATGATGGCTTTGTTTTGATGTCAAACCAGGTTGGTGCATATACTTTCACAACGAATATAACAAGTTCTTTGAGGTTATCCGAAGGATTTTCTGTGCCAACATATAACCGAAGAATCCTGTTTGAACAAGTTAGCCATCGGGAAAGTGCCAGCTTCCTTGGATCCTTGCTAGCTAAAGCGGGCAAAATTGAACCTCTAGAAATAGCTGAGCACATTTGATGCAAATACTTTTGATCTGTGCTTAAAGAGTCAGCATCCACATCCGGAAGTTCTGCATATACTGCTTCAAAATTTACCACTTTCAAGTTAAGGTACTTTTCAAGCATTTCCCAATGCTTCAAGAAAAACTATTGGGACCAGTTGTGGTTCCATCGAGATTGGCAAACAGATGACGAAGCGGTAGCTCATTTTCATGTTTTAAGCAAACAAACCACTGTAAAGGACGACCTAAATGTTTTTCCAACAATACAATGACGCCGTTCTTATGTCCTGTTTTTACAGCATTGCTATCATACCCAATTGATACTAAGGATGTACGAAATTCTAAATTTTTTTCCAGAAAGTCAACAATACTTATTTCGATAATAAATGCTTTTCCCGAACTAATTGATAGATGTCCGATGTGCTCTGAATCTGGCTCCGATATAAGGAAGATATGTTCTTCAATAACAGTCTTTCCATGTGATTTGTTATCAGTCTTAGCGATGAATAATGTTATATCTTTACGGCCATCAAAATAAAGAGATGATATAGAGTTTCTAAAACCTGCAGCTTCACATTGTAGACCTAGACGGACTTTTTGACGCTTTGGTCGAAATTTACAGCGATCTATTACTTTCGATGAATTTTCACTACTTATGACGTTTAAATCCAGCATAGCGGCGTTAACTATAATAACTGCCGATCTATCAGAAACCCAAGTTCTATCACAAACCAAATTCTGTAGTTTGTTTCTCATTTGAAGAGTTTCTTTCTTTTTTTTACAGGGTTTTAATGGGCAAAATTCATTGATTTCAGTGTCTGATATTTCAGTAGAAGCACTGTCAGACAAAAATTACAAAGCTGCAGTAGAAGTGCTTGGAATATCAGACGTTATTTTCAAAAACTGTTCGTATTTTCAATTTATAAGGGGTTTTGTGTGATAACATACTTGCAGTTAGGCTGCCAAGCTTCCGCACCATCATATTAATATTGAAGGTTTGAATGAAACAACAAAAATTTAGTAGGCTACCACCAAGATTTTATAGGCTGGAGTTATAGCTATTTCACGACTGCCAGGCCGATCATCAGACTCCTTTTAGTGGTGCTTGGTCATTGTTCAATTTTAATTCGATCCCCAGCCTGGCCAAAAAGTATTTCAAAAGAAAATTGAACAATGACCAAGCACCACTAAAAGGAGTCTGATGATCGGCCTGGCAGTCGTGAAATAGGTATAACTCTAACAAAATAAAAAAAAACTACTCTGAATTAAAGGAAGAATTAAATTGTAGGCCTTGATTTTCTTTATAATTCAAGTAATTTGGGGCAACTGAAAGTAAAATCATAGGTTTCTGATTTAAAATAACTCTGATTAGAGGGAAGAATTTTTGAATATTAGGTATTAATTTTTTTAAAATTCAAGTCGTCTGCGCCACCTGAAGACAAAGTCATAGGTACCTGATTTTTTGCATAAATGATGTCCCAATATAGGGTCACCAATTAATAACACAGGAACAAAAAAATTTTGATTTTTTTTTTTTTTTTGACATATTCACTCCAGCCTACTACACAGTCTTAATTGAAAAGTAAGAAAAAAAAAAAAAAATAGCATAAATGCGCTGCAATGTGAAGTTTCGGAGCTATCACTGAAGCAAAAAATATATGGTATAGAAAAAGTTAAGCCAACTTTAACTTCTGCCATAGGATGTAGCGACATTTCATTGCGTTCACCTAGTACTTAAAACATATAATTGGATAAACTAGCTTTCTTAAGGTGCTATTTTTGTAAGAGTAAAAATCTAACTTGAACAACACTTGAATCAAAGCAATCAAGAACTAAACAAAAAAATAATTGTAAATATTAAATAATTATTTCTGGGACCTTTGTATACTTTGGCCAAAAGCCCATTAATTTATTTCAACATTATAACCATGCGCCACCGACTGGTTGTATGTATTTTTTTTAATAACAGATTTGTATTAAGACAAACTAATAATTAAAAATGTTTATAATTTTAAACTAACTTACCTGCAAGTCTGCATTCTAATACCAATTCATCGCTTTGATCACTGCAATCTGGTACTCCATCACATACGTAACTAATTTGAATACATGCTCCATTTGCACATTGGAATTGTTTCTCTTGACAAAAGTTTGTAAGATTTTGTGCTGAAAATAAAGAAAAAAAGATAATAGGTAAGACATTGTAATGTACGTTTTGAAACAAATTATGAAGGTATCTATTATACCTAGGTACATACATATTATAAAGGGTCATTCATTTCGTTGTTTCAAGTTGTTAGCGCTGGCAATTTGACACCTGTCAAACTCATCTGTCATTTAAAGTGTCATAATATTAGTTGAATGTTTGCCATTTACGATAATATGGATCGCTTAACAATCGAACAACGCGTTAAAATTATTAAAACTTACTACAAAAGTGGTCATTCAAACGTAGCCTCTTTTCGCGCATTAAGCGATGATTATTGTCATCATAATCGACCGACAACGCAAGTAATCGGTAAAATTGTGAGAAAATTTTAAGAGAGTGGAAGCGTTACTGATGTGTGGTAAGGACTGTGCATCGTAATGCACGCTCAGTTGAAAATATTGCTGCTGCAAGTGCAAGTGCTGCTGATGATCCGAATTTATCGATTTCACGTTTTGGTGACATAAATTCGCCACCAAGATCATGTGATTTGACAACGTTAGATTTTTTTCTGTGGGGCTCCGCAAAAGACCATGTTTGCGCGAATAATCCTCAAACTCCAGACGCATTAAAAACTAACATTTCTCAAGTAATGGTCGAGATACTGCCCGAAATGTACGAAAAAGTGGTTAAACATTATCTCAAAAGAATCGCATGGTGCGAATCTTCCCGAGTCCGCCATTTGAATGATATTGTTTTTCACACTTAATCCAATCTTTATAATGAAATAAAATTTTCATCAAAAATGTATCGCTGTGTGTGTTTTATTTAGCTTTACTTTTGAAATCGAAAAATGAATGACCCGTTATTATGTAGAACGAAAATCCGAATATTTTTGTTTTGTCGCAACGATATGATTTATTTCATATAAACAAGTACAACACAAGAAAGTTGTCAAGCAGGTGATTTATATAAAAAGATTTTTTTAATTAAAGAATTAAAGAAATTCAAATCATGCCTCACATTGAAAAAAAATAATAATCAAACTCAAGAATTTTTGTTTAAATCCACTTCCAACTACTTATCCACAAATTCAAATTAGCTTCAGTTTTTTGAAAGTTTGTTTAGGTGCATACATACTAAATGAATTTATTCGCAGACCTATTCTAATAAAATGTTTACTTATCCATATAACAGTGTATTCCGGCAGTCTATATTTTTGTTGAAATCTTACACGCACTAGCACTTGAAACAATAACAAATATAAATTCTCAGATTTTACCACACGATATGTTTTATTTTCATTAAAAAAACGATAGCGATAGCAAAGCAGTAAGAGTTGGTTTGCTCACTTATCAAAATATCAATTCCATCTTAATTGTCAAATCATATAAATCTTGTCTTATTATAAATCGTTTAATAAAATATTTAAGGGAGAGGGGAAGAAAAACGTACAAGCTGATTTTTAGTTCAGAAGTCTTATTATTATAAAATTCGCTGTTATTTTTTATAAGAGTCGGTAAGCATCGACCATAACTTGTATCTTAGAAAAGTACGCCAGCTTCTTACTAATGAGTCCAACTGTTGTACTTGGGCAAAACGCATTTTGGAGTCGAGGTAACTTGAATTAAATTTATAAGTTCAATGACCTCAACTTCAAATATTTTGTTGGGACAATAAATAGAAAAAGTGAATATAATAATTAAAAGAAAGCTGGAAGGCAAATGAAAGCCTTTTTTTCCAATTTAATAAATAATTTCACTGGCTCAACAAATAAGTTTGCTTGAATAAACGAAATAATTTACTGGCACAACAAACGAAATTGGCTAATTCAAAAAACTGGTTATTGTCCTAATAAATTCGTTTCATCAAAAAACAAAAAAATACATTGCCACGACAAACTAATTTTGTAAAATATAAATAAATTAATAAACAATAAATTTTTACTTGTATCAATGAACGTTTGGGCCAATAAACTGCTTTTAACTGGCCCAATAAACCAGTTTAATGGATGAAAATAAATTAAAAAAAAAAATTCACTGTTCCAATAAATTTCTGTATCTGCATATTTTTTTGGTTCAGTGTGCCTTAAATGCGTTGAACGTCGTCGTGTCGATGTTTCAGGATCGGTTGCAAAATTTTTACTAACGACTTTTTTTTCAGGCCAAATTATATGGTGGTTATAAAGTTCCGTGGTATACATGAGCAGTCGTATTTATTAGATTTCCTTAGAACACTCTTGGACAGTTGTCCAGCTAGCCATTGTCTAAATAGTTGGACATCTTCTTATTTATAAATGCTTTCCAACAACGGCCTACAAATGTTCTCATACACTCACTCACATCCCTATAATCTGTCAATTTCGTGAGCATTTGGATACGTTCAATAAACATTTCGTTCATTTGAAGATTATTTTTCAATTTTTTGTTCATTGAACGTACCCACCTTAGAATAGGTTTGGACAACCAATTTCAGTGTCTGAGTTAGACACTCGATGGAACATGATTATAAATAAGGTTTTGGACTTGGACAGCTGTCCCAGCAAATACCAAGGCCCTCACGGGTATTTGACTTGTATTTTTCCTTTATATTTTCTTTAATGAAAACTAGCAAGGGCTTTGATTAAATATTGTAATAGCTTGCCATTTTACCCAGGTGGAATTGGATATGTTTTACGAAGGAAAATTGTAATTGCTAGAAATAAATATTTAATGACCAAATTTTCGAATTGTCCTTAGCAAAGAGCATACAATGTAAATTTAAAACAATAATTGATCAATGCTTTACGGAAATAGCCCGGTCTAGGAAAAAATGACAAGTTTTTGCCAAGTTTAGTCAAGGACAGTGGCGGCTGTATCTTAAGTGCACTCGTGCACTGAACCACCAATAATTTAAAAGATTTAAATATAAATTCATATTAATATTTATTTTTTAAACATACAGAAACATAACTATAACAAATAAAATTTCCAATTATGACGAAACAATTAAAGCGCTTTGCTCAACTATTAACACTTATTTTCCCTGTAAAGAAAATTTCTCGTGCGCTTCGGCGAGTGCACGAGGACTTCTAATATAACTTGTATGAGTTACAAGCTAATATGCCTGACGCGTGAAACAAAAGATATCTCATTGAAATGTATCGATATCGAGTAATGAGTCTGCTCTCGTGCGCCGCACGAGCGAACCGAAAATTACCGAGAGCACCCGATGTTTGATATCGCCGACCGGCATGAGCGGCGACGCCAAGGCGAAAAATAAAGCATTTCAGCGAAGTTTTAAAAGTGAAATGTATAATAGGAAGAAATGGTTGTGTGGATGTGAACGTCTTAATGCATTCTTTTGTTTTCCTTGCATTATTTTTGGCGGAGAATCGATTTGGACAGAAACTGGAATCAAGGATTTGACTCATTTGAGTGAAATTTGAGTTTAATAAAAAGGTGATTTCGCTTCAGGAAAATGTCGACGTATTGATTTAATGTATAAAAAATAATAAAAACAAAAGATTTTATGTACATTGTTGTTTTGCTGTAATTTTCAATCTTAACACTTAGTGAGCTAATAAAGTGCACCACCTTTTCGATAACCCACCAGCCGCCACTGGTCAAGGACGTGAAAAGTTTTCAGTAGTAAAGCTGAGTACAGACGATTGTCTAATCTTACAATATTGTCAGATCTGTCAGTGAAAAACTGTCCCAAATATCTTACAATCGTCTGAACATACAATTTTTATCATTGACGATTAGAACATTGTCAGACTCATTGGTCATTGTCAGATGCTTTCATTGAAATCTTACAATCACAATCAGCATCTTACAATTGCTGACAATTTCTTCATTGTTCAATGAAACTCATCGGTTGGAGTCGAGTTGGTTAAAGAGAAATAAAAAATACATTTGTGTTGGACATTTGTAGTTTTTGCACAATTGAAAAAATAAACTCAAAAAGAAAATATCTATAAAGCAACTCACTTTAATTATATTTTATATCAATTCCTTGTGTTGTGTAGTGTTATTCGGAATAAATTAAGTGCTTATGCTTGGCCACCATTTGTCTTTTATTAATTCTTTTTAGGATGTTGTTGAATTTTTGTCGCATTTCTGACTAAAAATAGATAAAAAATCTAACAATTGAGTCATCAATGGTCGAAAATGTTAACATGGAAAACGGAAATTCACCAATTCTTAAAGAACCCGATGATGAAAAGGAGAGAAGAAAAAGATTCTTTATTAAATGCAGAGGAAATCGATGGGAATGCTGCAGAACCTCCGCCAAGTAATGATGCCTCCCGTCTGTAATTTAAACAATCGAACAATTTTTTGTATAGATCTGCCAACCGTTTTTTACAGACAATTTTCAAGCTGACAATTTTGTCAGATATATTATAGTCCGAAAATTGTCAGACAAGAGCTGACAATCAAATTTGTCAGACTTTGGGATGAAATCTACCAACCGTGTGAACGGACAATTTTTCATTATAAGAAATATGTCAATTGTCAGCTAATTGTCAGCTATTGTCAGACCATTGACAGTTCTGACAATATTGTATGATCTGACAATCGTCTGTACTTAGCTTAAATCAGAAAAATTTGTTCCGAGAAGTTTGCTATCCCATCAAAAATACCTCGTACATATTATTTATACAAAATTATAATTAACAAGAAATAAATAGCAAACCTTGGAAATGCTTCCCAATAATGTTGCCGTTGTTATCTGCTAAAAGAAAAAAAAAAAAAAAAACTAAAAAGTTTAATTGATAATTTCTAATTCTATTTTAAGATTTATCAATTTAATTTTTCATATCAAACCTGACCTTTCAACGATAAACAAAAACTCTTAATGACACCCAGTCACCCAAATCCAAACCTTAAACTTAAAATAATTCCCCACAATATTTTAGTAATTTGTCGAATTTCAAACCCATTTCCCGAAATTTATTCAATTTGTCTTGAAAATCAACCATTAAAAAATATATGTATATATTATGTTTATAAATTATTATATTACAAATGCCCTCACTTTAAATCCAATTTATTTAAAATCCATAACTCATATCATTTGCAGTGCAGAACGAAGGCTACATCAATGAATAATAAATCAATGATTGAAAAATGAAAAAATACATATGTATTTGTATCTATATGTATTCAAACATACCTACATACATATTTTTCTTACTATAGGTTATACACCAGCAAAAAATAAATTATTGGAGCAAGTATATTTTCTTAACTGAAATCGATATAGTACCTACATACATACTTACATACCTATCTAAAAGTTTTTCAACATATAAACTCAAATGAACTAACTGCTATATTGGGTACGTACACTTGGACAAATTTATTTGAAAACGAATGTGTCTAACCTCATGGTGGTATCTACGTATTCGCATATTCGAACCACAAAAATCTCCTCCGATACATCTTGTGATAATAAACTTCGATGGCTTCTTTACATTGTCATTTCATTAGTGAACACGGTAGTCGTGCTCGTGATTCTTGGTTTCCCATCAGTTCCCATATAATCAATGAACAATATATATCAACCATCTGCACTGAACTGACCTCAACGTACATACATATATACATACATATATTCAATTCATTCGTTTGATTTGGTTTGGTTTCGAAGAATGATGTCGAAATTCTTCCCGCGTCATTTAGCACAAATTAATTGGTAAGAATCACTGAATGTAGATACGTATTTATGTATACATATATGGATTATATCTATGAGATATACGATATACGTACGCCAGGACTGAGGACGACCATCGTCGGTCAGTCGGTCGGTCGTCAACACTGTACCTTCGTTTTTATATAGATTGGACAGATACCAAACAGATATCTTTAGTACATATATCTACCTACCTACCCCACCCTTCACTACCCTATCCTATCCTATACTAATGAAATAATAAGATTAAATTGAGTTCAGTGAACATCTTATATGTGGTGGCATTAAAAATGCCGAGCCATGGCAATAAATATATTTCATCATAAACTGGAGAAGAATCTGGGTGTGGATTCGGTTATTACCTTCATAACTTCCAATCAAAATATCTTCCAGGAAGATAATGTTTGTTTTTCTCCCTAAATTCCATTGACCATTGTGTGCATTTATAATATACGGGTGCAGAATGATGTATATAATTATTTTTGAGATATAAGTTATGTTTAGTGTAAATAATTTTTGGGATATATCGCATATTTAATAACAAAAAATGAAAAAACAAGAAAACCGAAAAACTTGAAAAACTTAACATTTAAACATATAAAATAAAAAAAAAGTGTAAAAAGAAATTGATACTGAAACTTGTCAATTTCACTCTTTGACATTTAAATGAAAATATTATTTGCAAATTAAGACAATTTTACTTAACACGTTTATCATGATTTAATTAAAGACTGTTAAGTTTAACCGTTCAGCTTTCAATATATAAAAATCTTGTGTCACGGTGTTTGTGGTCGAACTCCTCCGAAACGGCTTGAATGATTTTTATGAATTATATTTTTTATATTTAATAGGTATGAGAATAAATCGTAAAGTATATTTCATACCGCTAGGTTATTAGGGTGCCGCTATACAAAAAAAAAGGGGTGTCCCCATAAAAATTTTTTTTTTTAAGTTTTTAAGACTTGGCATACAAAAATATCTATAACATACAATTTTCACCCTATCACCATCCCACATTTTTTAATCGCGATTTTAGTATACATGTATATGAACAATCGTGATTTTAGGATCTCGGAGATCTAAGCAATCTCAGTTTCATGAATAGGATTCCTCAACAAAATTTCTAAGTTTTAATGTCGAAACTCTGAGGAAAAAAAAAATATTGCATTCGCTTGTAAAATTTTGCACTTTGGCGTAATGCTGAAAATGTTAAGCTAAAAATAAACATACGCGTCCAGATGCTACATCCATCCGCTGACACATTCTCGAAACAATTGTTATGATATCGGCGATGAAAAAGTTGCTGTCCATGAAAATACTGGCTGCATAAAATTGCCCACCGATTTCTGCACAATTTTTGATTCGCAAAATACTCTCATTGACCGCATATTCCCCGATGTACTCACACAATACATAAATCATGCGTGGCTGGCAGAAAGAGCCATTTTGGCAGCAAAAAATGTGCACTTCTTTACAAGATACAGCAGTCGTTGCCAGGTGACTTGGTATCATACAAATCGATCGATACAGTTTGCGATGCCAAGGAATCTGTAAATTATCCAACAGACTTTTTGAACTCACTGGATTTGCCCGGCATGCCACTACACCTTCTATACGACTGGAAAGTTGGATCTCCTGTTTTTTACTTCGGAATTTAAACCCACCAGTCACCACGGCTATGCAATGGCACGGCACGCGATTGGTCACCAAAAAAATTTATGAAAAATATTATCTAAGCCACCATTTTGAATGGCAAATTCCGAGGTGAAAATGTTTTGCTGCCACGCATTCTAATGATTCCCACAGAAGACGTGTCAATTGAATTCAAACGTATTCAATTTCCTATTAAATTGGCATTCGCAATGAATGAAGGTTCTATAACCCCCACCCTTTAGCCAGGAGGGGCGATTTTCAAGACTTAAAACAGAAAATTATTAAACACCAACGTTAACTCTTAATACAATTCCATGCTAAAGGTTTTTGTAAAGCCAGAAATCTTTTCTTTTATTAATAAAGTTGTTTTAGTGAATAGTTTAAAAAAAAATAATTTTCAAACTCAAAATTTTTAATTTAACGTAATAGACCAAAACCTCGCAGCAGATTTTTGGCATGAAAGGAAACCAAACGATATTAATATTACATGTAGTCTTAGGAAAGGTTATAAAAAATACGTTCGTTTATCAGTACGTAGTTGTCGCGTTTCCAAGAAAAAGTGCATTAAAAGTAAAACTTTTTGAAAAATGGAATAAGTGAGGGAAACCACTTCAAATGCATCGCATCACGACGCCCGCCCTCGCGACTCTGATTCTCTGATTAAAAATTTTGTTTCGACAGACGTCTTGGTGGGCGTAAAAACCGCCGACTAACGTCGCCGAAAATGTATTTTTTGGCGTTTTTAAACTTTTCGGAAACCACTTAAAATCGGTCGCATCCAAAAGCCCTCAACTCCCTGAGTGCGAATATGTACATGACAGACATACAAATATGCCGCAAAACCCTCGGCTCAATTAAAAGGTTTTGATTTTTTGTAAAAGAAAATGTAAGTGACACTGCAAAATTCACTGGCTTATTCCAAACAAATTTGGATTAGTCGATTAATCGGTAATACTCGGACGTTATCGGGAAATGTCGGTTGGAGTTGTGTACAAGCTCTCTTGCCTAATATCGTTTAGATCGATCGGTCGAGTTTGGCCACAATGTGCGAGCATACTTCGGCCGATGACGAATTACATAGGTGTACGCGAGCCGTTAGGGTCTATTTCACAATGTCTGAGTAAAGTTCTAATTAGTTATCTAACAATTAATTTATCCGATAATTCAATCCTCCCAATAAAAACAAATTTGCGTTTCGAGATGATCAATTAGGTATTCGTTCATTACCTATTCCAGTTTTCCAGACAAATTCAATTTGGCTGATGTCAAACATTAAAATAAATTATTTATCAAATAGTTAGACAGATTTCAATGTTCTAATTGTCAGTTTAATTTGCTAATCGGCACTTCATCTGGCCAATAAAAAAACTTAGAAATTTAATTGCTACTTAGACCTATTCAGATATTGTGAAACGTAAATGAGGTTGTTGATTGTCAAATAAGTTCCATGTATCTTAATTGGAACTTTAGTCCGACATTGTGATTCTTAATATTTTTAAAAAATATTCATCTAACAAATGAAATATTAAATTAAAAAAAAAATTCAAACTAATTTTTTTTTCAAAATTGTATGTATAGTATTTGTTTTTAAAATTCAATGCTCTTATTAATTTTCAATAAAAAAAAAAACAAAAAACCGGATGCTAAAATGTATCTTAGTTTTTGAGAAAATAAAAAAAAATGAAAAGTACTTTTTCCAAGAAAAACACTTTTTTTTTAATTTAATTTAATTTATTTGATCTGCTAAAGTGCTAAAGTAAATTAATAAATTAGCAGATTATCCCTTTTTATTTGTTTAAAAAATTGTTATAAAATCAATAATTTAAATTTTAAAATTGTAATTTTTTATATATAAAATATTTTTAAGTACTAATTTTGTAGAACTAATTAATGCGGAATTAAATAAAATAAAAATAGGATTTTCAAAAAATAATTTTTAAATTTTTTTTAAAGATCCAAAAATTGTTTTTTTTTAGTTTTTATATACAATATTATTTAAACTCATTAGATGCTGTTGTATTTCATTAAAATCGGTTCAACAGATAATGAGATATTCGCAAACATAAAAAAAAAATGGTTAATAATAGGTAAATAATTTTTTTTCAATAATATGGTAGATCGTACCTACTGGTATTAGTACACTTAAACATTTTAATCAAAATCGTAGGAGTCATTTTTGAGGAAGAAGAGATTTTTCTTAACGGTTTTTAGGTAGGTAGGTAGGTACATACATAGGTACCTTCCGTTATTTTTGGTTATAAGAATACTCTTTTGTTTAAAATCTCCTAGATAAATGTTGAAAACTGCAGGGTGCCAATAAAATATTAGCTAAGTTAAAAATACAAAATTTTTACATGAGTATAGTTGCATGAAAAAGTGATCAGAATTCAATAAAATCCGAACTACTCAAGACATTTTTATAAAACTTTCAAATAAGATAAATCATTAATCTTCATTAATAAATTCTTGCAGTCTTACTTAAATTTAATTTTAAAGGCATTGATGAAGTTTTCAAACATGATAAAAAAATGTAGAAATTACAACATATACTTTCGCTATACTATAAAATGCCCGTTAATAAAAAAAAGTTTATCTAATTGTTGATAGTACTCTACTCTATACTTGAACCATATACATATATGTATTTATAAATTGCAACATGCATTGCAAATACGATAAATATGACGTGAAAGAAATAATCTTTAAACATTAATTATTTTATTCATCCGTGGGTAGGTGTTAAAACTTTTAAAATGTTTTATGAGGTCAGAAAAACGCGTGCTCATTTAAAGAATGGTTCTTTTGTGTGATAAGAAAATGTATCCTGTAAAATTGTTTTGTTTTTTTTTTTTTATTTTATTTTTTTTTTTTTTGAAAAAAATTGTACTTTCAAATGAACGAATCAAATATTTTCATAAAAAAAATGTTATCTATTACACAATTACAAGTTTTTTTTTATATAGTGGAAGCAGAATAATAATATATGTTTTAAACACTTAATGAGAAAAGATTTGATTGTTTTGTTTGTGGGTACTTCAATTCACAATTTAACCTCTATTTATTTGGTATAATTGTCTTTAATATTGTTCTCGGTAAAATAATTTAAATTTTGCATTGACAAATAAATCTTTGATTGCTTTCAGGTTAAATGATTTGAATTGATTATAAACAGTGCTAAATTGTCGAGGCAATATGGACATATGTTTGTATGTGTATTCGTACTAAAACAATGTTTTTTTTTATGAAAGACTAAATTTACGACTGATTAAGTTAAACGTAGCTACATATGTAGGTATATTTACAAATCTTGAGGATGTCTTAAATTCAACTATGTATTACGTAATATTAACTTAAACAGAATTATGGAAAAATGAAAAACCATCGTGATTAAATTGTTTTTCCCACATTGAGAAGTATAAGCCCTCTGATTTCTTCAATAATAAATTATCGATATACATTATGTACCTACATATGCAAGTACCATAATAAAAGAGGTTGTTTATTTCGGAAATGACTTTAACAATTTGGGTAAAAAAATTGGACGTACCATTGTATAAGTTAAGTTTGCATTTATGTTAAAAAAAAAAAACTGTTCTTGTTTGAAAAATCAATCCATCCTTTTCTGAATTCCCAGTTTCTTTTGTTTTCAAACTTTGTGTTTGTGTTTTGAAATATTTTCCACTTTCTGTGGAATTTGCTGTGATTTTTGGTGGGATTGAAAATAAAACAAAAATTTGAAACATATTAGGGGGATTCATGCAACGTCGTAAAACACTAGATAAGTTTATCTTTTGGATAAATTTATCTTTTGGTAAATGAACTGTCAAATTTTGTATGGGAAATGGTTTACGCAAATTGGATAAAATTATATAAAGGACTTTTGCGTTAACTTATCTTTTTACACAATTGGTAAACTTATCTAGTTGCATGATCATGAATACCCTTATTGTTTCAGATTCAAAAGTACAGAACTAATATTATATTCTTTATTTTCTTCGTAAATATATGTCGAGATTTAAAAAAATCGATAGTTTTTCTTCGGTTTCGGGATCAATTGGTTTTTTTAAATTCAAAATTTTAAGTTTAAAAATTAATTTTTCAAAAACAGTTCACTAAAATGGTGGCGTTAGGTCTTTTCGCCCAAAACCATAACGCCTAAATTAAAAATGTCATACCGCCCAAAAGAACTTTAACATTTTACTGTTGTACGATTTTGGCAATATGGCATTTTTTTTTTGGGTATTATGAAGTTACGATTCAAAATTAGCGTTTGATCTTTTTACCCAATGTTATAACGACCAAATAATAAAAATGTCATAGCACCCAATAATCGAAACATCGCAAAAACTATAGAAAAAAATTTTTTATAGTTTTAAGTAACATTTGCCATTCAGTATGTTGAGAAAGTGAGTGCGGTCAGCTTCTAGAAATAGGATGTATTCATAAACGCAGAAAATCTGCGCCAGTAGTCAGTAGTCAGTACAATCGCAGTTCTTTTCTAATGCATTTGTGAACGCCAATGCAGTAAAAACGATATATTTCGTAGTCATTTTAGGATGTCGAGATCCACATTCAATATAATTTTAATATACAAAATTAAAATGTTAATTTCCATAGTTTGTTGAAGACGAGTTGAAAATATTGTGGAAAACAAAACAAACATTCTTTACAAGTCAGTACCGCTTCGTCCTTCCTGGTAACTGTAAAATTAATTTTATAAATTGCCGCTCTTTCTGCAGCCAAAAAAATTCAGCTGCACAATCTGCCCGACGCTGACGATGACGACAGTCTGACGTTTATGAACGGTAGGTACTGCAGTTGGGCTAGGTTAGTTTGATCGAAAATCTAACTTTATGAACGCAGATAATGCAGTTCTTAGTTAGGCTTACGATTATGAACTCACCCATACTCTGCGTTAATTTTTAAAATAGGGGAAATGCATATTAAAAATATTCAAGATTACAATGATTTATTGAAATTAAAAACAATGTATAAAAGTACAAGGTAAAAAAAAGGTAAGTTAGGTTCTTTGAGGTTGTACCAAAAAAAAGTGACAATCTATATATGACAACTACAAGTACTAGATTTTTTTATTTTTAAGATGTAGTTACATCACATATGAAGTGGTTGGTATTCTCAATTGCATCAAGGTTACAAAGTGTGTATAGTACAACAGTATATCATTGCGAAACGGTCTTCTGTTCAAATCCAGTGATTCACAATGTGTTTTTAGGATAAGACAATTTCTCGTGAATTTGTGCCATCAAAATAGTAGGTAGATAGGGTAGGTAATTATGTGATGAGCGTTTTTTCATTCGAAGTTGCTGGCATCGGGGGTGAAAAAAATCCCTTTTTCTTGGAAAAGGCCTAACCATTCCTGGACCCATTTCAATTATTTAAGTTATTTTAACCCAATAGTAAGAATAGTAAACTTACATAAAAATTAAGAACAGGTCTTAAATTGTTGAATTTGAATGTACGTATGTATTAATTTTTTTTTAAATGTAAATCCAGACAAAATATCAACCATTCAGAAAACATTTTGTTTGATATTCATATACACATATAAATATAAACATATTAAAAACATATGTATCTACTTAAGCTACAGAAAGTTAAATAATTTATTTTCGAACAGGATTTTAACCGGTTGTTGTAAAAAACAAAAACATAACTATTTATTTTATTATGAGAGAATGGGGTGAAATCGGCATCGGTGAAAAGTTATTGTCAAATCGACAATCAATTGCATCTTCGTAAGGTCATTCAACTCAATTCATAATAGTTATTCGCTTCCTCACTTTTGGATGAAATAAAATTTCTCAGATCTATTTTGTCTGAACGAGCCTAATTTCAAAAACTTTATAATGACAACTGTTGTCATAATCATAGTGGCAATAATAAATTAAATCTTTAAATGTTTAAAATCCTTTGCGATATTATTCTTATTTTATCTCCTTCTTCTGAAAAGTAATAAACGATTAAAGTAAATAATCACCCTTATTCTGTAAGGCGTTTTACGCAAACGGCGTGTAAATAAAACTAAAACTTTCTCTTCTTTCTTCACCCTTCTAACCATTAAAACAATATTCGTTTTACTAAAACTCCAATTGTCACTTCTAGAACCATGTCGTTTTCGAAAAACGAAGCAGAAATCTGAAATAGTTCTGGAATATTTTTTGACTATTCATACTGCGGCATAAACGTCAAATTCGTTAGATGTGACAATCACATGTTTGCTGTGTCAGGTCTTTTTTACTGAATGACGCTGATTACACGAGTCTTTTTTTCGTTCGTTTCGTCTTTCGTGCTTTTGACATAGGTGAGGGGTATAGAAATGTAGGGGGAATGAAGTAACGAAAGCAGGAATGAAAATTTGAAGATTTTTTCTGGTTGAACATTGACGTTTATGGTTTGACAACAGAGTAGAGATGAGCGATAGCTAGTTGTCAGCAAAAATCGTAGTTGAGAGAAAAATCAGCGTCAATTTGTTGTTTGTTTTGTTGCTTTGTTTTGAAGTAAGTTTGTTTATTTATCTAAGTGAAATTAAAGGATAATTCATTATGGCAGAAACCGATAAAAGAATCTGTTTACGAAGTGAATGTTTAGTTAGAAATAATAAAAGATAAAAAAAATTGTTGACCAAATGGAAATTTTTGACAATTGAATTTTGACAGCCCCACATCGACATATACATAGGTGTGTAAATGCCCATACAGAATCGGATTGATTTGTCGGAAAAGTGTTTTAATGCTGACTTGTAATAGGGGTATTAATAACCGATTCCACTTCTGGTTCTTTACAATGTTAAATGTTTATTAATTTAAAAACTAAGTATTGAGTATTGCTGTAGGTATGTAAGGTAAATAACTTTGACAAAATTAATTAGGAATAATTAGAGATTATGCACAAATCATTTTATTTAACCAATGAATAGGGTCACGTTAAACACATATCTACTTGCATATACAATCAGATATAATGTTACCAATTTAAGCGTCACGGTGACAAAAATTAAACTAAACCAAAGTTAATTTTTGTTGCGCATTTTAAATTTTTATTTTTTTTTAATAAAAAAAAAAATTAATGTATGCATGTGTTTAAATTTCACCAAAAAAAAAGTGGGACAGCCTGAAAGAAAAATTCTGTAAAACTATATGTATGTAGGTATTCTAAACACGATAAAAGAATTTATTGACACAATTTATTGGGAATAAATCATATAAAACAAAACTGCGAAGCGAATGACATCACACCATTGCTTTGATACCAGTTCTAAAATAATATTACAATCATTCTCTTATGGCTGGGTTTTAACTATTGCTTTCCAGTTAGTTATTCATTTGTTGTTTTAAATGTAAAACAAAATAAAATAAAGATGACTCAGTCAGTATCTTTTGTATTAGGGATATAAATTGAGAAATTAGAAATTAAAAAGAATTTAATTAAAATAAAGATGTACAGGGTGGCACATAACTAACATTATGATTAAATTAATAAATATTTTTTTTTTTAATTTATTTTTTTCAGAAAAACTTGATGATGTAAAGACTCAGCAAAGAACAAAGAACCAAAGTTATTTAATTTTATTTTGAAAGTCGACATTAAATTATTCAGACACAAGGATCATATCGAAATTTCTTTCAAGTTCTAAATGTGCCCAGTACTGGAACAATTTACCGATTGGTCCAATGTTTTCAGCAACAAGGGGCTGTCTGTGATCTTTCGCGTGCTGGAAGACCTCCTGCAGTTCGAAATGATGTGAATACTGCTCGGATGTACTTGAGGAAAACCCCGGAACTTCCACCTGGCGACGATATCAGCAGTGAGGTGAGGACTAGGTCATCTTTGCGAAGAATTTTACGGCAATTATAACTTTTTCCATATAAGTTTCAATTGGTTCACGAGTTGAAAGCAAAAGATATACATATGTATATGATTTTAACTAGCCCGATTTAACGGCTCCAGATTTTTTTTTTTTTTTGGGGCTACCTAAAAAGTAAGGTGTATGCCAATAAACCAAGAACCATGCAACAGCTTAATGCCAATATCCGAGAAAAAAGTGAGGGCGCTACGACCTGAAATTCTATAAGAAAAGTAATGGAAAATGCTTTGGAAAGAGGTCGTTTCAAACAATTGGCACCATTTAAGAGATATTATATTTAAAGCATAATTTAAAACTTTTTAAAATGCTAAGTTTAAATAAAATCAGAAATAAAAATGTTATTCATCAAATAAATCATAACATTAAGTATGCGCCACTCGGTATTATTAAATTAAATACATAAAATGTTATTACAATTCAACTAATTCTACATTCAAAATAAAACTTTTGTTTTAAAAATTTAAACCTCAAAATTCATTTTATGATTATTCAATAAATTTTGATTTTTTTTTTTTTAATTTCGCTTTCGAGACTTGTAGAGATTTTAATATTAATTTTACGCTCATCAAGAATAAGTTACAAAAAATTAAACCAATACCAATTCAATAAATTAAATACTGCAACTTTATGGTCCCAAATTTATTTGCTGCCCCTGGCCCTTTCCTATCTGGCTTTTGGTCGAGTGCGCTCCACATTTACGAAACCAAACTTACTATAGCCCTACATAAAAAAAATCGAAAATTACATTTGGTAAAATTATACCTACTCGTATAATATCCAATAAAGATAAAATAATTGATTCAAATGGGGAATTCACACAGTTTCCATTTTTCTAACTGTTTTATTATGGCACAACAAAAATGATTTAGGCTAAGCCTTAATTTCATGATAGTTTCTTTTTTGTACCTAATCTAAAAATCTATGCTAATAAAATAATGCCTTTCTACAAATATATTTATACAAATAAAAATACTCACAAAAACTATAAGTAGGTAACTTAAATATAGAAATAAAAGTCTTAAAACATTCATGATAATTATACAAAGATAAAAATATAAAACTATGTATAATAAATGTGCCCGCTCTTTAAAACTAGGGTAAACTTTTGTTGTGTTATATAACCCGCATTATTTTTAATTTGAAAATTACAACAGATTTTCATCTATGTAGAAATGTGAATTTCACTTTGACCTTCTTATTCTTAAATATTTTCTTCATCCTTTTGTTATCATCCCTAGATTTAAATAAATGTCTTTCTCGTTTAATTAATTTAAGTATTTTTACCCTTTTGTTAAAATATGTTCAGCTATTTTAATTTTATTTTTAAAAATGAATCAATCATTGTTAAACCAATATTCTAGAAATATAAATGTACAATGTACATATACATAGTAAACAAAGATTCTGAAGGCGATAAGAAATTATGCTGGCTTTAGGAATTTCCCTGTCACATGATAACATAAACAAAACGCTGTGATTCATTAATTATTATTGAAACGTGTATTTGCCTTTAGTTGTGTTTTTTTTTACTCTTGTATCAGTTTTTTTGGTCGTTTGTTAATGTACTCTGTTGAAATTGCAACCGAAATCGAAGGTAGTTTTTGTAAAATGGCTACAAAAATGCACTCGTCAAAAATGTCACTTAAGTCTCCCATACTGTGAACTTAAGTGCTAATTACTTAAACTAAGAGAAATTTTTTGTGAAAAAAAAAAAAAACAAATTCTAGATTTTTTTTAAATCCCTATTGCGATTTAAAATTATTAATTAATAGTTGATAAATATTAAAATTTAAATTCAATTTATTAAAAAATTCATAAACTATTCCGTAATAATTATCATTTGTTTATAATTCAATGATCAACACTTTTATCAATTATTATTAAATATAGACTTTCAATATTTAACAACTATCACAGAATAAATAACTGACAATCGTAATAGGAGTGTTAAGCTAAATAAAACCGTTCCTCAATGAAAAGAGAAACATATTATGTTTTTGTGGAAAACAAAAACAATCGTTTTTTTTATTTCTTGGACGATTGTCCAGCTGGCCACCATGTTCTAAATAGTTGGACATCTCATTATTTATAAACGCATATTAAATCATTCTTTCATAACTCTCACTGATAGATATCTTTGTTATCTGTCAATTTTGTGAACTTTTGGATGCGTTCAATGAACATTTCATTCATTTGAAAATAACTTTTCAATTCTTTGTTTGAACGTACCCACTTTAGAATAGATTTTGACAACCAAACAAATGGAATGTCTAAATTCCACAATCGATGAACATATTTATAAATGAGATTTTAGAGTTGGACATTGTGCTAAAGTTAGCAAAGCTTTAGAATCAGATTGTAATTACAACTGCAAATGTTTGACGTTAAAAAATTCCAACCCAAAAAAAGTAAATTTATGCTCACCAAAAATTTTTTTTTTCGCGCAACACAAAGTCACTAACATTTGTGTAAAAAAAATCTAGAGTTTGACATTTGTACGTGCTTTTGGATTAGGACTATCTCTTTTTATTGGAAACAAAAAATAAACTGTAAACTAACAACGATATGAAAAAATATACACAGGTACATACATACATAGGTACATACGTTTTTTTTTACGCAAATTGTTGTTTTCTCTCCCCATGACTATTTTTTTTTATTAAAAAAAACTGTGTACATGACATGACATCACATGACAAGGCTTTGTACCAAATTTCAGCCAGTTTTTTCCATCAGTCCAAACTTTAGCTCAATTTACTGACAGTACATCGCACGGAATTGACACAGCATTTAGACTGACAGACATCATGCCGAAAACCACTTTGGATTTCTCTATCATCGTTATCTTAGTTTTGATTTAAGGCTCTTATTTGTTTGACACGAAAACAAAAATTTTGTCCGTCTGTATGTCTGTTCGGCTACAGCAAACCGACGGATCAATTTTGTTTAAATACGTTTTTTTTTTTATGTGTAAACATCTATGCCGGCGGTAGGGTAAACTAAAAACGTGAGCCTGTGTAATTCGTTCCATGGTCACAAATCACGTTGTAATTAGGTACGTTCAATAGCAAAACTCTGACACTTACACAATTTTTTTTTTTTTGATTTTTAACTACACATACATAAATAATAACTTAAAAGTATCGTACCAAATTATTTTCTTAAAAATATTTTATAAGAAATTTAATTTTAAAAATTATGATCTCATAATTAAGATTTATTTACGAAAGCAGATGACGTCGGTTGCAAAACATTTTCAGCAGTTGTTTTAGTAAATTTATAAAAAAAAAAAATCCATTTCCACTTTAAGATCCCATGCTTGTTTGCCTTATTGATTTATTTCAAAATCAGACGAAAAATATTATGCCCGGACTTTAAAACCGCGGTATAATCGTACCAGAGGGCAAGCACATGCGACACAATCTTGCTTTACTTTTACCTGCGCAAATATTTTTATCCAGCTATATATATATATATATATATATATATTTAATTGATAATAATATTTTAATATAAGAAATTAACTTACGTGAAATAATTAACAAAGTCATAAGAAGGCTCTCCATTTGTTTGATTTCAATACTAATATAAATAAATTAATTACTATCTCTTAATAAATATATAGGTATATTTTAATCTAGACTTTAATTTAATGGATTATAAAACAAGTTTATCACATTTAAAAACTAAGAGATTTGTTTGACATTCCTTTTCACACGTGTGCGTTTAACAAAGAGAGGCTTTAAAGAAAACTGCAAAAAGTCTCTTAAAATTTTGTTTCCACATGTGAGATGTGAAAGACACAGGAGATCTTGGAAGAAATTAAAAGAAAATGTCAAAAACTCTCCAACAACTGGTTTCTTCATCTAAAAGGGGTCTAAAGAAATATTAAGGGTAAGTATAAAATATTGTATATGGTTTACCTATTTATAATTCATCTATATTTATTACATTTTTACCACTTTTGTCGTTATCATTATTTTTAAACGAATTCCTATTTTTCTTACCAAATTGCTTCATTTCTTTTTAGAGTTTATCTATTTACTTAAGTTTTTTTTTGTTTGTTTTGTTTTTTTTTTGCAAAGATTTATTTTTTTTTTACTAAGCATAACAAATTGAAATTATACATTTATTATGTTTGTTTATATTTTGTTTAGATTTTATACGTCATCATTAAACCAATGTAGGTATTTGCAAACACACATTATGCTAGATACATAAACAAAATAAAAAAATATGTGTTTATATAGTCACTAATTCTAATACATTTGAAATTAAGCTATAAGTATACACTCTTCTCGTATTTATTGTTTGAAGTTTGAACTATTGAAAAGAGATAAAATCTATTGCAAAATTTTTATATCAACTTTCTTTCTTTAAACCAACATAATATTATGAATTTATAAAGAGAACTCAAATAATATAAATATATGTATTGCTCATTTATATTTAAATTGAAGAGTATAGTGAAAAGAAACTTTGAGACGTTAAGACGTTATGGAATTTTTATTTGCTAATCTGACAATAAAAAAATTACGAAATTCGATGATTACCTAAAATTTATTCCATTAAAAAAATTAAATAAATTAAAAAATCGCGATCGCAACAAATAATTGTCATGCACGCAATTGGTGGTCTTCTGTCGCTCGATTTGTTTAATCGCAAACATATGGAGGTACGTATGTACATATGTGTGAATAGACGCATTTGTGGATGATTTTTTTTTGTCCAATAAAAATGCTAGAACGCACTTGCAATTTCAATCACGCGACTAATCAATCGCAAAAAAATATAACGTTAATTATGACAAGACTTTTATTAAAATTGTGCAGTCCCATTTTTTTATCTATTTAATTTCGCGACTAAAAAAAAAAAAAAAAAAACCTTCAAAAAATTTAAGTTGTTTAATTTTTTTAATCACTTCGATTCAGTGTGTGCTGTGCATTCAGTATTCACACTAAGAACCGTTTGAAACTTACGCACTTGCAAAGTTTATTAATGTGTAAACATCTATACGTTTAATACGTTCCGTGTCACACATTACGTTTTAATTGGGTACGTTCAATAAAATTGATGTTTACACATCTTAACCGTGAGTCCCGGTACTCACACATTTTTGTTATTGCGATTGCGATTTTTTGTTGATCAAAATTTAAATCGCCATGCTCCAAGGCTATGATTTCGGTGACAGTTATTTTTATTTAAGCGCGATGATCACTTAAATTTTGAAATACACACATTTTCTTTGTTTTGATGTTGGTGACATCGTTTTTTACTCGCTCAAGTAAGCGATTTAAATTTCGATTCCAAGTCTTCCAAGCCAACGATGAAAGCAAATATCAAGAGATTTTTGAGGTTAATACGCAGCTGAAGCGAAACGAAAATTTCCATAAAAAAATTGAAACAACGAAATCATAAACGAAAAATTTCGTTCTCATTTGTGTTCTGCCCGACGCTGTTTAATAAACGATATTAATAATTGTAGCTTTTCTTTATTTTTTTTTTTAGCATTTAGTGACACTTTCAATGGGTATTTTTGCGTTTAGGTTTCCGTTAGGACTTTACTATAGTGTTGGATACCACAGACAAATTTCGTATCGCATCATTTGATAAAACTCTTCATTAATATATTTTCGTTTACGTTTTTGCAACCGATTTGGAGAACACAGAAAATTTTCGTTACGCTTCAGCTGCGAATAGATTTATAGATTAGAACAGCATATGTACATACAAGCAACTTAAAGGTTGATCGCTCGCTACATTCCAACGATTTAAAGTCGTTGTGCACCAAACCTACATATTTCGCCCAAATTCACTTGAGCAATCAATCACTTTAAATTGCTTACTGGAATGAGAAAAAAACACTGCTACCATTTCATCTGTTTTTTTTAAATGGTGAGAATTTTAAAAATTTTAAGCAAGAGCATGGTCACAATGCGGCGTTAAGTCGAGACGAGACGTCTCGTCGGCGGCGCGACGCGGCGTGGCGAGATATCTTCGCAGTTTTTCTCTCTTAAGGCTAGTACGCAGAATGCAGATCGCGTTAAATTTAAGCTTCCACACAAAATTCTCTCAAAAATGTTTCCAAGCTAAAATAAACCAAAGCATTTCAGCTGAGAGATACGCAGCTCCAGCTAAAAAAAATCAAATGTTTGTTTCTTACTGTGCAGTACTTATCTGTCAAAAATTAGCGAACAAAATAATTGTTCGGCACATTAATTCTCAATCTAAATTTTTAAAGATTCTGTATTTCTTGAATTTTTTGTGAATTTTTGTGAAAATAAATATTGAAATAGAGGAATATTTCTGAATTTAATTTAATTTAATTTAATTTAATTTAATTTAATTTAATTTAATTTAATTTAATTTAATTTAATTTAATTTAATTTAATTTAATTTAATTTAATTTAATTTAATTTAATTTAATTTAATTTAATTTAATTTAATTTAATTTAATTTAATTTAATTTAATTTAATTTAATTTAATTTAATTTAATTTAATTTAATTTAATTTAATTTAATTTAATTTAATTTAATTTAATTTAATTTAATTTAATTTAATTTAATTTAATTTAATTTAATTTAATTTAATTTAATTTAATTTAATTTAATTTAATTTAATTTAATTTAATTTAATTTAATTTAATTTAATTTAATTTAATTTAATTTAATTTAATTTAATTTAATTTAATTTAATTTAATTTAATTTAATTTAATTTAATTTAATTTAATTTAATTTAATTTAATTTAATTTAATTTAATTTAATTTAATTTAATTTAATTTAATTTAATTTAATTTAATTTAATTTAATTTAATTTAATTTAATTTAATTTAATTTAATTTAATTTAATTTAATTTAATTTAATTTAATTTAATTTAATTTAATTTAATTTAATTTAATTTAATTTAATTTAATTTAATTTAATTTAATTTAATTTAATTTAATTTAATTTAATTTAATTTAATTTAATTTAATTTAATTTAATTTAATTTAATTTAATTTAATTTAATTTAATTTAATTTAATTTAATTTAATTTAATTTAATTTAATTTAATTTAATTTAATTTAATTTAATTTAATTTAATTTAATTTAATTTAATTTAATTTAATTTAATTTAATTTAATTTAATTTAATTTAATTTAATTTAATTTAATTTAATTTAATTTAATTTAATTTAATTTAATTTAATTTAATTTAATTTAATTTAATTTAATTTAATTTAATTTAATTTAATTTAATTTAATTTAATTTAATTTAATTTAATTTAATTTAATTTAATTTAATTTAATTTAATTTAATTTAATTTAATTTAATTTAATTTAATTTAATTTAATTTAATTTAATTTAATTTAATTTAATTTAATTTAATTTAATTTAATTTAATTTAATTTAATTTAATTTAATTTAATTTAATTTAATTTAATTTAATTTAATTTAATTTAATTTAATTTAATTTAATTTAATTTAATTTAATTTAATTTAATTTAATTTAATTTAATTTAATTTAATTTAATTTAATTTAATTTAATTTAATTTAATTTAATTTAATTTAATTTAATTTAATTTAATTTAATTTAATTTAATTTAATTTAATTTAATTTAATTTAATTTAATTTAATTTAATTTAATTTAATTTAATTTAATTTAATTTAATTTAATTTAATTTAATTTAATTTAATTTAATTTAATTTAATTTAATTTAATTTAATTTAATTTAATTTAATTTAATTTAATTTAATTTAATTTAATTTAATTTAATTTAATTTAATTTAATTTAATTTAATTTAATTTAATTTAATTTAATTTAATTTAATTTAATTTAATTTAATTTAATTTAATTTAATTTAATTTAATTTAATTTAATTTAATTTAATTTAATTTAATTTAATTTAATTTAATTTAATTTAATTTAATTTAATTTAATTTAATTTAATTTAATTTAATTTAATTTAATTTAATTTAATTTAATTTAATTTAATTTAATTTAATTTAATTTAATTTAATTTAATTTAATTTAATTTAATTTAATTTAATTTAATTTAATTTAATTTAATTTAATTTAATTTAATTTAATTTAATTTAATTTAATTTAATTTAATTTAATTTAATTTAATTTAATTTAATTTAATTTAATTTAATTTAATTTAATTTAATTTAATTTAATTTAATTTAATTTAATTTAATTTAATTTAATTTAATTTAATTTAATTTAATTTAATTTAATTTAATTTAATTTAATTTAATTTAATTTAATTTAATTTAATTTAATTTAATTTAATTTAATTTAATTTAATTTAATTTAATTTAATTTAATTTAATTTAATTTAATTTAATTTAATTTAATTTAATTTAATTTAATTTAATTTAATTTAATTTAATTTAATTTAATTTAATTTAATTTAATTTAATTTAATTTAATTTAATTTAATTTAATTTAATTTAATTTAATTTAATTTAATTTAATTTAATTTAATTTAATTTAATTTAATTTAATTTAATTTAATTTAATTTAATTTAATTTAATTTAATTTAATTTAATTTAATTTAATTTAATTTAATTTAATTTAATTTAATTTAATTTAATTTAATTTAATTTAATTTAATTTAATTTAATTTAATTTAATTTAATTTAATTTAATTTAATTTAATTTAATTTAATTTAATTTAATTTAATTTAATTTAATTTAATTTAATTTAATTTAATTTAATTTAATTTAATTTAATTTAATTTAATTTAATTTAATTTAATTTAATTTAATTTAATTTAATTTAATTTAATTTAATTTAATTTAATTTAATTTAATTTAATTTAATTTAATTTAATTTAATTTAATTTAATTTAATTTAATTTAATTTAATTTAATTTAATTTAATTTAATTTAATTTAATTTAATTTAATTTAATTTAATTTAATTTAATTTAATTTAATTTAATTTAATTTAATTTAATTTAATTTAATTTAATTTAATTTAATTTAATTTAATTTAATTTAATTTAATTTAATTTAATTTAATTTAATTTAATTTAATTTAATTTAATTTAATTTAATTTAATTTAATTTAATTTAATTTAATTTAATTTAATTTAATTTAATTTAATTTAATTTAATTTAATTTAATTTAATTTAATTTAATTTAATTTAATTTAATTTAATTTAATTTAATTTAATTTAATTTAATTTAATTTAATTTAATTTAATTTAATTTAATTTAATTTAATTTAATTTAATTTAATTTAATTTAATTTAATTTAATTTAATTTAATTTAATTTAATTTAATTTAATTTAATTTAATTTAATTTAATTTAATTTAATTTAATTTAATTTAATTTAATTTAATTTAATTTAATTTAATTTAATTTAATTTAATTTAATTTAATTTAATTTAATTTAATTTAATTTAATTTAATTTAATTTAATTTAATTTAATTTAATTTAATTTAATTTAATTTAATTTAATTTAATTTAATTTAATTTAATTTAATTTAATTTAATTTAATTTAATTTAATTTAATTTAATTTAATTTAATTTAATTTAATTTAATTTAATTTAATTTAATTTAATTTAATTTAATTTAATTTAATTTAATTTAATTTAATTTAATTTAATTTAATTTAATTTAATTTAATTTAATTTAATTTAATTTAATTTAATTTAATTTAATTTAATTTAATTTAATTTAATTTAATTTAATTTAATTTAATTTAATTTAATTTAATTTAATTTAATTTAATTTAATTTAATTTAATTTAATTTAATTTAATTTAATTTAATTTAATTTAATTTAATTTAATTTAATTTAATTTAATTTAATTTAATTTAATTTAATTTAATTTAATTTAATTTAATTTAATTTAATTTAATTTAATTTAATTTAATTTAATTTAATTTAATTTAATTTAATTTAATTTAATTTAATTTAATTTAATTTAATTTAATTTAATTTAATTTAATTTAATTTAATTTAATTTAATTTAATTTAATTTAATTTAATTTAATTTAATTTAATTTAATTTAATTTAATTTAATTTAATTTAATTTAATTTAATTTAATTTAATTTAATTTAATTTAATTTAATTTAATTTAATTTAATTTAATTTAATTTAATTTAATTTAATTTAATTTAATTTAATTTAATTTAATTTAATTTAATTTAATTTAATTTAATTTAATTTAATTTAATTTAATTTAATTTAATTTAATTTAATTTAATTTAATTTAATTTAATTTAATTTAATTTAATTTAATTTAATTTAATTTAATTTAATTTAATTTAATTTAATTTAATTTAATTTAATTTAATTTAATTTAATTTAATTTAATTTAATTTAATTTAATTTAATTTAATTTAATTTAATTTAATTTAATTTAATTTAATTTAATTTAATTTAATTTAATTTAATTTAATTTAATTTAATTTAATTTAATTTAATTTAATTTAATTTAATTTAATTTAATTTAATTTAATTTAATTTAATTTAATTTAATTTAATTTAATTTAATTTAATTTAATTTAATTTAATTTAATTTAATTTAATTTAATTTAATTTAATTTAATTTAATTTAATTTAATTTAATTTAATTTAATTTGATAAAATTAAACTGAAATAATGAAAAAAAAAATCATTGAAATAGTTTATTACAAACTCTTCTCAGAGAACAGCTGTTTTCTTTGGCATAATCTCCACAACGCTCTATGTCAAAATTTAGCTAGGATTTTAGCTTTTTTATTTATGACATAAAGGGGTATTCATGGAACGTCGTAAAGTCCTGCGTAAACCTGTCAAATGTTTATACAGCTGACAACATTTACAACGACTTAACACCATTGCATAAATACGCTTAATGTAAATATAGTAATACAAATCCATTTACTAACACTAGCTTGAGGCATAAGTCCAAAATTATTCTGCTATTTTTGTTTCATCTTTATAATAAAAACTTGCTTTGCATAAAAAATTGTATTATTTCCAACGTTTCTTTTTACTTCTTCTCAACTTTTTATGCCTATAGATTTTTATATTTAGTATATAGGTTAGGTATTCCGAAAAATTTAGATAAATCATTTTATTATAAAAAGAATACATATCAAAAGCTCAATTGTTAAACACTTTTAATTTGATGACAAATAGACAAATTAACAAAAGAGTCTAAAAGCGCATTTGACTAACCTTAAATATTTGACTAAACAAAAAAAAGTAAGAATATTGTTTAATAAGAATCAGGTCATGAGATCGCAATAACAGTGCTTATTACGATCTCATTATTTTGACGTAAATAATATTAAAACGGACAAATAAAACTGCGTAACCAAATTCTTTCTTTCCTCACTGAGAGCCGAAAACATCAGTCCCAGTTTTTTTTTTTTTCTTTTTTTTTTGAGCCGTTTTATATATACATACAAACATACATATGTACCTAGCTGCTGTACATATGTACATACATATGTTCACAAATATAAATTTGTATTGTTTTTTTTTTATTTTTGACCGAATTTACTATTTTATTTATTTATTTATCCACCTCGAAATATTTCCGGAAAAAAAAATCAAAAAATTGGCAAAATTGTCATCAGGAAATAAACAAAATCACATAAAACTTGCGTTAATTGAATTTTTGGCATAGAAGTCTATTTTTTGTGTTCTCCTTCAATTTCATTATTTTGAGAATATCTTAAAATACATTTTTTTTTTTAAAGTGCCAGAAAAAAAAAACAAATATTTGTTTATAAAACATGTTCTCAAAAACAAATTTAACCAAACTAAGAACGATAGGAACGAGATTAAATTAGCTATTTATCGATCTGGTTCTTAAAATGAACTTTGATTTTTGTTAATTAAAAAAAAAATTAAATATGCAGAAAAAAAAAATCAAAGAAAAAAAAATAAGTATTTTGTAAGAATGACTCTTTGGCGTTTCTCTTTAATCCAAATACCGAAATCTGACAAAGTCTGTCACCAGGTTCTTTTAATTTTTGTTTATTTTGTTTTTGTGTTCAATTGACTGTAGAGGAGTATATAGGTATATATGTATGTACATATATATAACACGAACATCGCAGTTGAGGAATAAATAAAGTGAATGGATGGGTCCCACGTACTTGCTCGTATGTAAGATAAAACATTGATTTTAAACTCTGAGCTGAGAATGAACCAATTCATTGGATTTAAAAAAAAATTATTTAATTATAGAAAATATTTTATGTCACCTAGCAAAAACAACTTCTGAAATTGTTTAAACAGGATCGCGATGAAAATCATCTGAATTCTATATTATTTAATTTATGTGAAAAATATTAGGTCTGTTCGTTGGTAGTTTTTAAAATTGCAAATTTGGACGTATTTTTGTGCAATTTAATTTTTTTTTATAAACTTTGACAAAACTTTGGACAGAAATTGGTAGAGAAAAACATAAGGATTTTTTTTTAAGTGGCTAAGTTTTTGCAAAAAAAAAATACTTTTTAATAAAAAGCAGACATTTTGATAAGAAATACTCTGATTTTTTTTTCACTAAACCTATTAGAGAAATTTTTGAGAAATATTTTTTTCTTTAACGCACATATCGCTGGTACTAAACATAAACATACAAAAACATACAAAAACACGAAACCGCGTTTAGTCTCTAGGTTTAGCTGCATACAAATAGACAGACAAGCTATTTGAATGAGTATAGGTATATATTTCTGCGAATTTTAATCAACAAACTTTTTTTTTTTAATCCAAAATTTGCTTCTTTGAGAATTTTAATATTCAATATTATTCAACCGTTATTTTTGGTTATAAGAAAAAATTTTCTTTAAAATCTGCTAAATAATGTCAAAAAACTGCTGGGTGCTAAGTTTAATAAAAATCGACAGAGTCGTTGTCGAATTATTAAGTTCTCAAAAAAAAATTTGGAAACTTTTTTTTTTTAATCCAACAAAAAACATTTTGGAAAATTTTGGTACACAATATTTTTAAAATTATTGTAAACATTCTCTATAAAAAAAACTGTATTAAAATCAGTTGAACCGTTTTTAAGAAATCCGAAAATAAAAAAAAAATGGTTCTATAAGAGGTACCATTTAAAACCATTTTTCCGATTTTTTTAAACAAAATGGTAGCATTTTTGTTAAAAAAAAAAAGTTACGATTTTTTTTTAAGTTGTTGGCAAGGTTTTGAGAAAAATAAGATTTTCATTTTTTGCTTTAAAAAAGTTTGTACGGCAGGTACCGTTTATTTTGGTCTTAGACAAAATGACAAAAAAAAACGTGTGGAGGGAACGAATGCATAACTTATATATTTGAAGATTTTATTATGACAACCATGATTTTGACATTGGAGAGTATTCAACTGAATTGAATTGGGTTGAATCATCTTACCGAAATAGAAAACTCAACGACAATCACATGTGATTATGATTGATGTGACAATCACTTATCACCTTAGACTGATTTTAGACGACAGTGACTTTTAGTCGTCGTTTCTCTTTTGGATTTCTTTCGGTTACAAAGATGGTTTTAAACACAGCGATTTTTAATGAAAAGGAACATCTCTCCACACGTACATATGTCTCGAACAACAAGAAAAAGCACAAACAAGAAAGAAAGACCGACAACTCTGCAATTTTTCCAACCTCAGCGATTTTGTCTACCCTGACCGCCACGTATGTATGCCTCCCGCCTAGGCTTTATAAATCGCTACGTGAAATTGCATCGTTTAAAAGCAGTCTTATCCGAATACATCGCTTATCTCTAAAAAAAATTGACGGATGATATGGATATCCTTGAGGATTGCCAAAGTTTTTGGCTTTTTTATATTAGGCGGCTCGTTTTTTTGGGAATCTATAAGAAATCGGTAAGAAATTCCCAAAAAAACGCATCGGCAGTACTTCACATACCTATAAGAAAATCCATCTACACTCAACAATCTATACAGTATAGAATTCTACTTTAGCTTTTATCGGCCGTAATCCAACTGGCGTACAAAATCGTACTATACATTGGATAGCTTTTCAATTAAAACATGCCTGTTATAAACCTGGTGACTTTAAATAATTTCCTAAAAAGAAGTAGAAAGATCTTGTTGAAAACGAATTAATATTCGATGCTATTTGTACATAATCTACGGAACATTTCCAAAGTTTAATTATATTTTGTTCAGATATACAGTTTTATTTTTTATTCGAATTTTCTTCTTTAATATTTAACGTCTAGTCGGAATTGGCTTTATTATATGAGAGACCATTTCGACCTCTTTGTGCAACGTACAATTTTTGTATCTGTTTTAATTACTTGACAGTCGTATATCGATTCTCGTATTATATGCAAAGCATACCTAATTATTTGCGAATATTAAAAAGGGAACGTGTCGTTATTCTGTATTCCAAGATTCTGTATGACCAAAATTCTGTATCTGAATAAAAAATTCTGTATGAACATAATTCTGTATTCCATTGTTCTACTTTTCTATTATTCTGTAAAGACTAAAGACTAAAGACTTTCTGCTAAAAATATAATATTGTAAAATATTGTATTACATTGTTTTAATCAAGTTAAATAAAAAGTTATATAAACTAAACTAACTAACTTATTCTGTATTTCAAAATTCTTTAAATCCAAAATTCTGTAAATTAAAAATTCTGTAAATCCAAAATTCTGCAAATCCATTATTCTGCTTTTCGAAATTCTTTAATTCCAAACTTCTACAATAAAACTTACAGTTATGAATAGGTTTTTTAATTGCCTGTTGAACAATTTTAATTCAATTAACAAAGTATACACAGTATAATACAAAAATCTTTCAAAAAGAAACAAAAAAAAAAAAAACAAATAACAAAAAACAAAAAACAAAAAACAAAATGAGTAACATATTTAATTTAATATAGATGAAGATTTTTGGCTAACCTTCTTAAATATTCAACGTTCCTTAATAATCTTCGCATTTTAACTAAACGTTTAATTTGTTTATTTTTAATTATAGTTTTCTTACTTTTAGGAATATATTCACCATTTTGAACTCTAGCTAGCAATAGCTGTAAACCATATGCAAATTGATTGGGGAGAGATCCGTTAGATTGGAAACTTTACTTCAAAGTTCTATAAACGAAAATATCAAAATTCTTTTTCTTTTATCATTTACAGAATTTTGGAGTAGGTACAGAATTTTGGAATACAGAATTTTGAAATCCAGAATTTTGTATTTACAGAATTTTAGAATACAGAATTTTGAATTTACAAAATTTTAAAA